>CM017575.2:11012572-11075109 GCA_007844105.2 Rhamnella rubrinervis | reverse complement strand
TTTAAAAATAAATAAATAAATGTTATGAGGAAATATCAGACAAGAGGTGGGATGGGGGTGGACCAAGGTGAGTGCATGCAAGCTACGTGTACAATGAGATGGCTGTGATATTCAGACGCCAAACCCACCACAACAACACCACCACCCTCTCCTCAATTTCTCTCTAAGCTAAGCATCACAGATTAGATTCCACATTACTACTGTGTGTGTCTCTCTCTCTCTGTATCTAACTCTCTTCCCACCTCTCTCTCTCTCTCTCTCTAATCCATTTCTGTGCCTTGTCGTATTCTGATTATCTTTTCCTCACAAAGCAAGAATTGAAGTAACTGAAGGAGAAGAATCAATCAAAAGTGGGAGATAGAGAGTTTCGGAGCGCTCTCTGAATCTCGCTCATAGGCGCTGGGTTCTCTTTGTTTTGGAATGGAGGCGTTTTGATCCTTCTGTTTCATCTTTGATCTCATTCCTTCGCCTCAGTTTCTCAGGTGCTACTACTTCCTCTTTTCCTTAACCCAACCCTTGTAAATTTCCCTTCTTTTTTTTTTTTTTTTAATAAAAAATTTATTTTTTTTACTCATCTTATTTTTGACAAATTTTGAATTCCAAAGGGTGCTAAATTTTTTATTTTATTTTTTTCTATTGAAATCGTTTAATTCTCCTGTTACGCAATTCTGAGAGGCATGTTGGGATTGGGTCGACCCATGTAATCATTTTTCGCTTTCAATAATCAATTATATTTTGACTCGCTAATTCGCTATTATGCTTTCTGGGTTTTATTTATTAATGATTCAGTCATTGTTGTTGTCGAATTGCTCGAAGCTGAATTGGATTAAATTTGAAAATAATGCAACGCCTAGTCCCCAAAGTTTCTTATTTTAATCTTGTTATTATGTGCTTATCGATTAGTTTTATTGGCGTATAATGCATTACAGTTGTTAAACAATAATGCAGATGTCTCCTGTGGTGCGGATTGATCTTTATGGTTCTGCTTCATCCTTTTTAGAAGATTTCTTGGGTTTTGGCATGTGATCTAGACCCGTTTTTCAACGCCAATGTATGTTTCCACAAAAATTTTTCTTTCGGTGTTCAATATTTTCAGATTTATATAACCTATATGGTAGATATGTTGTTATGTGCTAAATGCTAAAGTTGTGAGATTTATAGTTTGTCTCGTTCGGCCTACAAATGGGGTGTGGCAAAGTGATTGTTAGTCCAATCTTCCTACAAGCTTAAGCTTTTGAGAACGCGTATAACAATTTAAATGAAGAAACACATTCTAACGATGTGCCCTGCGAAGTGTGAAGCTGCTTAGCCTCCTACCAACCATGAGTATATATTTTGATTCGTATTATTTAAAATTGTGTATTATTTTGTTTTAACGTCTTAGTTTAAGCTGATACTTATCCCTGCTTCTTAGATGATTTCAGGTTTTCCTGAGAAGTGTTTAATCTAGCTTGTGTTGGACCTTTGAATATTGATCGTGCCTTGCATCCTTTGAGGTGAATTGCATTGACTATATAATGCAAGGGCAAGGGAGTAGCATTGTTCTTTCCAGAGACCATAGATATTGGGCATGGATCTGTTTCCAATGGCAGTGGCATGAGTCAACAGACTACTTTGAATAACATTCTAAATCCTGTAGAGAGCCGGTTGTCACATTATATGTCTTCTGGTGAGATGTGTGTAAATGCTAGAAATCATGATGCGCAGGGCTTTGTGAGTTCTGGTCAACCTACAGGATCAGCTCCGCAAAACCAGATTATTGATGATGGGATAAAAATAGAACATGGTAGGCCAACTTCATACAATGCTGATCATGGGGCTGGTACAGTCTCAGAAGAAAGGCAGTTCGAGCCAAATAATATCCTTTTCCTGGGAGGGCTTGTACGAGTCATAGTGACAACCTGGTTAGGTCATCCTTTCGCAAGGTTCTAGCTCTAGTCATATACGTCAAAATATGAATCTAAATGCAAGATATGTTGGCAATAGTGGTAATAACGGGCAGGATATGGCAGCAAGCATTGGCCCAAATCTCTACAAGTCAAGTGGACAAGCAACAGATCAGACATCTTGTTCTAGTGTTTCATCTGATACTGTTGGGACTTCATCTGGAAGCTCTGGTTATATAGTGGGGGAACATGATGTGGATTCGAGTTCTTTTGGCAATTGGGGCTTATCTTGCAAGAGAAAGGCCCTTGAAGGTACTTCTGGTCAGTCTTATACTGGAGGAGGTTCTAGCTCCTTTCCACAAGCTGAAAATAGTGCATGGCAATCTGGTCCTGCTAATAATAATCCTTCAAGTACTTTACGTTTGTCTATACCTTCACGAAATTCACCCTGTGATAGTCCTCCGGAACAGCGGAACCTAAGAACTGGGATTGCAATAAGAGCAGTAGCTTCAGATGCCTATCCTTCTTCAAGTGTTGTGGGAAATATGGAAAGTCCTCTGAGGAACTTTGGAATGGAGTTTGATGTGGGGCCCCAACAGGAATCTGTACCATTCAATTTATCGTCAGTAGGGAGCTCCAGGATTTCTAGTCTTTGTTCACCTCATCAATCTCCAAGAGCTGCCCCATTTAGAGATTCGTTGAACTTGAGATCAGCCACAGTTATTGCAGCCAATTCAGGTGCTTCCCAAAGTCAGTCCCATGCTATGCATAACGCTGGTCTCTCAGGAAACATGCATCCTTTTCCTTGGAATCGGGCTTCTAATTCAAGAGTGGGTAGCTTCTCAAGTTCCTTTTTATCTGGGGAAAGAGGTCCAGAATTGCGAGAAGAAGCAAACTTAAGAAGTGTTTCAAGAAACAATGCAGAGAACCCCATGTTTTTACCTGCAAATGAGATGCAAAATTCAGCTCAGGATCCTACAAGTTGGAGTTTGGCCTCTGGAAACATGAGCACTTCTATAGGTATTCCGTCCTCTTCAAGGATTGCCTCCAGTTCCAGCAGTCATCCTTTGCCTAATCCTGCATGGCTTCCTCACCACAACTCCCCACCACATGATCAACAAAGAATATCAGAGTTTGCACCCTGGTCCTTGTTTCCATCAATTGACTCTCAACCTGAAGGTCGTTCTGGTCACTTGAATCCATTACCTCCAGGACCTTCTTCTCTGTCACAGGATGCTGTAATATCTTCTGGACCTAATAGCCAGGGCCGTCAACAACCATTTCTTAGGTCATCATTCTTGGTGGATAGACAAGGTGACGATGTTTTTAATATGCCTCACTCGTTGAGAACTTTAGCTGCTGATATTGAAGGGAGACGCAGACTAATATCTGAGGTTTGTGTTATTCTTATCTACTCTCCTTCTTCAACTTTTCTCTAGTATCAGGACAAGCATATCCATGATAGAGTTACTTAAGTTTATAAATTAATAAATTCTAAATATTTCAGTTTTCTGTCCTCTCTGCACATTATACATTGAATTAATATTGTTGTCATATCATATATTTGACTGCCTGGGGCCTATCACTTTAAATGGTAATTGCATCATAAAGTCTTTCCACTTGTTTTCTGATTCACATCTTTGGATACTATGAAGTGTCGTATTTGTGATCTAGTTAGCTAAAGTAAAGAGTAAAACCTCTAATTTGGTAATATAGAAAGCAAGCTAATTCCAATATTTTCTTTATTCTGGTGGTATAGATATCTGTTGCATAATTTTAATGGATGGTCTTGGAAGTCAAATTAACCCACTAATGGCCTAAAGGAAATCTGAGCAATGGCATAAGCATGTGGTTTCTTTTGTAGAGTTAATAACGAATTCCATTGTTCTGAACAATGGCATAAGGATTTCATTATGTTGTTAAATTTTGTAAAGCAGCCACTTTGAACCTTTGGATGATTTATGCATAGTGCATACTTGGCTCCTAAGATCCTTGGGTTTGTGTATCACAGAATTGAACATGTGCCTTTGTTCCGTGAAACTACCTTTGAGGGCATAATAGGAACCTGGTCATGATAGCATTTGGCATTAAGGGTCACCCTCCGTGTGTATGTTGTGTGTGTAATACAGGCATGAAATATCGGTGACACATTTTGTTTGGAATATTTTGCTCTGATGTTGACAAATGTGATGCAGTATGGAAATTAGTGGATGTTGCCATATTGGTTTTAGTTTACAAGAAGTTTAGTTCAACTTCAAAAAAATGTTGCCAAAACAAATAAGTTATACCTATTTCCAGCTAATAGTAAAGCACTATAATATATTCTAAATCTTATGGAGTGTCTCCTGTCTGTTACTCTGTTGTAAGCATGTTTATGAAATCTAAATTAACTTTAAATTATTGAATCATACCTACACATGCTTGATTCTTACTCAATTTTTCTATACTTTGTTGATCTCTTGCAAACCTAATTGTTTCCAGATTCACAAATGAATCATTCATGCTGGAACTGATAACAATATGTGCCATGTAACAGATTCGACAAGTGTTGAATGCTATGCGCAGGGGTGAGAACTTACGAGTTGAGGTTTGATTTTTTGACTCTTACACTTCTTTTAATATTACTAAGAGTTGCATATGATGTAGAGCCATTACTTTAAATGTAACTATTCCTGTCATATTGACAGTAAATAGAAAATAGCTATCTGTCATACGTTGTTGATCAATGTTTTCTTGCATTTTCAAGGTTAGATTGCCTATATACAATTTTCAGGCCTTCAGTGCTTTTTTTCTATTATATAATTATATTTCTTTACTTATGTGCACGTGTGTGTTATTAGATTCATTGTTCATTTTATTTATACATACAGTAAAATGGGGTAAAAAAAAAAGGTGGTGTCCATAGTATAATCGTCCACTACCACCATAGATCTAAAAATTAAAGACCAAGGGCTTCTCTAAAGAGTAGTCACATGTATAAGAGGGAGTTAAAGTAATTAGTTTAAATTTTAAAATGCCACCTTCTATACATTCTTAACTCGTATTTGTAATTGCTGAGACATGGATAATATGTCAGAAATGATTATTGCAGCAATAAACAGTGCTTTAACAAATTTTCAGCATACATTTTTGATAGCTGATGATTATTTATTGCTGCATATATTTGGCTATAGATTAGAGAATTTGACTGGGCAAGAATTGTAGCAAAATTAAGGAATAGTTGTATTCTACTGTTCTTGGGCTCTTAATTTGAAAAGTGAGTGGGGAAATTTCAAGAACAACGTATTAGACCTTCTGGCTTCTGTATCTCATCAAACAAATTTTCAATTCTTGGATCAACACGATTAAGCTGCAAGCAGATATCTGGATACAGGTTATGGGATTTGTGGGTGATCATCTAGTTAGGCTCACTGAACTTTTATTGATGAAGAGAAAATGTACTTTGCTTCTTAACTCAAGATTATCATTTTGTTATCAACATTTGACCTGGGTATGGTGATATGCCAGGATTATATGCTCTTTGATCCATTCATATATTATGGCATGGCTGAAATGCACGACAGGCACAGAGATATGCTACCGATGTTGATAACATGTCTTATGAGGTAAAATAGGGCAAACAGTTTCCCATAATCTCTGGATAATAGTTAGCTCGATACTAATTGAGAGAAACTTCTTAACCCATTGATATACACGATGGTATACCAAGGGTGCATTCCACACTAATTTTTTAGAAAAATATAAATTTCTTTCTTAATTAAAGTTGAGATGGGATGTACTACTATATCACCATTGTTTTCCAATGGAAATGCCTTCATGAGGAGTAAAAGAAGGAAATTCTTTTCAACTAGTATTGAGCTTTCTCTATTGCGGATTTGTTCCTGAAAACTTGCTGGCTGAGGTATAGTTCCTATAACTTGGCTGTTGGGATAATAGGAACTTTTGGCACTGGAGGAACGTATAGGAGACGTTAGCACTGGACTGAGCGAGGAAATCATTCTGAAGTTGATTAAGCAGCGAAAGTATATAACCATTAGAACAGAGCCGGTGGCGGATTTGGAACCATGCTGTGTCTGTCAGGTATGAGCTTTGTGTAGCTTATTATGTTAACCTAGAAAATGAAAGAGAAGAGGTATATTCATTTCACCTGAAAGAGAACAAGTATGAAGCTTCTGCAATGGCTGATTTTTGGTTTTCGTTTAAGCTAATTGCTTTTAATCCTTAAAATTTGGCAGGAAGAATATGAATGTGGAGATGATCTTGAAGACTAGAATGTGGGCATGACTTCCACACCAACTGCATCAAACAATGGCTCATGCAGAAGAACCTCTGCCCTATCTGTAAGACTACAGGCTTGCTGACATGACAAACAAGTTGAGGGGCTAAAGAGGCAAGATCACCAAGGTCTTGAAGTGCCCAAAAATTATATTTCATATTAATTATATAGTACAATGTCCCTAAAAAATAAATCCAAATAAAATATACTGTACTTTTTATATTTATTTTTTCTTTTTAAAAAACTGTATTCATTTTATAAAACAAATTAATTTTATTCTACTTTTTTTTTTTTTTTAGTTTGGATATATCTCTAAGTAATTTTCAATTTGACATTTTAATATTTTTGTTGTGTAATGACTATTTCTAACATTAAAAAAAAATCGAGTCATAATGTAATGACAACCGTCATATCAATGAGTTTATCAAATGTGAATTTAATACATAAAATTCCTTTAACCTATTAGCTAATTCACTTAACCTTGCAAAAAAGGTCCTAATGAATTATGGAATGTACAAAACATGACAAACTATAGTTATCAGTCATCATCTACCATTTAAAGAAGTATATAAATACATATATTTCTTAAAAATCATCAAGTAGTAAATAACAAACAGACACTGGTATGTATCTTCCAGCATCTACATCTTTTTTTCCTCTTTTTTTTTAATAAGAAAATATTGTGAGAATTATCATTCAAAATTCTATTGGGAAATAAGGCTTTGTTATTATATCAACCTTATTATTACTCTAGCTTTGAAATTTTATAGGAGTCTAGATGATCAAGTCTACTCTGTTAATAGTTTCCCCTTTATCTATCGTTTAGTAAAACTGAGTACACATAATCTTAACAGAGGCTTATCAAAACTCAAATCGCAATTCTAATAAATCTGTCAAAACTCAAACTGCAACTCTAACAAGCGAATGTGAGGACTCGTTTGACTTCCTTACTGCTAAACCACCCCTCAGGTGCAAGGGGTGCAAGCATGTATATCAGTGAATTACCCAAAAACATGTACATTAGTGAATACGTTCCTTACATATAAATTTATAGGCGCAGCTACTTTGTTAAATTTGATGCACCCCCATTGGCCAGTCAACAACCATGGCCTAATTTATATATATATGTAGTGCACAATTACCGTAAAGTAAATAAACTAATTAAGAGATGTATAATTAATATAGTTTATTAAACAGTAAGACCCAGAAAGATCTATGTATATTTGTATATAAGCTTGTTGGTGAAGAATGATCACGTACTACCTGCGGTTTCAGATAAGCAATCTCTCGCTTTTATATATATATATATATATATATGCAAAGTGAAAAATAATAAATGTGAAAAGAGATATTTATGTAGAAGAAGAACGGCCCATGTCATGCATGGAGTTGTGACATAGAGATGCTTAAAAATGATTAGGGTCGGTCTTCTACCTTTTTTGCTTTTACTTTTTCATCATCGAAACACCAAGATGACAAACAATGACCTGTGCAAAATACCATTAAGCTCCAGATGCGTCGTCTACTTCTTACTGCAAGTAACTAACGTATACTTAAAAGGTATTCCTTGAAGAATCACAATCAATGGTTTTAAAAAAAAAATGATCATAGACGAAGCTAATCTAATGTCACATATATTTATATGGATTTAGATGAATTACAATAGTAATGTTAATTAAATTATAGTAATGTATGAGTTCTTCATCTCGCCAACTTTGATCTTCTACTTAACTCTATTAATCCATGGTCTCTATCAAAAAATCAAAAAAAATAAAATAAAATAAAAAAATTATTATTATGAGTATAATAATCTATCAATGGGTCGACTAAATTTAACAAGTATAACACATAAATCTCAACCAATAACAAAATTATGTCTAACCTACTATGATACATTAAATAAACTCAAAACAATAATGTAAATGTTTTACTTTGCAAAACCAATAACCAGATCAACACAGACAGAAAATCACAGAGTCCAGAAACCACACATGAGCACAAACAAAAATGAAAGCATAAAAGAACACATGAGATTTATAATGGTTCACCCAGCTAATCTGAGCTACATCCACTTGAGCTCTGGAAAGAAAGAGCCCTCTGCACTATATCAAGTCTGAAATTACACCTCCAAGTACAAAATCACTCCATCACACATAAACATTTCTGATTCACACGTAACACCTCGGACTACAAAGAATGTCCGAAGGAAACATAGAGAACCTAAACCGAGAGAGAAAACCTGAAAACCCTAGAAAGGCTGCTCCCAGACTTACACAACAATCGAGACAAGAGAGGGTTTAAGATGAAGGAATCTGATGGAGCTATGGCGAAGATTGCTTCCAGTTTGAATGAAGGGCTCTAATTACATTCCAGATGAAGACACAGTAACAAGAAAACTTAAACGAGTAGAATCAGGGACAAACGACACTGATGGTTGCCGTTTTAATTGGCCATCCAGATCAGTGCTGAAACCTCCAAAACGACATCGTTCAAGTCAACCCAAGTCAATGATGTTGGAGCTTCACAAACCTTACAAACTCTACCTTGAAGCTTCAACATTAGCCCCCTTTCTCAATCTCAGATTACTCTTTCAACAGTGCAGAAAACTTCAATTTCCTTCCTTCATTGCTCTAGCAAGCTTCCTTACTTGCCAACTCCAATATGCAGCAAGTTCTTACAATGTTTGAACTTAGCTACTGAGACTATTTTCGTTCCCATATCTGCTGGATTGTCTTCAGTGGAGATTTTTTGAACTTGTACCACATCCTTCGCTATCTGATCTCTAACAAAATGATACTTGGCATTCATGTGCTTTGTTCTTTCATGGTATACAGGATTCTTGCACAAGTGGATGGCACTTTGGCTATCTGAGTTGATAATCACGTGACCACTTATCATTCTAATTTCATTTAAAATTTGTTTAAGCCAGATTTCCTCTTTAAAAGCATCAGTTATTGCCACGTATTCGGCCTCAATAGATGAAAGGGCTACTAGGGGTTGAAGTTGGGATTTCCAGCTTATACATTTTCCTCCCAAAGTGAAATAGAAGGCAGTGGTTGACTCCTTGAATCCCCTGCCCCCGCAAAATCTAAATCCACATACCCCACAAGATCAAGTGCATCATATCTCTTCTCATAACAAAAGCCAACATTTAAAAATGCTATTGATATACTTTAACAAAAATTTAAGAGCTGTCCAGTGATCTTTTCCAGGATTAGACATATATCTACTCAGTAAAGAAATAGCATAAGACAAATCTAGCCTTGTACTAGTCATGGAGTACATCACAGTACCAATAGCATTAGCATATGGAATATTTTCCATTTGTAAAACATCAAAATCAGTAGTAGGACATTGCATTTTAGATAATATAAAATGACCAGCAAGAGGAACCGATACGGGTTTAGCATTTGACAAACTAAATTTTGTAACAGCTTTGAGCAGATAAGGAGATTGATGAATTTTCAACATGTTTCTAATCCTATCTCTTTCAATTGTCATGCCAAGAATTTTCTTTGCACTACCTAAGTCCTTCATATCGAATTCCAATTTTAATTTTCCTTTTAACTCATCAATTTTAGACTTAGATTGACTAATTAACAGCACGTCATCAACATATAATAAGAGATAAATTGGAGTATCAACTGAATTCATAAAATAGAAACAAGTATCATATTTACTCCTAGTAAAACCAATGCTCAAAACATACATGTCAAATCTCTTATACCATCGCCTAGGTGATTGTTTTAAACCATACAAAGATTTCTTAAGTAAGCACACAATCAGGATGGTTTTCATTAACAAATCTAGAAGGCTGAGACATATAAATATTTTCATCCAATTCACCATGCAAGAAAGCAGTTTTAACGTCTAGCTGTTCAAGTTCTAAGTTAAAATGCACAACTACAGCTAACATCATGCAAATAGTTTTAAATTTCACAACAGGAGAAAATATTTCAGTATAATCTACACCCTCCCTTTGAGTGTACCCCTTAGCTACCAAACGTGCCTTATATCTAATAGGGTCAGAGGGTGTTATACCTTCCTTTAGCTTGTAGATCCACTTGCATTATATCAGCTTCTGTTTCACATGTTTAGGAACCAAGATCCAAGTTCTGTTTGCCTTGAGGGATGCCATTTCATCTTCTATGGCTGCTTTCGATCTCTGTTTTTTGTTTAAGTGAAGAGCCTCTTCATAAACTGCTGGTTCCTCAACTCTCAGCTCACTTTCAGCCACCAGTACATTGAACACTAAATCAATGTATGGTACCGTGTGAAAGATCTCCCTCCCTTTTAGCTCTATCACGTGTGAGTTGATAGTCTCTCAATTCATCCTGCTGATTTTGTTCATAGTGTTCATCTTAGTTTTGATCTTCTACTTGAGCTTCTTCATTTTCATCTTCTTGAATATCATTGGGTACATTTGCAGGTTCTTGATCAATATCTTGAACTTATCCTTGAGGTTGCTGATCTTGATTTGTATCCAGCTCCACCTGAAACTGTGTACCCCTAGTAAATATGAGATATGTGGAATCACTGCTCTTTGTACCTGCATCATGGTTAGTAGCTTTGCAAGGAAAAATAGTTTCATTAAACACAACATCCCTACTAACAATGATTTTAACCCCACAGTTTCTTTATCCCATAATCTGTAACCTTTAGTACCTTCTTGGTACCCAACAAACACACATCTACATGACTTAGGATCCAATTTACTATCTAACTTATGAGAAAATGCTTTACAACCAATAAATGATTCAAATCTGGTTTTCTACCCGTCCACTTTTCCTTAGGGCATTTAAACTGAATTGCACTTGAAGGACTCCTATTTACAAGGTATGTAGCAGAATTTACTAATTCCCCCCAAAAAGATTTAGATAACCTAGATGTGAACAACATGCATCTGACTTTATCCAATAGTGTCATATTCATCCTTTCACCACCCCATTCGTTGGGGGTGTTAGGAATCTTGTGCCTTAGTATACCATGCTCCCTACAAAACTCATCAAAAGCAGTATTACAAAACTCAAATCCGTTATCTGTCCTAAGGCATTTGGCCCCTTTTTCAGTTTGATTTTCAACCAAAATTTTCCAATTTTTAAAGTGATCAAGGGTTTGGTCTTTGGACTTAAGCAAGAATACCCAAACTTTTCTACTGTAATCATCAACAATAGACAAAAAATACTTGTTACCTCCATGAGTTGAGACCTTTGCAAGTCCCCATAGGTCTGCATGCAAGTATTCTAGGCATGCCTTCGCCAGGTGAATTCCCCTAGGGAAACTCAACCTGTGTTGCTTGCCTAGAACACAAGTTGGACAGAAATCAAGCAACCGGATCAGGGCATTACCAAACAGATCTTGTTTGCTCAATATATTCATACCTTTCTGGCTCATATGGCCCATTCTCAAGTGTCATATACCTGTCATATCTTGGTTAGAAATAAGTGCAGTATCTATGCAAGTTGATGAATGATAAGATCCATTTAAAACATACAAGCCATTCCTTTTATTCCAGGTTAGAATTACACAATCATTTTAATAATTTGCATACAACCGATTGTTTTATACCGTAAACCAGTTTCATCCAATGTTCCTAATGAAATCAAATTTCTTTTTAAACTAGGAACAAATTTGACATTAGTTAATAACCATGTTTTTCCATCATGCAGTTTCAAAGGAATGTTTCCAATACCACGCACATCACATGTATCATTGTTACCCATATATACAGTTCTAGATTCATTGCAATCAAAATCATTAAACCACTCTCTATTCGGCTCATTTGAAAAGAACAATCAGAATTCAATATTCATTCATTCATCACAGCATTAGAAGAAACAGTTAAAACTTCAGACAAACAAGCATCTTGTTTCTATTTCCTAAGATATTCATAGCAGTATTTTTTAATGTGTTCCTTTTTACCACAGTGAAAGCATTTCTATTTAGTTTTTGGTTTAGCTTTTTTTCCTTTGTTTTTTCCTTTAATATTACTATTATCGGATAGTCATGAGTGTTTGTTTTTCTTTCTTTTCGTTCGCCCTAGCATACAAATTGCTACCATTTTTCTTACTAGCATTAAGCTCAAGCTCTCTAGATTTAATACTGAAAATGATCAGTTCTAGGCTAGGTATAGTACCCATATACTGTAAAGCATTTTTTACAACTTGGTATTCAAGAGGCAAAGAATTTGAAAGTATCATGGCCTCACTGGAGTCACCTAGTGCTTGGTCAGTCCCTTTTAACAATAACGTTAACTTAGTAAATTCATCTATATTTTCATCTATGGTTTTTGAGCTATCCATTTTAAAATTAAACAACATGTCTTTTAGAAAAACTAAATTTGGAGCAGAATCAACAGAGAATAATGAATCTAATTTCTTCCAGAGATCGATAGGAGTATTCATACCGTCCACCTTGCAGATCATAGTATCGGTAAGGTGTAGGAAGATTAGGTTGAAAACCTCCTCCCGATTTATGATGCCTTGGCACGCTCTGTCCACTTTGATTTGTGCTGTTCTAGTAATCACCACCTTGTGGTATGACAAATATACCCGTATCCTCTTCTTCCAAATTCTATAGTCGCTTTTTCATCGAACACACTCATCTAACTGAAGTACTCATCTTCCTTAAGAGAATAAAAGCCTAAAACTCTAGACTCAATTTTTGAATGATTTTGACCTAACCCTAGGAACTCTTTCTAACCGAGCTCTGATACCACTGTAAAGGTTTTACTTTGCAAAATCAACAACCAGATCAACACAGACAGAAAATCACAGAGTCCAGAAACCATACACGAGCACAAACAAAAATGAAAGCATAAAAGAACACAGGAGATTTATAATGGTTCACCCAGCTAATCTGAGCTACATCCACTTGAGTTCTGGAAAGAAAGAGCCCTCTGCACTATACCAAGTTTGAAATTACACCCTCCAATACAAAGTCACTTCCTCACACATACATTTACAAATTCACACGTAACACTCGCAGACTACAAAGAATGTCTGAAAGGAAACACAGAGAACCTAAACCGAGAGAGAAGACGAAACCTTTAGAGGTCTCCCAGGACTTACACAAAGAATCGAGACAAGAGAAAGATGAAGGAATCGATGGAGCTATGGTGAAGATTGCTTCGTTTGAATGAAGGGCTCGATTACATTCCAAATGAAGACATAGTAGCGGAAAAACTTAAAGGGTAGAATCGGGGACAAAGCGGCCGATGGTTGCCATTTTAATTGGCCATCCGGATCGCTTTGAACCCCAAAACGACATCGTTCAAGTCAACCCAAGTCAATGATTTTGGAGCTTCACAAAACCTTACAAATAATCAATATAAATGTTAATTTGACATGTTAAGTCCATAAAATTCTAACATATAATTTATACTAACTACGAAATTAGAGGTAGTACTAGCTAAGTGTATTCATTAGAATTGTATTTCTCTACGCTGCTAGTTAGTATATATACCACTGATGACATATAAAAGGAGCATAACTTACGTGGGGGGGTGTCAGTGAATGCAAAGTTAAGCAATTTAATGACAAAAACAGAAGAAAATAACATATTCAAATGTAAATATATTACGCTGTACCCAATTAGCTCACCCTAATCATCTGTAATATGCCTTACATTGATGTTTGTGTTCCCCTCCTCGAATTATGCATTATATATTTTGCTTCATAAATTAGAGGTACGCACATTAATGCTAAACAAAATTAAAACTAATGTGCATGATTCTTAAGTTAATTATTGTGCTTTTCGGCTTGTTAATCATCAGCCAACTCATAACTCTAAATGAGGACAGTTTAATATTGATTATAACTTGTTTAATTAGGGTTAATTGAGTTAAAAAAATCTACAAATATTATTCTTGTTATTGGTGGTATAGGGGCTCGCGAAAATGGTTATTCATTAAGATTTTTGTATCTACTCAACTGACCTAAAAGCATGCAAGATCAGAAAACTTCATCACGGTAGTTATGTGAATTTGGGAGCGAATATATATGAAAATATAATTAATCATTCAAAAACCATTTTCTTTAATAATAATTCTTCTCTGCTCCACTTTAAAAACCCAACTCTAAATACCTCAAATTATTACGCAACACCATCTCGTAAATATGATAATATTAATTATAATTATATTATTAAGATTATATATCAAATAGCATGCATGCATGAAGAGCTCTAACAATATAACAGGGATCATTATTTATTAATTCCTTACAGTAATTAAGCATATAAATATAAAATATTACAGCTAGAATGTTAGATGCCTATGCAGCAAACTACTAATTAATATTCACTTGTACATTAAACTAGTTCTCAAATGAGGTTAAACATCACTTTTGTTGTTTTCTTTCCTACACAAAATAAACAAGAACCGCTCTCTGACACTTAATCATTACTTATCAATACGTAACGCTCGAATCTTTCTTCTGATTAAACACACTTAGCTTAGCGTCACCGACAAGATAATAACATGCTATATATAATTAATTAAACACAATATTTATACACACGCACACACACACACACACACACATAAATATAATGTATTTCGTCTTCACCTAGAAAACTGATGGCAGACCATATCTCGTTTAACCAACGCGCTTGCTTTTTGCATATGCACTCTTTAACTTTATACATAAGTAGTCTTCTATCTTCATTTACTTTGGAATATAATTAACTAATATTTTCATACTTGTCTTCTCTATTAATTTTCTCAATTTAATTGCTCAAGTTTATCTATAATACCATTAGTGAGTCAAGAAACACATACACTATTAGGTTTACGTGTCTGGTTTTGGCAAAACTGGATGCAGAACAGAAGGTAATCATTTTCTAGCTATATGGCATTAGAGTAATTTCATTAATGAAACCAAGAAGAACAAGGTGGGGTCAGCAAAAACACAAAGTGGGACCCTCGAATGCTGAGGCCATCCGTTTTGTTTTGAAGCTCAGTAACGGCATGGCCTTATGATTGTATTTTGGTCTCTTCCTTGAATTGCCAGCTGAATCAACTTTGCCACCTTTTTAAACGCCTTCTCATCCTCTTGATTCTCCTTGTACAATACCCTCTCTCTCTCTCTCTCTCTCTCTCTCTCTCAGCCATGGCTGAAGGAGGAGCTGGAGTCACTAAGATTAGCACTGCTTTTGTTTGGGAACATCATCCATGGCTTAATCACTCCAATTCGGAAAACTCAGGCGGTGGTGATGATGAACATGGTGGTGATGATGATCAACAAAAGTCTGGAGGTAAGAAGAAGAAGGGGAGTTCGAGCTCTAATAGCCTCCAGACAACACAAGGGGCTAAGAAGCGCGGCCGAGGTGGTGTTGGCAAAAATGGCAAAGGGAGTAGTACTGGTACTACTCGTGATGGTGGTGGTGAAGTGATTAAACAAGGAAAAGTAGTAGGCGGTGAATCGGATCACGAAATACATATATGGACAGAGAGAGAAAGGAGGAAGAAGATGAGGAACATGTTCGCTAATCTCCATGCTTTGCTTCCTCAGCTTCCTCCTAAGGTAATTATTTAAAACCTATACATTATATATAAAAATTCGTTAAGGCTGAAGTTCATAATAATATACTGTTATATCGATGTATATGTATATATGAATGTTATATATATCTTTGCATGTTATAATTAGCCCCTATCTATCTTTTCATCATCTTTACAGAAAGCGAACTACCTTTTATTTTTGTATTTTCATTTGGGTAGTAATCAATTTCCTTTGTAGTTTTATTAGGCTTTTATTATTACTTTTTCTTTTCATTGTGTAGGCGGCAATTTAATCAGAATCAAAGGGTTTTAAAATCTTTCCAGCTCACTTATATGAAAATCTTGCGATTTTCGAGCAAAGGGTTAGAAAACACGTATATAGTTTTGTGATTGATCATGAAGTTAAAGAGCTTCTAAAGTATATACGGATATACATGTCAATAAGACTTGGATGGAATTTATATTGAACAAGAATATTGGGTAAAAGACTTGAAAAAAAACTAATTAATATGTATTAATTTTGCAGGTTGACAAATCTACTATCGTTGATGAAGCAGTGAAGTACATAAAAAACCTAGAGCAGACTCTCCATAAGCTACAAAAGCAAAAGCTCGAAAAGCTCCAAAGTGCCACTACAACTATCAACTACGAGGCATCCACAATTGCCCCACAAAGGCTATTAGGCTATGATATTCAGTCGTCCAGGGAAGCTTTCTTAGCTGACCAAGGATCTTGCAGTACTACGCATGAGTTGGCCAGTACTACAACTACTACTACCACCACAGATCATCATGTCGTCGTCGTCCCTTCGACTGCTTCACTCATCTCCACACATCACTCTCCTGTAATATTTCAAACATGGACTTCTTCCAATGTCGTCTTGAATATCTGTGGTGAAGAAGCACATATTAGTGTTTGCTCGCCTAAGAAGCCAGGCATTTTCTCCACCATTTGCTATATCTTGGAGAAGCACAAGATATCCATAGTTTCAGCTCATATTTCCTCGGATTCTAATCGAAACATGTACATGATTCAAGCACATTATGTAAGTTTCTTTCGTACTTTCTTAACCTTAATCCAATATTTGATCTCATTTTCAACCAACTCTCAAAATTTTACTACAAATGCAAATATATATAGCTCTAGTATAATTCTTGGACACTAGCTATATGTAGTAATTAGGTTTCCTAATCTCTTATTTATTAATGATAGTAATAGTTGTATTGGAAATTCAGTAATTGCTATACGAATTATATATGGTGCTTGTTTGGAAGTACTAATTATAATTAATTCTCTAAGATAAACATGACTAATTAAAGGCACAAAAACATTGAAGAATTTCTAAAATTCTTCTAAATAGATTAATTAACAGATTAAGTAGTTTGTTAATTAATTAGCAGGCTGCAGGTGGAGCTTCTGATCAGTTTCCAGAGGCATTTCATGTGGAAGAAACTTTCAAGCTGGCTGTAGGGGAAATAATGTTCTGGGTCTCTTCCTGATGATGAAGATGATCACTTTGGTCATGTACTTCTCAACCCTAGAGGTTTCAATTTCTTCAACCAAAGTATCAGTGATAGGTTTGGTAAGGTTTCTATGAGATTTAAGCATGGGAAGCAAGCATGCATATGTGATTTGGAAGAAGAATTTAGTTTTCTGTTTCCTTTTTGTCTTATATAATTAAGATTACATCGTTCAACAAAATGTGTATACACATTTTTTTTTTGAAGTATTAATGTTTTCTATTTTAGTGGCCTCTATATATTTGCTATAGCTCCCAAAACTAGTGTTGCTTGCAACTTTATAGTGTACTTGGGAATGTTAGAACCTCCAGTAATAATTAATACATTTTCTAGAGTCCCCCTCCCCCCATGAATTAGGCTTTTAAGTAGTATAATTAATAAACTTTTGGGAGTACTAGAGAGTAGTAGACTTCTCGATCTCTAATAAACTGTTCAATTTTTGTTTATGCAACCTTTGTAAAACATATAAGTTACGGAAATTAAGAAATTAGCTTCTTCACATTTTGGATTTTTTTTCCTGCACATATGCCACCTTTATTGTGCAAAATGTTCTTTCCTCGTATTAGCAAATAACATTAATCAAAACTAGTCATGCGACAATTAAAGGTTCATTTCCTTCACAGGAATGTATATGTTTATAACACTACATATATATTATACTTCAACAATATTGTAATTTATAGTTAGTAGCTTTGCTCTTGACTTATGTATCATTTCTCCTTACCTTCTCATCATTTGATATCTTTTCAAATGGATGACAAGGTCATGATATTTTATTGTAATATCATGATAATATACATATATAAAACAATAATGAAAAAAAATTATTATATTTCAAAGCAAAAAGTACCAAGAATAATGGAAATATGAAGAGAATTAATATACATTGACATTGGAGTCACAATTAAATAATGAAAGTATTATAAATTAACTTGTCGCTAATTCTTTAAGAACAATTGGTTTAATGAACCAAATCCAACAATTCCTTTTGCCTGTAAAAAACGTACCCTTCTTGTAATTAGGGGATATCAGTCCTAATCAGATCAATCTCCATCACACTGTCACCTTAACAATGAAATTACGAATTGGAAATACTGATAAATGGGGGATCCAAGTCATGTTGAGTTCAAAGTACATAAATACCAAGAAATAAAAATTTTAAAAAAGAAAAATACAATTGTGAGATCATTTGTATTTGTATTAATAATATTCATTATTTTTGTAAAACTTGAGGACAAAGAGATTTAAAGTCGGGAGCATCACTCGGGGGATACAATGATTTTGTCACTGAGCTTTTTAGATTATGACATTACAATATAATGTTCATTGTTGATGACCAAGAAGAGCTGTCTCACAAACCTAAATGCGAGATGCCCAGTAGTGTGCAATTGCTCTTACAACATGGGCTGCCTCAAACTTGGCCTATGTTATTCTGACTTGTTCCTACGTTACTAATGATATGGATTGAATTACGTACACAAAAGTTTGCATATTTTTATATCAATTATTTATTTTGGTTTTTTTTTATTAATTGGCATTGAATGAAAACTTGACAACCTTAATGTGGCTGCTCATTCTAATTAAGAAAATAAACAAAAAAAGGATAAAGATCTGCCCGAGTACTCACGTATACTATAAATTATAATAATGCCAAAACCTTGTTCTTTTTAGTTTCTACAGATTCCCATATTCTTAAAGTCGAAAAAGTTCTAAATTTCCTGCCCATCTTTTTGGTCTATGCATGATTTGCAAAACGTAATTTCATTACTTAATTTTTTTTTAACATGGACAATTAATTAGTTGCATTTTTTTTCTAACTACTATAGTATACAGTCATAGTAAATTGTTTTTGTTTTGTTTAAATACAGAAGCAGTAAATTAACCTTGGACAGCACCAAAAGAATTAAAAGTTCAAAGCTTAATGAAAACAACCCACTTTTTTTTTTTTTGGATACACACGTTTCAACAAATTAATATTACGAAAAAATCTTTGCATTATTTATCACGTAAAGTACAACCATTCACAAAATTGGAAAATACGTCTATTCAAAGAGTTCCATCAAATTACACAATTTATCAGTACAATTTTACCATTTCGAAATGAATTGGTTTTTCTTTTTCTTCCCCCAATAGTCCTTATAATCATTTTTTTCCATTTTCATTTTCTTTTGATGATTTAGAAGTTCTGGACATCACTTCATTTCGTTTCAGGTTCCACAACCAAGCATTATATATATGAAAGGAAACAAAAAATGCTGAAAACAAGATCTACAGTCCATTGTCACAAAAAAAAAAAAAAAAACTTAACCACCTAACTAAGGTGACATTTCCTGATCTTCTACTAATTTCACTTAAGCTCAATTCATGATTCATGATGAAATTTTACCATTCAAAAGTTTTTCTTTGGCTAGTTTTGACCTAAGGACAAAACCAACAAAGCCCTCGTTTGTAACAATATTAATGTCCGTTATTTTTAAAAGTTTAAATTATTATAAAATGATCATTTAATTCGTTATTTATATTATATACTTAAATACTCTCTCCCATTTGTAAGCTATATTTTTTTGGATTTTTATATCCTAATAAGTACTATTTTTTTTGATTGAATGACAATGTAATTTTAACTTTAGATCTTTGACTCGGATATAATATTGAATTGCTACTATTTCTAGAAGTTTAAATGCTCCAAATTAAAAAAGTTATAAAAAAAATTATAAAAGAAAACAAACACATTAATTATTGGGACCCAAGTGGTAGAAAATATGAAGGGAGGACAAAATGAAATTCCCATATGAATAAGATACAGAGACTGAAAGAGGTTTTGGAAGGAACAAAGTAGGGTTTGGCATGTGAGCACTTGTAGCCATCACCTATAAAGAATATATGAACCCAAAGCCCCCATGTGATTCCATTCCATGCTTATATATTCCACATACATGTGATCAGTGACTACCTCATCCTCTTTTATTCCTAAGCCGCACATTAACATTTTTTTATTTTTTTTTTATCACAAACTTAGGGTTGGAGAAGAAACCTTAGGACCCCACGTTTGCCAACATATGCCATATAAGTTTTTAGGTACATTTCCATGACATGCTATCTTTGGCAGCAGTACTAGAGTCATATTAAAACATATATATATATATACATATATATATTTAGGGAGCTAAGGAGGGTCAATGGGCGTGCATATACATACATATATAAATATATATATATATATGTATGTATGTATGTATGTATATGCACGCCCATTGACCCTCCTTAGCTCCCTAAATAAGCATATGTGTACATGCGCGCATGTAACCTGTCAAAACGGGCCAATTAAAATGATATAATTTTAAACAAGGTGCTATATAATCGACCTTGAAATTATGCATTTCAAGCTTTAAATATACCATTTTCCGCAAACGTACGTGCTTTTAATATCTTCTTTTTTTATTTTGGCTTCTAGTTTACATTTGTTGAGAATTGTACTTACAATCTCCTCCCCAAAAAATAAATAAATAAATAAAAATAAAAAATAAATAACGTGGCAACCCCTCTCTCACATGCTTAGAGCTTTATGTAATGAACACTAAATTAAAAAAAAAAAAAAATTAAAACAATGGTTCAGGAGCCTATTAAACACGACATGCACATAAACATGTACATATATAAAATATCTTTTTATCATTCTTCAATGGCAGGGAAATTTAGACAAAGATCATCATACATACGTTATACGTATAAGATGAATTCAACTATATATAGCTAAGAGTTAGCAGAATAATTACCGTCTAAATCGTATAAAAATGGAGCCCTAGAGTCCGAGTGTCCTGGACTAGGGGGACACACAAATTAATTGAGCTATCTCAAGCTTATTACAAACATTCAAATCTTTAATATATATATATATATATATTCTAGTGAAACAGGACAGGTATGAATATTGGGAATGAGAATGAGCTATCTGTCACCAAAATTTGTTCAAAACCATAATTTATAGGGGTTAATAAAAAAGTACACATTGTAACACTTTCCACCCTCCATTATGTCGCATAATTGAGTCTCACTCGCCGTTCGCCAATCTGCTTCTCTATTCTTTAGTCCCAAAATTAAATAATTAACAATAATAATAATAATAATAATAATAATAATAATAATAAATCATCCAATGCAACTGCCACTTCACATTCCTTTTCTAGCTCAAACCCATAATCACAACATTAAATTCGTTAGCCACAATAAATTTTTCTAAATCATAAAATAACATAAACAAAAATATAATGCAACAACATTCGCAGATCTACCTTTTTTTTTTTCTTTTTTTTTCAGTTGCCTAAAACTTTTTAATATTAAATTCTTACATACAAAATTACATACACAAATTACAAATTCTCTATATACCCAATCTACAACCTCAATTTTCTTTCATTTTTTTTTTTTTTTAATCTTTTCTATTACTAACAATCAGAAAAATTGAGATTAAACAGAAAAAAGAAAGAAAGAAATCAAAATGGTACAACGACCTCACTGCAAGCAAAATCGTCAGAATTTGTGAGAGAATCTTCTGGCCACGAATCCCGAAGAAGCTTGAGCAACAGCTGCGCCTTCCTCTTGGCTCTGTCCGTGCAATCACTCTGCACCAGCAGCAGTAACTGCGTCAGCACCCCCGCCGCCACCGCCTCCCTCTGACTCTCCTCCGACGCCGAGCACAGTGACATCAGTGCTCCGGCCGCGTACTCTGTCGCCCTGTCTGATATCTTCAGTATTATCTTCACCAACAGAGGCACCGTCAGTGCATGTCCGGCGAACGCTGCGGAACCCGCCGGGATCCGGCAGAGGAGCTCGACGGTGGCCAGAGCTCTCTCCGCGTCGCATTTCTCGAAATCAGCCAATCTGTCTATCAGCGTCTCGGCCGCTCCCGCCGATACGGCTTTGTGCCTTGTCTGCTTCACCAGGCACAGAGCGAACAACGCCTTGATTCCGACTTTTAGAGCCCGCG
Source organism: Rhamnella rubrinervis (assembly GCA_007844105.2). NCBI lineage: Eukaryota > Viridiplantae > Streptophyta > Magnoliopsida > Rosales > Rhamnaceae > Rhamnella > Rhamnella rubrinervis. Next base: position 11,052,938 of record CM017575.2, on the reverse strand, counting down.
GATACGCGATTGGATTCCGCAGAATCTCGATAACGCCTTCGAAGATTTCGTCGACATTGCTGATTTGAGCTCGTAGCTCCGGGATTCGTGTCCCGGCCACCACGATTTCTATGAGTGCGGCCGAGTTGACGCGGACATCAATTGAGGAATGAAAAAGGAGGCGAGTCAGGTGAGCTACACGGTCCGGGTCCGACGATACGGTCGTGCACTGGGACTCGGTGAACGGAAACATCACGACGAGCGCGAGGACCTCGTGGCTCAACTCGGAGGAATCGGAGCCGGTATCGGAGAAGACGATCTCGAGGAGGATTTCGCTCACGTTGTGGGACGAAATAACGGAGCGGTTCTTGTCGGAGTCGCGTGCGAGTCCCCTGAGCCGTCGCAGGGCAGTTAGGCGAGAAGAAGGAGGGCTCGACTCGGACGAGGCCTGAGCGAGGAGCGAGCGAACCATGGCCGGGTCGGCTGGCTGTTTCGGAGTTGGAATGCGTTCGATGCCAAACGACTGGTTGGCGACGCACCATTCTTGGATGAGCCTGCGAAGCGTGTGGTTGGGAATGAGGGTGAAATCGGTGAGTGGGGCCCGAGTGACCGGACAAGTGGTATTGCCGGTGGCGACCCACGACTCGATACTGGGTCGGTCGTAGGTCTGACCGGTGCTAACGGTGACGGGGTCGTGCATGAGCTCCAGCGAGATCGGACACCTGAAATGGTATGGAATCTGTACGCCCAAATCCAACGGCTCTAAACTCCCAGGCATATCTCTCTCTCTCTCTCTCTCTATCTCTATCTCTTACTCTATCTTTGTCTCTCTAATAATACAAAGTTAAATAATAATCTGAGCAAGCTCTGCAAAATTCTCTTTGGCTTAGTTACGCTTTGCTTTCTCTCTTATACGAAACGAAAACACAGACACACAGAGAGAGACATACTACAAAGCCAGCCAACCAACCTCTAGCAAAGAGGGACTCTGCTACATACACTGCTGCAATCTGACTCATATCCTCACACGTGTGGTTCCATTCTTAGCTTCGGAAACCTAACCCTGGTTGGGTCTTTTGGGGTGGGGTCTGGTCAAAATGGAAATGTGCGACTGGTTTCTTTTGGGTCCCACTCTCTCTTAATATCCTACTCCTGTTCACATCGAAAACAAATTGTTTTTGATGTTTGTGTGTGCGACTCCTTGTCTATTACTGTTTCTAGATTGAGTGGGCATCATTCAATCTGCGAGTGCTCTTTTTTGCATTCCAGTCCTTGCTCTTTCATTCCTTCCCACTCATGGCCCTTCAAACTTTCTAATTATTCTTTGATTTTTGGAACGAGCCTAAAACATCATGATGGAAAAGTCAAATCTAATCTCATTCATTGAAATTGGAAATTATAATTCAACTAAGTGCTTGTCTCAACCTCCTAATACGTCCCTTTTCTAAAGTATAGAGGCCCCTCGTTAAAATTAAAGTGACAAAAGTTTCTTTAAAGGCTATATATTAGATGTCAAATTCAAAGCTTTTACACAACTTTATTTCAAAGCAATAATTGTCCTTTACAAATAAGTAAGTAAGAAAAATTCTAAATTATTAAAGCAATCAGAATCAATTTGCTCTGGCATTTTGCTAAACATACTCAAAAGCTACTTCTAATGTGATTTAATGTTGAAATGAGAAAACATAAACAAGAAAGAATTAGGTATAAATAGCGAGCCAAGGGGTGAAAGTGAAGTGAAAGAGAAGAACATGGGCAACAAATGAGAATAGCGAAATGTGAAAAAGGGGGAATAAAGAAATAAGGAAGAGTTAGAGGGCATGAGGATAAAGTAGATGGAGGAAAGTAATTAGGTTGGAATTATCTGTTATTATTCATTCATTAATAAGAGCGAGTGAGTGAGATGGTGGTGGCCAGTCAAAGGTCAAAGATGAACAGATTAGAGAGGAATGTGCGGGTCCAGGGTGTCTCTCCACCTCTTTATCCGAGCATTTAACAAAAAACGAAAAAAAAAAAAAAAATTTCTCTTGTGGATAACGTTAAACAGTGGGTTGCTCGTTGGCTGGTGGTGGGTCCTACTTCTCAAACTGAACGATGTTGATTAAGTGGAGCCCACCTCTACCTGTACGTTAACATAGTTCATCACAGTCCTACCATCTTTTACTATGGCGCGCACACACAGTCACATACACGTAGAGTGAAAAGCAGGGAATCTCTCACATGTGGCCCCTTTTGGAGTGACGTGGGAGCATAGCACAGCAACCCCACCAGCTCAATTGTCATTTCAACTTTATGGGTTAATTAGGCTTAAAGATCCTTAATTTATACTTATTTTACACTTTAGTCTTTAAAATATATATTTTTTTAATTTTCATCCTTGAACTATATTATAAATAGAACTTTAGTCATTTTTTAATATACTATCAGTTTAATGCTTAATTGAATTTGAGAAAAAAAAATATTAATTGTAAGTAACATATTACACATGTAAAATGACACTAATTGTATATGAAAAAAAAGAGCACATGCAAAATAAAGTGCAAAAATTATCAATAGATTGACATATTGAAAGTGCTACTTATAATGTTATTTAAGACCGAAAACCACAAAAAAAAAATTTAAAAAAAGAAGCATTTTCGGAACTAAAGTGTAAATCTATATGTAATTTAGAAATCTACGGAGCCAATAACCCTAAAAATATTGGATACTCCAATCAATAGCTCAAATTAAGTCCTTTCACCACATAATTCATAATAACTACCTCTCTTTTCTTTTAATTTTTTCTTAAATGAAAAACCAAGTCGAATTTTTGCTAATGGTTCATGTATTTGAATTAGTGGAATAGTTTTTTTTATATAGAAAAAAATAATTACACTTATGTCATTCATTTACAGTTCAAGATAATGTTAAAATAGAATAATTTTGTTAACATTTTTGTGTTGCATTCACCTCTATTATAAGAAAAACTTTTTCTATTTTTAGTATATTATTTAATTTGAAATCCGTTAGCATGATATTTTTCAGGTAGAATATTGCATTTTTATTTTTCAAAACTTTAGCATAATTATAACGCTGATTTTTAAATTATTACTTATTTCTAACTATGATTAATTCAAATGATGATATTTTAAAAACTATATATATAAGTGTATCCAATATATACAAACTTGAAAGATTGCAAAAGGAAATTTTTATGGTGTAAATATTTTATTTTGTTATAGACGTTGAACTTATTATGTAATTAAAGCGTCTGTTTAGATTTGCGTCTGTTATTTTTTTTAAAAAAAGAATAAAGTAGTTTAGTTGGCAAAAAATTTAAAAAACACTTTCTTGATTAAAAAAAGCACTTCAAAGTGATTTTTTTGAGGAGCAACTAGTATTTTAGCTTTTTTCTAAACAAAAGTGCTCTTTTATTTTTATTTTTAAATAACATTTAGTGTTTAATTTATTATAATTTTTAAAATATTAAAAATATCTCATTTAATTTAAAAGCACTTCTTTATAGACCTATTTTGTTGAAATAGAGTTTTTTTTATTTAAGTGTTATGTATTAAAAATGTCATTGATTTAAAATATTTTCAAAAAAGCACATCCAAACGGTATAAGATTCGTTAATGAAGTTTGAACATACAAATGTCAAAAAAAAAATTATGTGGACAAGAGATAAGATTGTATTTAATCTTAATTAATGAAAAATATGCATATTCAAGCTTCTAGCTTGTCTATCATTTTATTAAAACAACAATTCATAGAATTTTATGAAGAAATATTGTAAAAAAAAAATTGAACGACAACCCATATCTCAAATTTTTGGAAAATGATTTTTTTTAAAAAAAAATTGACAAAAAACTTAAAAATATTAGCTAAATTTAAAAAATTATAATAAAAAAATAAAGTCAACTAAATTTAAAGGTTGAGTAGGTCCTAAATTGTAAGAATTTCGAAACTAAGGGCGTGTTTGGCAGACCGGATAAGAGGGGATAAGATAGGATTTAAATGATATCAGGTGCTTGGTGAGCATATAAAAATATAGGATATAAAATCCGGATTTGTCCATATCCCATCCATTTTAGAATTTCAGTTATATCCACTATCCCACCCCACCCTTGGATACGACGGAAAAGAAAAAGAATCACGCTCTCGTTCTTCTCTCCTTCTTGCTTTAACTTCTATTTTTTATTTTTCATATATAACATATTTTTTATAAATTTAAATTATATTTTAAGAAAAATAATATCATAACTATTAAAAAATATAGAAAAATATTTAAGTAAATTATATAATATAAGTATATATTGTTTTATTATTTAAATATTAAATAATAAAATTTTATTATTTATTATACAATCCTATCCGTGCCAAGCGTATATATAATTCAATTTTAATCCAGTTAACACCAAACGGGATAGTATTCTTATCATCCTCTCTCCCATCATCCCCTCATCTACCATCCCATCCGATCTCATCTCATCCTGCGTACCAAACGGGCCCTAAGGGTACAAATTGAAGCATTGTAAACTAGAGGTGATAAATTGAGATTTTAAAGTTAGAGGATAGTGAAATGTATTTAACCCAAAATTTAAATTTCAAAAAACATTGTTAAAATACAGAGAGAGAAAGAGAGAGAGAGAGAGAGAGAGAGAGAGAGAGCTGATTTACATTAAAAATATGATCGATTAATTCTCACCGAACTTAATAAAAATAATAATAAATATTATACATTTATATTTTTATTCCTATATAATAAAATAATATATGAGATACTTCATTGATAACATTTCTATATATATATTTATGTGTGGCGTACAATTAATACTTGTAATTAATAATTATAAGGTAAACTGTTTTGTATTGATTAGAGGTATAAAAGATCTTATGGCTTTGGCTTTGTGGAATTCAATCCCAACGACATTTCATGAGTTGGAAAGTGACACCCAATGGCAAAAGGCAAATTGACCCAATCATCACTGAATTTTCTTTTCTTTTTTCTTTTTTTTTTTTTTTCTGGTCAAATATCACCAGTGAAATGTAAGAGTAAAAATTGGCATTTTGGCAGGCCGATGATGATAGGCAAAATGGGAAAGAGCAGTACTGGAAAACCAGGTGATTATACAAAAATTATAAAATAAAAATCAGACTCAAAAACCTATTACTCGGACTGAACAATGAATCAGAATGAAAAAAGTTTTTTTTTTTTGAGCTTTATTCAACACAAACACAGAGTCTTACTAGTGATCTCAGTGTGTGGATGTGTCTCAAAGCACAGCACAGAAAACACAAAGAAAGGCTGGCAGTGGGAAGTCAGAGAGTTGGGGCGGTGTCGTTTAGTGGGCGCACGCGTGGGTGTTGAGAAGGGTCGGGGACAGTGCGTCCCACGAACCACGCCTCCTTGCGACCCTGTTGTCTCCGGTCAACCCGGCATCTCACAATTCCCCTATTTTACCCCCTTTTTTAAAAAAATTATTATTATTATTATTATTTTTGTTTTTTATTTTTTACTATTTCCCCATGCACGTGTACTTTCACCCCCCACGCACGTGTTTCCAGCTAATGCCTCGTTTCTTTCCTTATTTTGACCGCCTTGTTTTGTCCACAATGCCCCTCCACCTCTTTCTTCTTTCTTCTTCGTCGACATTGTCTTTGGTAGGAATTTTTGGTGCTGACAAATTACTACAATTTTCAATTACGTGTACGTGTGTGTCTGTGTTTTTCTCTTCTTCTTTTTTTGGTAAAAAAAAAAAAAGGACTAAAAAACTACAAAATTCTCAAGAAAATTCATAGGAAAGAGAATAAGGAAACAGAAAATAATTGAAGGCTATGTTGTATTTGAAATTGGAAATGGACCACATTTTGGTTTGAGAATGAAATGGGTTATTTGCCATTTTTGAGCAGACTTTGGAGTTGGAAGTGGGATGGATATGTTGCCTTTTGTTATTAATAGCAACAATAATTTATATTAAAAAAAAAACTCTGCTTTTAAGGCAATGTCACCCATCTGATATGTCACTCCATTGCCAACAGAAGGCTTTGCCTTAGGGAGGCTTTTCAGGGATTTTTCATAGCCAGTTTATAAGCATAAAAACAATGACACGAAAGATATTTGGAAACTCCTCCTCCCACCCTTCCATTAATCAATTACAACCAACATTTTTCTTTTCTTCTACTAGCTATTATTTTTAGATAATTAAGAAATTAATTTTAAAAAAAAATTATATATTTTATATATGATATTATTTTGTTACCATTTTAAACTTATTATATATATATGTATGCATGTATTTATAATTTTCCTTTAACCGAACAACAAAATCTTAAAAGTCTTTTACTTTTTATTCTAAATGTTCAATCGCCAAAACAAATATGTAAAATGTTTTGTCATTCCCTCACTATGCTAGTATATAAGATCAAATGCGATCCACCATGTTGTCATATCAAAACCTAAAATCTAAAAAAAAAAAAGAAAAAGAAAAAAAGATTATCCTAATGGTCTTATAGGTTGTCTACTTTTTTCATATTAAATAAATAATAATGCTGGAAACTATTCGACCTCTACATTCTACACCACCATCTAATTATTATATAAATTTCATTGAATAGTTATCAAGCAAATTGATAATCTAAAAATTTGTTAATGAAAACCAACATGACCTATCAAGAGATTTAACCAAAAAAAAAAAAAAATCTATATAAGCCCCACTTAGATTCTAAATCTAATAATCACTAAAGTTAAATAAAAACAATATACCCTCATAGTTTTTTTTTTCTCCTTTAAATAAGCAAAAATAGAAAGGGAAGAAAAGGACTGGCTGAAATATAAAATTGATTAAGCCTTTTGTATTAAAAATTTAAAAGGGTTGAAACCCATTAAGCTTTCCATGCAATTATTATTATTATTTATTTAATATTAATATTCTCTTAAAATTGACATGGTGCATGCTAAAACATATCTTGTTGATGATATGGAAGCAAGGATTTGGTTACAAAGTAGAGGCTAGTAAAGTGAACCAACTTACAATCATAGCTTTCGATGTCAGACGGATTTAAAAAGAAAATGAATTATACTAATCAAGTGCTTGAAAGTTTCACTTTGTGATGGGATTATTATATTAAACCAAATTTCAAAGTTCATGCACAAAGAGATCTAATTGGTATATGCCTCCACCCTACATATCCACTTTTGTCAAAGTATATTAAATTAATATAGAAACTTTATAAGGTGTTGTATTCCAATATCTGAGGTATTGGGTTGCAACGCCACGAGCCATTCATTCATTGAGGCATTTTACACTCAATTTCTAGTGTGTAAAGGAGGCAAAGCCTAGTTGGGTTTTGTGATTCGACCTAGGATTTTTATATTTTTTTTGTAAATGTGGTCCTTTATTTGGGATCGAATAATTGAACCCACTTTCCACGTGGGTGGTCCACAAACGCACCACGTGTCCACTTTGATTGTGATGCTGAGGTGGTCCATAAATACAAAGGGGGTCCATGTCCCTCAACTACATTTTTGTATGCGTATAGAAATTTCAAGCATGGCCTTTGGTTGTATCCAAGGCTACAATACAGACGACTTGTAAAAATGGGAGTGGTTGTGTTCTTCATCAAAGCCTAAGACCATTTGATTTGATGTTCTTTGACAGCCATTTTACAGTGGAGATCAACATCATCGTGCCCATGCTTCCTACAAATGGGAAAATGATAATAATAATAATAATAATAATAATAGTAATAGTTATATATTAGACTTTTCTTTGACTGAAAATGATTAAGTCTGTTTAACAAAAATAATTAAAAATGATTAAATCTAACTACCATTTCGTTAATTATTTATTAGGTTGGCCAATAAGATAATCATATTTTAAGTCATTTAATTCCTTAATGAATTACAAGTTTACATCTTTATACTATTTCATTTTAATTAATTTAATTTCTTAATGAATTACAACTTCATTCTACTTAAACATAAATTCAAAATCTATTATTTCTATCATTTTTTTTTAATTTCTGAGGAATATTATTGAAGTATTTTGGTTTGTGATGTAAGAGGTAGACCTCAGGCACATCGCAACTGTGCAATGAGAGTGTGGTCTATATATCTTTGTAATAAAAAGTATATATTATATACCAAAAAACAATAATAATAATAATAATAAATAAATAAATAAATATTAATTTGTTATTAAAGATATATGATGGTGGGTACGTAGCTTTCAAACTTGGCAACTATATACTTAATAGTTGCACCCATTTTAATTTTATGGTTACTATAAATCATGCGCATTTAGGGCCAGTGGAAAATGTGTAACCCCCCAATCATGGGGGAAAACGATGCCATATCTCTTTGTTCAAACTCAATTATTCAATTTCAATTTTCTATTCAGGAAATTGGATCTTTGGACTTGTATTTGTGACTTCTGGAAGGCCTTACACATGCACTGAATATTTATTATTTAAAAAAAATCAAAAGAGATAAGGCTTAGATTCACCACTAATCAAACATGTTTTTCAGATAAGATAATTTAATTTATTTTTCTTTCATATGTTAAATAGCGAGCATTTGTTAAATTTTAACTAGGAAATAAGTGATTGGACTCAAGAAATATAAGATAATTATATATATATATATATATATATATTATTTGGTGACAAAGTTAATTGTATTGGAATATGTTATGGGGCATTACTATATAGCTTCTTAGAAAACCATGCATGCATTTGAGACTTATTGGAAGGGAGGATTCCCACCTACCTACCTACAAATTGTTTTTCGATTAGAGTGCTTAGTCAGAAGAATTTTTTTACCAAAGCTTAGTTGCTGCATGTTAATAATGTATCATTAATCTTGAACCCCTAAAATTTAAAAGGATTTAAGGTTTCTTGAGCGGTGCACAAACATAAATATTTGCCTTAATTTGTTATGCAATGAAGTTTTTTAAACTTGAACAAAAAAAAAAAACTACCTTTGTAACTATGCACCACTCCTTAGGGTTTCATGGTCGTATAATTAATTATACAATCAATATTGAAAAAATAATTTTTTTTAAAGTTTATGTCATAGTAAAAATGTATTTTTAGATATTGTATATTTATTTTTATACCCTTCTTCCTTTTAACAGTTAATATTTATTTTATTTTTTTATATCAATTTCACTATACATATCCAACCTAGAATACTTTTTTTGCTCATTTTATATTTTTTTTATTGTTTTATTCATAAAGATATAATTGTATATTTAAATATTATATAATTATACTATAAATTCATTATATATTATATTAATTAGACAATATAAATTGTATAATAATTATACAATATAATATATTTATATATTGTATATTAATTATATATGAAATATATTGTGTAATTATATTGTAAATACTTATATATTGTATATTTTTCCACATTATAATTATATTTTTTACTTAATTTAGTATATTAAAGTAATTATTTAATTTAAATAATATAAGTTTTTATTTGATTATTATAAATAAATATGAATTTTAAATAAATAAATAAAACCTCAAAGTCTGAATATTTAAAAATAAAAAATTTATTATTTGAAACATTATATTTGAAAAATTATTATTAATATATATATATATATGAATTTGTTTTATATTTTTTATTTAATAAATTTAAATAAATATGTCTAATATATTAAATAAATAAAAAAATTCATCTTAAAATATGAATATTAATTAAATAAAAAATTCATGTGGAAAAATAATTATTAATTAATTGGTAGTTCTTTTTATTTTTAATTAAAATAACTTTTAAAAATGATAAGACGATATGACCGTCTTTAAAAATTATTTTAATTAAAAATAAAAGGAAGCATTAATTATCAATTCGCAGATGATTGTTAATTAAAATAACTTTTAAGGACGGGTATACATGATCATCCTTAAAAATAAAAAGCATCAATCAATTGATTGATGGTTCTTAAGTAAATAATTTTTAAGGACAAACATACATGACCGTCCTTAAAAATATCAATGATCTGACCCATTGAAGGCCGGATTTTGGAGATTCGATCAGATGCGACTATCAAATAGTCAGATCTTGGAGATCCAACCCGATCTAATTGTCTGAAGGTCAGATGAGATGACCATTCAATAAATAACAGTTTATTTTGATTCAAATATTATTAAAGAGAAAAGATGCCTCCACCAAAATCATAATGATCACAACCATAATTAATCTCTATAATAATTAAGTAAAAACCACAGGGTTAGCTTAATTACCAAAAAAAATAGCATCAGCATGAAGAGCATGAAAAACAAAATATACCTCCATTTGCATGCAGATATAGGTTTAATTAATTTCTATTTATATTTTTGAGAGAATGTATAGTAGGGTAATGAATGTCTACCACTACAATTCAGTTGAAAAATACGATGTTCAATTAAATGGTATTTATGAGGTCTAATGTATATGCTGTCTGAAATTACAAGGATAAATACACAAACACAAATTAAAAACTGGTATTGAGCGAGTCGTGCATGTCATTATTAATAGCATTATTTTTTTTTTAATATATAATTTACTGGATCAAGCTGTTTTGTTATTTGTTTCAAAAGATCCCTCTCATACCCTTGAAAGTTTATAATGAAATTGCGTCTGGCATAAGATATATATATATATATATATATATATACATTGTTTTTTAAGCTAATAGAATATACTTAATAGTTGTGTACATGTAGCTGATTAATCAAGGGCCCTTCGGAATTGTTGGAAGAGGAGGGACAAATAATGTAGTTGATAATTATATATGTTTTTTTTTGGTGAATTGATAATTATATATGTTGGTAGTATTTTGTGACTGTTTATTTGATTCTCATTTTTTTTTTTTCTTTCAACAAATAGACAAATGGGAATGCATGGAAATTGAATAATTAATTAAAAAGACAATGTGCATATAGAAATACACTAATTATCCTAAGCCACTTCCAGAAACTGTGCCGTTCTAAAGCACAGACACACAAATAATGGGCCTCCTACACCTGGGCATGACCCATGGTCATTTCTGAACCCATTTCCTTAATGCTCAGCCCATTCCTAAGCATGAATGGTCCCAAGACAATACACAACAAATATAAAAGTGATATTATATGTGTAAATTTCATTTATTAAATTTAAATATCCAATCATGCGGTTTTTTTTTCTTTTTTAATAATAAACTCAAAAATATTCAATAAAACAGAAAAATTAACACTTAATCAGGTAGAATAAATTTATGTGGTGAATCAATTTGGGAATTTAACAGTTTAGATATTCATGTGGTTTTTTTTCTTTTTTCTAACTGATTTTTTTTTGAGTAATACGCTGAAATGTTTTCATTAGTTTATTCTAATTTAGATCTATAACTTGTTCTTTAAAAGCACTTGAATTTGTAGACTCCATCTTATCCATATAAAGGAAATGAACTAATTGACAAAGAACCATTCAAAAAAGCTTACAACATAACAAAGGTAAGGAAGATCCATCATTAAATTATTTGTTCCAATCACATGATATCCAATCAAAGGGACAAAAACATTTGAGTACATGTGTGTGTTTTGCTTACATTTTTATTTCTATATATAAATACATACCCAATACATGCCCTGGTTTCTGATCAGATCATCAATCACATGTGTCCCTTATCACCCGTTCGACACTCTTCCAAATGGGTCTTCTCTGGGTCAGAGTAATTTCCTTACTTACCCTTTTCACTTTCTTCCAAAAAAGATAATAATAATAATAATAAACACATTAATCAACTACAGCTTGTAAAGCATATAATACACATAAAAATTATTATACAAATTAAAATTACAAGAAAAGGGTGATAAGAAGTGTCTCAAATAGAAACCACAAGAAAGGTATAGGTGACCTATCTGAGCGGGCAGACCCAATTTCATTAGCCACTGCTTTAGTTGTTGGGGCTGCCCCTGCCTCTTGTATGTCACATACTCCATTACTCATATTTGCCTGAAATTTTCACACCCAACTCTTAAAATTTCTTTTCTCTAATTCAAAAATAATAATAATTTAATTCTTTGCAGCCTCTTTATGGTTAAAATTTTTCCCACTCAACCTTTTAATTAATTACCTCCATATATATATATATATATATATATATATATATATATTACCACATGTTTTATCACCTTTGGTGTTCATTGAATCCAAAGTTTGTGCCAATTATAGAAGGGTATTGGAACATGCTGATTACACACCTTACAGGAGGCTATATTTCCGCAGCCGCAGACTAAATGACCATTTACCACATCTGATGCTTCTGGTGCTCCCCCACCGTCACTCCTCTGAAATAACAAAAGTAAATTACAGCTTAATCATGCACTGAGACTAATAGCTATAATACTAACCTAAAACTGTAAATTTTCATATAATATACCTTGTAAAAATCTACGGCTATGAAGTTGGGCCACCGTTTACCAGCAGCTTCATAACAAGTATTCACCATGTCCAGCAATGGAGCTGAATTATCTTTGCAGGACTGAGCTAAGCCTGGGACATCTCTGAAATAGTTCACCAGCACTAATGACCTTGTTTTCGTATTCATCGAAGACGATTCCGATCGGTTAGGGCACGATCCGGCTTTCATACCGCCATTTCCATCTGTAATATTAATTAATTAACCACAATTTTTACTAATAAAAAAAAATATAATTTTTTTTTTTTTCATTTTAGTGATATACATTATATGTATAGTAGGACTGACATTGATTTTCTACCATGTATCTCCACTGGTAGGCAATCCCCTCAGAGGCCTCTTTTCTTGCTTTAGAAGTAAAACCAGCAGACGTTGACTTTTCTGGACCATGTCATCGACGGTTGGCCAATCTCCACCATTTGTGGGCATTCTTGAAACTGGGAACCAGTATTTTCTCAACCCGGCTGCATCAAACACCTTAGTCAGACCCTTTGGCGATGTCACGTAGTCTTCTATGATAATGGTCACTATCTCCGTTGGATTTGCTACCAGAAATGATTGAATCTCTTTTAGAACATTAATGGCAGGTTGCTACGAAATAAAAATCAGAATTAAGGTCAATAATTAATGTCTAGACAAATTAATGTTTATTTTAATTAGTAAAACATTTATTCGATCTGAACAATTTTATATTTTTGCAGTAGTAGTTGACCAAAAGAAATTAAAAATAAAATAAAAATGTCAAGTAATTTTATTGAACCATGTGTGTTGGATCATTTCCAAAAATCTATGTGTTTGTTCAGAGGCTTACAAAAGCAGTGTAGTTGTAGCACTGGCCGCCAAAGGAGTGACATAACCAAATGTCATTTTGGAAGTCATACATATCCAGCATTAACCCCCTAATTCCATTCTGCAAAATAATTATACACCCACTTGTTAAAAATGTAAAAATAAAAATAGTTCATGAAATGTAGTACAACATATATTTGTCCCCACTGGGTCTAATTTAATTCATTTAGAAAACTACTGCCTCTAAATGTATATCCATTTTATTCAATTTTTTAGAAAAATAAAAAGAAATTAAAAGGGCTTCATGTATGTAAGTCAAAAGACTCAAAACACACCTATTACCAAAAAATAAAAAATAAAGACTCAAAACACACACACACCTAATGCATGACATTTGATTTGCCTTTAGAAAATGTAGGTGTAAAAGTCTTTAACTTTTTGGCCTAAGAGCATATAAACTTGTGGGAGATATAAATCTCACATTGAATATGATTTGAAGGTGTAAGTGTTAATCCTATTCTTCCATGGCGACTAATTAATAAATTAAAACAAAAAGACAAAGACATATTATCATGCCTAAATAATAAAAAAATAATTATTAACTTTACATTTTTCTATATGAATGCTTTACAGAAAAATACATGAATCAAAAACCTACCCATTCCCAACCTATCTCCTTTACCACCTCACCAAAATCTTAATTAGCTTAAATAAAATAATTTATAGTTAACAACCACATGAATAGCTATTATGTCAGCACCAGGCAAAGCTCGAACCAAGCATATATTATAATTCATAATAACAATTCAGCTAACTCAAGCTCTTTTTTATATTGAAAACAAAGGTTGAATTAGTTTAACAAATCTAGTTAATCCCCAAGTGGCTTATTTGATAATTCAATGTGAAAGTAGAACAAATTAATAAACATTAATTGTTGTTCTTTGAAAACGTTCACCAAAACCCGTCATAATTTAATTTATCTGAAAATGGGTAATATATTATAGTGTTTTTGCAACCAGTATTTTGCACACATTGCAGTTTTTTTTTTGCAGTGTTACTTTCTGGGCAAGTGTGAACATATGTAGACGACTTTAATGACTAAAAATTTAAATGGGACAGCGACAATACATCACCGCCAGCAACAGCCTGAAAAACCAGACTTTACTTTTACTCTGAAATTGTGTGAGGACCGAACCAGAAAAAGATAAAACTGTAAAGAGAGAAAAAGCAAGAAAACAATACATTGAGCTGGTCGGTAATGGAGTCCTGCTGGTTTGAAGGAGCAACAATGATAGAGCCAGTGGCCGACCTCTGACCCAACCTCGCAAAGGCGTTGTGCGTGGTCAACCATGAATACCGATTAAACGGCAACCCTTTCACCTATATTTTCATTTCAATTATCCAATTCAACCAAATGTTCACAAACATAAATATATATATATAGAAAACCAACAAAAAAATGGAATATAGATTGTGGAAGTGGAAGAGACCTGAGAAGTGGGATTAATGGGTTTGATGCGAGTACATCGTGGCCGTACATTTCCATTGGCGATACAGGTCTCGCAGTGCAAGCCTGAGTCGCAATTGCTGTCTGCTACACATATCTGTCCCTCCTGTCGACAAAACCAGAAATAAAACAGATAAAAAATGCTTTTGATTTTAATGAAGAGTCCCAAAGAAGAAAAAAAATACACTGCGAATAATGATAGATTTAGACAAGACATATAAAATTACAGAAGACGATGGAGGACCTTGAGAGACGAAGATAAATCAACAAGGAAAGTAGCAGTGAACAGAGTTGCAACGAAAATGGAAATGAATCTCTGCAGAGTAAAAAGAAAAAGAGTCAGATATACATATTATTTAGCAGAGAAATTGAACCAAAGGAACAAGAAGAAGAAGAAGAAGACGAAGTGACTGCCTTCATTATTAGAGGAGGTTGAGGGGTAGAGAAATGGAGGGCGACTCTGATTGAGTGCGTTTAGGTGGTGGTTCACTAGTTTTGGTTTGGGTTAATTATTAATATTTGTACGTAGAAGTTAATATATATACACACCAGGAGGACCAACAGGCAACAGAAGAAGACGTGTCAAGTATGGTGTCCGGGATTTAAGCAATTAATTTGTGCTGGTGGTTTTTGCTATTATGTGTCGCTTTCCAGTTGCTCTTTGCTTCTCGTTTTACCTTAAACTAACTTTCGAAAATTGAACAACTCATACATATAATGTATTTTTAATTATTTAAAAATATTTTCTTATATAAATAATTCAAATTAATTTATTTTTAGAAAAATTAACAAAAATATCTATATGTATAATTTAAATTGAAAAAATATCTATTCTTCTTAATATTCACAAAATATACATAAATTATCTATTATACCTTTACCCTTACTCTTATCTTACACCTGTAAAACGATAAGTCCAACCAGTCTTTTTTCACATATGGATTCTAAAAAATTTATAATGTAAATTTAAATTTGTAAAATAGCAAGTTCGATCTGTAATTTAATAGGAGTTTAATTTTTTTTAATATCCCTGCGAAATTACAGGTTGATACTGCATAATGACTAGCACTCTCTACCATTTTGTAGGTCCTTAATCTAAAATATAAAAAAAAAAAATTAAATCTCTGCAAAATTGCTAGTCAGATCTGTTGTTTTCCAAGACCTAAAATATATGCAACTTAGGACTTGCAGAATGATCAGTCCTTAATATAAAATCTGAAAATTTTTAAAATTCCTGTAAAATCTCAAATTAAATCTGCCGTTTTGTAAATAAGGGTGGCAATGGGGCGGGGTGGATCCAAGTTTTCTCACCCCATCCCCTCCCCAATCCCCGGTTATGGGGAGGCAAGGCAGGGAGGTCTGGGGATTCCCCGCCATGAAGTGAGGCGGTGGGACATCCTCCTCATGCCTCATTTATTTTATTTTTTCAGAAACTAATATATATATATATATATATATAATTGTATTAAATCTTAATATAATTATAATATATATAAATTAAAATATATAATATATATGAGGCGGAGATATTATACTCCGATACACTTGTGGCAAATGTATTTTACCCCGATCTTACCCTGCCAACCAGCTTTCTCCCCAAACAGAGTGGAACTCAACAAGCTCGAAATAACTGGGTTAAATTACTGGCCCTATATACAAGTCTTAAAGTACATATAATTTAGAATCCGCAGAAGAACCAATCATCTCTATTATTCTATAGGTCCTTAATCTAAAATGTGAAAATTGATTAAGAGATATTTTAGATAGTTTAAGTATATTTAGGAAAAAAAATGATGGGTATTTTTTAAATTTTAATTATTAATGTGACCATTTCTATTAATTTTTTTAAATTTTTTCACATAACCTTTAAAATAAATAAAAATATATATTTGAATACTTAAAAATATATTGCATTTTATTTTTAAAGTTCAAAAAATAACTTATGTCAGTTTCATAGTTTATGAATAATTTATAATTTTATATATAATTTATGAGATATTTATGTCAAAAACTTTTATTTAAAAGGAAAATTATGGCAGCGTCTTCATGAACATGAATCGTAAAAAACTAAATAATGATATTTGTCAAGTGACCAATGATGATATGTTGAGAGAATTTATCAACATTAGGGTTCACTTATTATAAGAAAAAAAAATTAATAATTAATCACCAATTATCATATAAGCAAATAATAAATTCAGTAATAATATGACAAAAAAGCATTGCTAAAAAAAAAAATATTAGAGTTGTCATGGCTGGCCAATAAAAATTAAAGACTAACTGATGAAATATCAAAACCACAAAAACAAAAGGAAAAGAGAAAAAGTACTTTGAAAAAGTCATCAATTTACAACGTAATGTAATTAATAGACACACAGTACAATAGCTAAAATAAAACGTTTATGGTCGACGGGAAAGTTAGCTAGAATATTTCATATAGACCAGCAATCTTATTTATTTAGAGAAATTTTTTTTTAAAAAAAAAAGACATTAATTACTTCTTTTTTTTTAGTAATAAGACATTAATTACGTTAATTTATAGGTAGGGAATTGAAGTTAAAAAGGTACAGTGGAATGTTTAAAAAACGAACTTACTTTCTGCCCCATGCGATCGATCAGAGGGATGGCAGACGCGGAAACAAAACGGTACCTAAATGTGTCGTTTCACTTTTTCGCAGAAACTTCCCTTGCCTAGAAAGCGATAAGACAAGAAAACTAAAGTCTTACATGATCAGCCCAAAAAAAAAAAAAAAGAAATATAATAAGCAACTTCCCTTTTAATCTTTTGACTTGTGTTGCTTGAGGCTGCAACTAATCAATTGTTTGTACGTTTTGAAAAAGATGATTAATATATAAATTCTGATATTCCTCTCAAACAATTGCTTTTATATATCCGGAAAACTAAGAACCATGGGATGCACATTGTCAATTTATTGTTAATTACTCTATCTCCATGATAGATCCCCTTAAATATTCTTCATGTATATGGAGCACCTAAATATATCTGCTTTCGTGAGCTAACTATATATATATATAGGGATTTGCTAAAGTGGGCGACGTCGCTCACACTATAGAACGCGACACTGTTAATTTTTACGGACGTTAATGCATAAGTTGTAAAATAAAAATTTTACTATTATTTATTTATGCTCGTCAATAGTAGTGAGAATTCACTATTATAAGCGAGATATTCTGATTTTGCTATTATTTATTTGTGCTCTGCTCGTCAATAGTAGCGAGATTTCGCTACTACTAGCGAGATCCTCTGATTTTTCCATTGTTTATTTATATTATGCTCGTCAATAGTAACAAAAACTCGCTACTACGAGCGAGATCCTTTGATTTTGTTATTATTTATTTGTGCTCGCCAATAGTAGCAAGAACTCGCTACTACGAGCGAGATCCTCTGATTTTGCTATTATTTATTTGTGCTCGTCAATAATAGAAAAAACTCGCTACTACGAAAAATATCATCTAATTTTGCTATTATTTGTTTGGACTTTGATTTTTTGTCTGATTGTCTAAAGACAACAGGCTTTGATTTTTATTTTACAACTTACGCATTAATATTTATAAAAAACTAACAGTGTTGTATTTTATAGCATAAGCGACGTCGCCCACCTTAGCAAATCTTTATATATATAACTGTATAAATATCCATATAATTTTGTTTTCTTACCTTATTTTGGGTCACGTAAACTTCATTGGCCACCATGAAAAATATATACATAAACCTTGAGCTTTACGAGTCATTAATTCTATGCATAGTTAGCATCCTGTGTGAATTCAATTAGAAAGATGACCTAATTAATTTGTAAGATAAGCTCGCCATGCATGCCCCATACGGATGCGACTGCCATGTTGTCCCATTCCTACTTATAGTAGCTAAGCTATGCTCCAGCCCTTAAGTCGTGTGGGTTTAGAAATATGAGACCAATTTTGACTTTTAAATAATTAAGGACATGTCCAAGTAAACAGTTATTTAAAATAATTCGTAATTGGAGATCCAATTTAAAATATTATAATGAGGTTATTATTTTTAAATTTTAATATTAAAATTTATTTTTAATATAATATTAAATTATTAATGTTTGAATTTAGTATATTATTAACTTATGTTAAAAATATAACAATTAAAAAATAATTATACACTTTTATTTTAAAGAATAGATTTATAGAGTTGGTTCATCATATTTTATACGGATTTCTATCTTATTTTGCACAAATTTTTTAAATGATAATTGTTGTGGGTCTACCTAGTCGGCTCACATATAGAAAAACAACTACTCTCCACCTTTCAGACAAAGTATTCAATACCTCCACCTACCACTCCACAGTAACATTAAAAGTTATAGCAATCTTAATTAGATAATAATCTTACCTCAAATGGGAGGAGACAAACTAGCAAAGAATGCTTCAATATACACAAAGGCACCCAAAAATGGCAAATTTTCACCAAACCTTCTGTATGCTTGGCTGTCCAGCCTGCACGATTAACAAAACCAACTATCACACTTGAAAAGGCCGTTGAAGTGCCCATGTGGCATTCCACCATAGGCTAGTAGCCTACCCGGTTTGCCACCCTATCAACTGAGGCTAGCCAGGTCGACAGTGACAGCAAGGCCGGCATAAGCCTTGCCCCAGTTAGAGCACAGGTGGCATCCTCCTCGCTATTGGATTTCATGCACATATCGCTCATCCAAAAGCACCCAAATGCATATTTAAGGAAAATGATAGAATGTAGAGGGGACTTTTTGTCACTTAATCTTCTGTTCTCCACTTAACCTGAAAAGGTTGTCGAAGTGTCCACATGGCATCTCACTATAAGTTAGTAGTTTGCCCGATCAGCCACCCTAGCAACTAAGGTTAGCCAATTCGACATTGACAGCAACGTCGGCTTAAGCCTTGCACCAACTAGGACACAAGTGGCATCCTCCTTCCTATTGGATTCCATGCACATGTTGCCTATCCAACAGCTCTTAAGTGCATACTTAAGTTAAAGGATAGGATGTGGAGGGGATTTTTTGCCACTTAACCTTCGGGTTTTCATTGTTTCTCCTTCTTACAAGCTCAAGGCATCGTAGAAGGTAACATTCTCTAAGACCAGAGAGCAAAGAGTCACTCTTTCCACAAGTAACATTCTCTAAGGCCAAAGAGCAAAGAGTCACTCTTTCCTTTAGAGAGATGTGCATTTTTGCTTAAAAGCATCCCCCATTATCTTAATCCTTGCCTCCCCTACATCCTATCCATCTAAACCCATATTTTCACCTTATTTGCACAATATTATGGGGAACTTTCTGATTTGGGTGTTGGAGGGTGCACTGACACCAATATCAGTGCCCCATTAACGATGTTTACTGTTTTGAAAGTTTTTCTCCAACAAATGATAACTTAGGATACCTGACTGGTGCACTTCACCTACCTGCTTGGAAATCAAGATGTACCGGCCAACACCTTCATTTGCAGCTCAAGGATAGCACTTCCCATCATAACACAAGAGAGGTCGAAGGACGAAAAATCCATCCAAAACAATAATGTCATTTTTATACCAAATTTATATTGAGAAAACATATTGCCTTGAATATTAAATATTAAAATTTAACATTGTCACATGTTTTTATTAATTATATATAATAAATATATCATAGTTTTTTTTATTTATTTATCCACTGCACTGCGCGCATGCCTAATTTCGATTTAATATAATTTTTACTGTTGTTTTTATATGTAGAGTAGTGCAGTAGTGATTAGTAAAGTGTGGAAGGGGAGCGGATGAAGCCCAATATAAAAATTGTATACATGAGTGTTGAAAAGGGGTCCATATGCTAGTGAACCGTGCCACAAACATTAGGTTGCATCACGGACTATTTTTTTAGAAGTTTTCAGGAACACTTCTCAGAATAAATTTGAAAATGAGTCATGTTGTCCGTCGTGACCACCAAGGGCCCATTCCTCTATAAATTAAGCAATAATTAGCCACCTAGTCCCCTCTAATTTGTATTCAAAATGGAAGAGCTACCACCGTACCCTTCTTCAATTACATTTGTGATTTCAAAAGAGGGGTAAGTACCATAAAATTATACCTTAAATTTTTAAAATTATTAAAAATTCATCATCGACGAACTTGTTCATGATATATTTAATAGTCAATGAATAATATTATATTTGAAAACATATATTTTTTAGCAAATTAATATCATAAAATCCCCTTAGATTTGTCTTGATTATATTTTTTTACCATAATTTTTTAAACCTATCAAAAGTTCGTCCATTAATTATTTCCAATTAGATTTAATAGTGAATGGGTAATATATATATATATATATATATATATATATTTAATAGTTTAGGCTGATAATGCACTAGCTATTAGAGATGACATTTGAAAAATGAAAGATGAGTGAGAGAGAGAGGGAGAGAAGGGCGTTGAAAGTAAGAGGGAAATTGGCTACAGGAAGGGAAAGGTAAACGGCACTTGAAGAAAAAAGCAAAGGAGAAAAAAAAAAGAGAGAAAAGAAAATAGAAGAAAGGAGAGTAATTAAATAATAAAATGAAAAATGGAACCAGTTAATTTTCTTTTGGACTTATATATTTTTCTAAAAATTTTATGTAAATAAAAATATATTCTCAAAGACAATATTATTCTTTAATTATTAAATCTTAACATAGATAAATTAACGGATAGTTAATTTAGGAATTGAGAGTTTTTTTTATAATTTTAAAAAATTATAATAATAAGATGGTGTAACTATGATGACTTGAGATGTTAAATGATATTTTATCAAAAATATCTGTTTAAAGATAATATTACCCTTTAACCATTAAATTTAATAAAAATAATTTAATAAATTTTTCATAATTTTTAAAAATAATGGTGATTAAATATGTTTTCTTAAAGCCTTATAGGTCCTACGAGACTTTCCTCTTTCAAGAGTGATCTCCCTCTTGAATATATATATATATATATATATATATATATATATATATAGTACAATATTGACTGTTAGTTTATGTCTGAAATTGAGCTGTTAATATTGAGATTTATGTATAATTCTATAGAGATAATTAAGTTAATAACCAACCTCGTATATAATTATAGATATATAAAATCTCCCACGTGAATGATATTCTACAGCTACATTAATTAAATATTTAGTGTATATATATATAAAAAGTAAAATCTCTCTATAATAATAGTTTATATAAGAATAATCTTTATATAATAATAAAAAATTCTAATTCTAATTTGGATCAGTTATAAATAATAATAAATTTTACATTGTACTAAATTATAAATTTTTTAAGTCACGTCCTAAAAAATTTACCTCTGCATAATAATAATTATATATATTGTAAAAAATATATATTTTATTACATTAAAGGTTTAAGATTAAATAAAATATTTATTTAAAGTTATTTAAGACAATTATTTATATTTTTATAGTTGTTATTATATTTTTGAATTTACATGTATATAGTAACTCATCAATATGTATTTATTGAGTTTACATTAAAAAAAATATTAAACAGAATATAATTTAGATTTTTAATATGTTTTTGCATACATTACATGAATATATATATACTATTTTCTTGAAACTATATCAATATATTTTATTAATATATATTTTGAGATTTGAAATGCTACATTAATTAATTATTATAAATTTTACTTTTATGCAATTTACCCTGTAAATAATTAAGTAAAAATAAAAAAAAAATTAATTACACCTATATTGAGTTATAACATCTTCATAGTAATAAAATTTATTTAATTTCAACAGTATAATTATAGAGAGGTTTTATTGTTTATGTAAGGTTATGATATCTCTTTGTTTTTTTGTTTGGTAAATTATGATATCTCTTTGTTGCATACCTTGGTTGCATCTCTGTATATTTGGCTGAGTTAAAAGACCTAAACGATAAGAAAGAAAGGAAAGAAGCATATACGGCACTTGATGATGTTTGCCTGCAGCACTTAGGGTAATCCTGGTAGAAAAAGAAGCTGATTTTTTTTTTGTTATAATACGAAAGAAGCTGATTTAGTCGTGAGAGTTGTGATCAAAATTTAAAATATATTCAACTTTGTTAAATATTAAATAAAGAGAAAAATGATTAGAAGAGTATATTTATTATTCTAAACTCGTATAAAATTGTAAAATTAAAACAGTAATAAAATCTTATTCTTTAATAAAATTTTAAGCTGATAATAGTTAAAAAAAAGCTTAAATCATACTCTCTCTCTCTGATTATATTTTTCTTGAACCATTGAGAATTTTTTTATTAAAGAAAGAAAAGATGATGTTTGGCGGCAGGAATAGCGATGACACGACCATTGATAAGAATAATTTTGGTTGTAGCAGTAGAAGCAATCACAAATTCACAATCATGAGCTACCTAGCATAACTTTCCTTGCACGCCAAAAAAATAAAAAAAATGGAATAAGCAAGAAAAATGTTCATAAATATATATTAAAATAAATAAATAAGTAAATCTCTGTCAAACCCATGCAACAAAATTCTCATGATTAATACCGTACCCTTCTCTAAAATGCATTACACGTTTTCCAACCACAAATTCTGAAAAATTAATTAAATCCAACATAAATAAATAAAATAGTGTCACATCATTTGAGAACTAAAATTTGGTAAAGCTGGTTCAATATCCATAATATGATTGTCCCAAATCGTTAATTTTTGTAATTAGAAGGACCAATATTTGCAAATATCATAGAAAGCCTTATGGGTAGAAGACAGAGATGCCAACTTTTACCACAAAATTCATAATCATAAATTAAAATGGGAGAGTGGTATGGGCTTGGAATTATTCAAGAAGGGGTTAAATTAAAAATATAGTTAGTCCATACTAATTTACAGAGTAAATTCCATGAATGGGGCAGAGATGGTATTATAAAATTATTGCGGGTGATTTGGACAAAACAGCCCGTGCCTGCACAGAGTACAGACATGCTTCGGAGAGGTTCATATATTTTAGAGTCGTAGGTGGGGCCCCATGTCTGGTTGTGCTACCAACCTCCAATCATATCTTGCCAGGTCATTGCCTCGGTGATTCGATTCCATTTGATTTCTTGTGCATTAACGGTAGATTTAGATGGAGTTGTGACTCTCATGTTGAATTGCATTATATCTATTTAGAAACTCTATGGCATGGTTGTAATTAACTCGTACCAATGTTATGTAGCAAAAATTCTCTAAATACATATAAAAGGATTTTACAAATAGTTTTGTTGATTTCTTCATGCGAGACATAAATTTATAAAACCAATTTTAATAACTTAAAATGAGATTATGCTAATTTTGGTAGCTGTTTTGTTTTGAGTTGGTAGAGAAAAGAAATCATTTTTATCTGAAAAAAAAAACTGGGATGATGTGAATGAGTCGCTGGAGAACAGTGATTATAAATCCCACTTGAAAGAAAGAAACTGACAATGAAATGAGTAGTGAAGAGAAGCAAAAGGGTCCACAGTGTTGTTGTAGTGAAGCGCCATTAAGTAGGGAAATGTTCAAGAGTTTTGAGAAGTCGAGGGAGAGAAAGGTGGGCCATTTCTCAGAAATTTCAACAGCTTCACAGTCAAAATCCACCCTTGATTGCCCTCTCTCTCTCTGTCTCATCTCTCTCACTCACTCACTCGCAGAAACCCCAAGTCTCTTCTCTCAGGATTCAGGGAAAAATAAAAAATAAAAGCATTTATTTTTTGGTCCCCAGATGTCCTAACATACTCACTTTGCCTCCCACGGGTTCTCTCTTTTTCTCACACACTGTAAGTTGAACTTTTTCCGTCTTTCGTTTCCGCCATGGTTGTGTACCGCCTTCTTTCTCTGCTGGGTATTATGCTATTTCTCGGAATGCAGCTGCTTCCTGTAATAATGGCAGGTATTGCTTTATTCTCACGGACTGGGTCTTATGAGTTATGAGCTCTCCTGCTTAATGCTTTTGGTTTTGAGTGACTGACTGAAGCTGCTGCTTTTATTCAATATTGCTTTCTATTCTTACTCATTGTCGTCTGCGCTTTCAGCGCCGCCTCATTTTGGGTTTCATATAGCTAGTGTGGAAATGGGTTTTATTGCTAATTTAATGTACGCGAGTTCCATTCTGTTTTTTTCTTCCTTTTTTTTTCCTCATTATTAATTGTAAGCTGCTTAAAAGGTTTTTACTTCGTTGCATATTGTTTGTGAGATTAAGCAAGCAGAAGAATGTGTGTCGTTGACTGGCTTATGGGGTTTTATGCCATTACTGGGTTTAGGAAGTTTATGTGGAACTGGGATTCTATCTCTCTGAGTGTCCAAATTTTTCTTTCGTTCTAATTTTAGAAGTGCAATGGGCATTTTGGAATTGGACTTTGATTCCCAATTTTGGATTGTGTAACGAATTTGTAGACAAAGTTGGAATTCCGCAACTGGGCATTTGTGGTTTGGACCATTACGCTGTCGTTTGGTAAATACTAATTCTTTCCTCTTAAATCTTCGGCACTTGCTCAGTCAAAAACAAAATCTTGGGCTCGGGCGCTTGGTTGATGAACGTGTTGGAATACCTGCTCAGACCATTCATCTTAAACTTAGAGTCAGTTGTATGCTTAGTTTGACAAAGTACTCTATTAGTGCCTTGCCTTGGGCTATAATCACTTGACTGCTCTGTCATGTAGTCTCATTTTTCACCTTGCTTGGGTTTGCCAATATTACGAGCATCATAGCGCATTGCATCATTTGCAAGTTTCCTAGATGAAGTGAAAGAAGAGTTAATTGAGCTGTGTCGTAGTTCTCAAATTTTATGTTAGTACACTGGTAAACGGGAAGTTAACGTAAGATAGGTTTTCCTTGCTACATGGTCTTTCCTCTCATTTTCAAGGAATTTATTTGTTGACACTGTTAAACATTCAGTAAAGTCAAATTAGCGTCTGTTATTGTTAGTATAATTTTCTGCAGCCAAGTGTGTGGTGTGATGATACATGTTGAAGGTGCTGAATTTGAAATAAATGAATTGCTTGAAAAAGAAATAGCTAATTTGTTATCTACCTTTTATCCCCTTTTCAGCTTGCCCTTTAGATTTGAGTGGGTCAAACTTTACTCGCGGCTTCTTTATGCTCTAAAAAGATGAAAGGGGAAAGTGTTGCCGCTATGTCAATGCTTTAATTGCAGTTTCTATTGCTCGCTATGCAAATACAACAAGCCACTTAGGGGTTTCTTCTAATTTATCTGACATCTGCCTCCATTCCATATCACAAACCTTGGAGCTATATGGAGTTCCACAAAATGCAACAATTTTTTGTGGGTTTGGGACAAAGATTCCAGTAAACTATGAATGTAAGGGACGGACAACTGTCACACAGATGCTGCAGTCCCCAAAATTTGTTGATGTCACAAAAAATTGCAGAGTACCACTTTCTGAGGAAAGTAATTGCCGGAAGTGTTTAAATGCTGGCATTATATACCTTCATCATCTGGTAGGAACAGAAGATAATATGACACTGAGTACTTGCCGTGATGCAACTTTTGCTGCACTTGCAAGCCAAGTTGAAGCCACTTCTGCTGTTGACATTGCAAGCTGTTTCTTTGGAGTTCAGGGGCTTACCATTCCTCTAGGTAAGGATAGTTTTGCTTAATTTAAATTCAGTACAATTCTTCAAATATCTGTGCTAGTTCATTTCCATGGTGTAAACCTGTTGGTAGTCTTCAGTTACTAATCAAATGTGTTTGTGAGATAATATAATATTCCTAAATTCCTAGTAATAATTTACAAATCATTCACTATCTTAGGTTTGTTTAATACCTTTCCATTGTGGTAGTCAATTGTTAGTATAACCATTTAGTACATTGGTAACATATAGCATATGGAATCCGTGATCGCTAGATATGGGATCTACAGTCTTTTTGGAGAGATAACTCAGATAAGCAAAAGACTTTTGTTTCTGATATTACATTCACTGGAGACAAATAAATCATATTGAATGCATAATGTGATGGAAAATTATCTGAATTGTGGTTGTTTTCTGAATATTATTTGTTGTTAGTTTCAGAGCCAGCCCCGTCTTTGATCACGCCTGAGGCTTCTCCGAGTCCTTTTATTGCTGCTAGCCCAAGCCATAACCTATCGGCTGTACCTTTAAATCATACCCATCATTCCTACCACCTTACATTAATTCCAGGTGTTGGCATTGCAGTAACAGTTGTGGCTGTTATCATGTTGCTTGTGTTGGTAGTTCTTATTCGTAGGAAAAGCAGAGAGCTTGAGGATTGTGAAAATATAGACAAGACATCTTCAAAAACTTTCCCGCCTCCTCGTCCCGTACGAAAATTTCAGGAAGGTATGGTTCTAGTTTTTATCCTGACATGTGCTTTCTTGCTTCTAATATGCCATTTAAAAAAAGTCAAAAAGAAAACTGTTCTGATGGTCATTTCTGGAATAATGGGTTATATATGCAGGTGGGTCATCTATGTTTCAAAAATTCAGCTACAAGGAGATAAAGAAGGCAACTGACAATTTCAATACCATCGTTGGACGAGGGGGATTTGGAACTGTGTACCAAGCCCAGTTTAGTGATGGATTAGTGGCAGCAGTAAAGCGGATGAACAAAGTATCAGAACAGGGTGAGGAAGAATTCTGTAGGGAAATAGAGCTACTTGCCAGGTTGCATCATCGCCATCTCGTTTCCCTAAGAGGTTTTTGCATTGAAAAACATGAGAGGTTGATAATTTATTCTTAAGATTTCTTGTTTGTGGACATTGGCGTACCAACGGTATCAAATGGTTACTGTTTTTTATCACAGGTTTCTCATGTACGAGTACATGGCAAATGGAAGCTTGAAGGATCATCTTCATAGTATATTTCTCCAACTACAGAATCTACTTGTTCTGGGGAAACAATCTGAAAATTGCTTTATGGAAGGAAAATATTATTATATGGTTGTCATTGTGTTTCTAATTAATGACATTGGTCATAAAGGAAATTGCTGTCTTTGACTCACACTCCTGTTGCACATACACACACACGCATCAAAGTTTTATGCTAATGCTTCACAAAGAATTATCTCAGAATCTTTGGTGACATCGTGCTCATATTGAAAAAAGTTAAATAGATTTATCTATTGTTCTCTCTCTCTCTCAAAACACCATTGACGTTTATGTATTTTTAATATGCTTGATTTGATTTTTTCAGTGCCAAATAGAACTCCTCTAAGCTGGCGGAGGAGAATCCAAATTGCCATCGATGTGGCCAATGCTCTGGTAATTTTTCGAAGTGTGCTTGTCTCTGGATTGCTTGATTGATTTACATCAATTAAAGGATTTTGTTCTCAGTCAAGACCACTATATGTGGAACTATATACGTACATATAGGAATTGCTTTACCCTTCTAATTTTCCTTTATGACCTGCAGGAGTACCTCCACTTCTATTGTGATCCTCCTTTATGCCACAGAGACATAAAATCCAGCAACATTTTACTGGATGAGAATTTTGTTGCTAAGGTAGCTTTTTATTGGATGCATACATGTGCATTTGATGTAATAACTTACTGTGAATGGTTTTCATAACAAGATTATAGGAAAAAGATGGTTCCTCTGGGCAGAACGTAGACATTTTCATTCCTTTAGGGTGCCCTCGAGTTTTCATCTTTAACTGAAAGGACATCCAGCAAGGAATACGAACTTAGTAATCTTAAGCTCTTTTTTCTTTAATGAATTCAAACAGGAGCATGCTAGCCAAATGCCCTGCTGAATTTCAGAAATGAACCTGGTTCTTTTATAGTTCTCACTGTATCTTTGTTTCCCAGGTTGCAGATTTTGGCCTTGCACATGCCTCAAAGGACGGTTCTATTTGTTTTGAGCCAGTAAACACAGATGTCCGAGGAACTCCAGGTTGGTGATAAATATATTTTCATCTTGAATATGAATGCATGCATTTTCGTACTAATGAGTGATAAAATATAAACGGAATGGTTCCAGGTTATATGGATCCTGAGTATGTGATCACCCAAGAGCTGACCGAGAAAAGCGATGTGTACAGCTACGGTGTTCTCCTGCTGGAGATAGTGACATCAAGACGAGCAATACAAGATGGCAAGAACTTGGTCGAATGGTCACAAGCATACATGGCATCAGAATCAAGGCTCTCTGAGTTAGTAGATCCCAGTATAAGAAATTCATGTGACATGGAGCAGCTTCAAACGATAGTGTCTATAGTGAGATGGTGCACCCAAAAGGAGGGCAGGTCTAGGCCTTCAATCAAACAGGTTCTCAGGATTTTGTATGAAAGTTCAGACCCCATGCATAGTGGGTTTGTAGAAGCTGTGGAAGATGAAGAATACGAAGGAATTGAAGGGAGACCGAGAACAAGCAAAGGGAAAATGCATAGAAATGAGACACTTTTCCACAGTGGGGATGGGAGATATTTTGCTTCTTCTTCAAGTACATCCAGATCATATTGTAGTAGAAGCTTTTTACTTGAAACTGGTTCTTCTCCCCATTCCCCACCCAATGTTTTGTCTGTTTAAACTCAAAATCCTTTGTTAGCTTTAGGCTCCAGAGCTAGTAGGAAAAAAATATATATTCCAAAAAAAAAGAAAAAATAATTGATTTTCAAGCATGAAGTTAGGTCACCCTTTTTTTTTGGGTCTTCATAGTTCTACTTTCAAATAGCAGGCCTTATTTGGTACACTATATTGTATTGAACTATATAATATACAAGTCTGGTACGGTGTAGCATTTTGTACTAGGTTAGAATTATTTAAAATTTATTTTAATATAAATATTTACTTATTATTCTGATCCATTTAAATACAACATATGAGTTAGCATAATAAGCTTTTTTTTTTATTAATATTTAATTAATATATATATATATATATATATATATATTGAATTTCACTATAACAATTTAAATTATTAATATAAATAATTGTTGAAATTTAAATTTTTTTATTTGTAAATATTATATAATTTTTTTAAAATAAAGTATTAAAATTTTATTTTAGAGAAAGATATTAAAATTAAACTTTTTACCTAAAATAATATAAATTTTGAATGATGTTATAACAGTATATATATATATTAAATAAAAAGATAATTCATTTCAACATGCATTAAATACAACATAACTATTTAAGTTATTAATTTAAAACTGTTTTAAATATAGTATAATATTAATTTATTATATTCAATTCAGATAATGTAATTTTAGTTCAAATACTAATTAATAATACAATTTAATCCCCTACACCAAATGTGTTTTGGAGAGTTATATGGGCCATGATCTGGGTGATAGGAAATTGTAAAAGTAATCGTTTTTACGACACCATTAATAGTTCGCAAGCCTTTGTGCATTCTAACAGGGTTATTTGATGTTATGTCACCCCTAGCACCCAAATTGAATATTTTTTTTTTACTGATTTTATTTATACTTATTATTTTATCTAATTTTTTTAATAAAAAGTTAAATATAATCTTAGGTATTTTTAATTGTTGTCTCTTTGTCTTATTCTTATTCTTTTCTTTGTCAACTTTGCCATCTCTTTGTCGTCATCTTCTTCTGCAACATCTTTTTCTTCTGCAATTTTTCTTCTTCTACATCATTTTTTTTTGTTTTTTCCTATTCTTCATCTTCTACGTATTCTTCATTTTCTTCGAGGTGTTTTTAATTTGAATCTTTTTCTTATCATGTCTTTTTTTTCACATCTATGCAATTAATTTGTGTAATTAATTTGTTAGTACAAATTTTAACAAAACTTTAATGGATATTGAAGAGTTCATAAAAATTAAAATTTTATAACAATGTTAAAAAAATTTCACGATGACGCGTTTTAACGAACGAACAAATATTTTAAAATTTTGTAACAATGTTAAAAAAATTTACTGACAAAGTGGCTTTTAACGACGGGAAATATTTAACCGTTAAAGCCCACTCCGTCACAAATTTTTTCACATCTATGTAATTAATTTGTTAGTAACAAATTTTAACAAAGCTTTGATGGATATTGAAGAGTCCATAAAAATTAAAATTTTGTAACAATGTTAAAAAAATTTGTCGATGAAGTCGCTTTTAATGAGGCACATATTTTAAAATTTTGTAACAATGTTAAAAAAAAAAATTCGTCAGTGACAAAGTGGGCTTTTAACGACGGGCAAATATTTAACCGTTGTTAAAGCCCACTATGAATTTTTTTTTTTTAATATTGTTACAAATTTTAATTTTATAGGATTAGAAAAATCATGATAAGATTTGATAGATATTGAAGAGTCCATAAAAATTAAAATTTGTAACAATGTTAAAAAAAAAATCATCAATAATCCTAATATTTTTTTTCTTTTGTTTTTCTTATAACTTTATCTAAAAAATTTCAAATATGACTAAAAAATAATTTAGAACATACTATAAAAAAATAAAAAAGTTAAAAAAATAATTC
Organism: Rhamnella rubrinervis; assembly: GCA_007844105.2. NCBI lineage: Eukaryota > Viridiplantae > Streptophyta > Magnoliopsida > Rosales > Rhamnaceae > Rhamnella > Rhamnella rubrinervis. Next base: position 11,021,805 of record CM017575.2, on the reverse strand, counting down.
ATCGTTTAAAAAATATTTTCATAATTTTAGAATAAAATAATTATTTTAAAAAAAATAAACAAAAAAAATTCAAATGACATTGAATATGACCATTAAGTCAAAGAAAACCCTTCCAACAACTCTTTTATCTTTATCCGAATGTAGGCTGATTTGGACCTCAAATCTCTCTATCAAACCAAAACATTTGCTCAATACACTACATTTTAGGAATTGGGCAAAAGACGACAATCTTTGACATGGATCTTTGGCTGCTTCATGACAGACTTTCATAGCTTATGTTAAATAGTAAGAAGTAGGATACTGTTAGTAGGACCAAGGATGGTAATTTTCTCTGTTCTCAAACAGTGCTTAGCGTGGTCTTCTTATCCTTGATGCGTGTGGAAGCTCATTCTAGTGTATCCAGAATTAGAATAGCAAGTGGAATGGTAAGAAGGAGATGTTTTAGCTTGCTAAAAACTGTGGTGGGTCTCTTCTAAGGCCTGAAAAAAGCTAGAAAAGGATGTCATTGGAATAGGTTAGTACCTAGTTCTTCTCAAGTTGTATCCTTTATTCATAATAATAATAATAATAAAAAGAAGAAGAAAGTCAAGTGAATATCAATCTCTCTTAAATCTAATTTCCATATGTCAATGCTCTTGGCTAAAGAATGGAATTGCTACCCCAAACATATAGACAATACAGATATGCTGGGGATGGGCTTGCCAAGCTGGAGATGCAATTTGAGATGGGCCTTCAAATTTTGAAAAATTTTATTCTTTCAACCGATAGAGTTGAGGGTTTGACACATAGGTAATGTTTGGTTAGGTGTATTGTGGGAGTGAAATAATATTTGATAGTATTATATAATACTATTCCATATTTCACAAAATTAATAAGAGTATATTATATAATACATGAATATATTTTTATGTGAAAAATATGGATTCAATTATACAGCACCTCCTAATGGATTTGTATTATACAGTTGTTCAATATTATAATATTATAACATACAACTAAATTATTTTTATATATGTATAATAAATAACCAATACAATACTATACTAACCAATACAATACAACACAACGTACCAAACATGCCCATAGTGTTATATCTGGTCACACACGTTGGCAGCGGCAACCACAACTGAAGCATAATTCTAGTAAACGATACCGGGTATTATACAGAAATTATCCTGATCTTCAACAGCACAAGTTTTAGATTTACAGCGACAATAAAGACAAACTAAGTAGCTAATTGCCAATGCCAACCAAATCAAGGAAACAACCACATTAAGGAATCAACTAGCTCATTGCCATTGTATATTCTAAACTATGTAGCTTATTGCATTATTGGAAATAGGCTTCCAATCGAAGAATCCTACTGTAAGTATCTGAGAGCATGATATAGGACAGCTGCTATATCTAGCATTAGATGCAGCTACTGAACGACATCAAAGTATCACACACACAAGTAACAATGATAACCATATCAAGAAAATCAATACAGCATTGCCATTGTATATTCTAAACTAAGTAGCTAAATGAATTATTGCTTACCTGGTGAAGAATCCAAAGAGTTTATACCCTCTACCAAAACCCAGATTCTCCTTTTGGGTTACCCCATTACCACTAAAGCTCGATATTGATCTTGATCCCTATCCTTTATTTGATTAAAGGGTATGGGCTTGTCAAGCTGGGGATGCAATTCGTATATATATGGGACTTAAAATTTTCGAAAATCCTACTCTTTCTACTTTTAAGTGTTTGAGAGTGATATGTAGACGCTACTACTGAAGTAGTTTAAAGTATTATGCAAACAAGTTACCAAAGGTCTAGAATATAACCACACTCAAGATTCAAGAACAGTAGGTGAAAAATGCTAAAAGTTACCATACCCAAGACACTACCTCTACATAAGAAAAGTAAAGAGAAATTCATACTTCTGACAAATTGATTCAAAATTCTAATCAATTACAAAAACCGAACAACATTCAGGTCCTTAATACCAAAAGCAAAAACTGAAACTAATTAAAGGAAACCAAACCAAATTAGCCACCATCCCGATCTTCAACAGCAAAGTTTTTAGAATATAACCACAATCAATACACCTTTTACAACGCAGTATGTGAAAATTCCAACAAAAATTATATAGAATTCAATTATACGAACTAAATCAAGAAAACAACACATGTAATTACAAGACAACTATAACTATAACTCTATTAGGGTTCTAATAGTATAAAGCTCAAAATATAATCATACCAAAACATCAACATAGCATTCTACACCATAAACCAGTGTAAATCATCTAACAAGTTCATACTTTGGACAACAAAAGTAATAATTTGCAAACTACTTGGTTCCAAAAATTCTGGGAAATTATGAAAACCCATTAATATTCATGTCTTTTGATAACAAAAGCACAAACTAAAACTTAAATAAAGCCAGCAACAAACTCTCTCCACCTTCGCTATTGGATTGCTGCAATATTTAACGGTAAGATTTCTGGAACCTGGCACGAGCACCACGACCACCGAACTTCTTGGGCTCGCAGCGTCTGGGATCGGCGACGAGCAGTGTCCTGTCGTACCTGACGAGGATGTCCTTGATCTCCTTCTTGCTCTGCTCGTCCACGTACTTCTGGTAAAAAGCAACCAAGGCCTTTGCTATGCTCTGCCTAATGGCGTATATCTGAGATGTGTGACCACCGCCCTTGACGCGAATCCTCATGTCGACCCCGGCGAAACGCTGTCGTCCCAGAAGGAGAATGGGCTCGTAGGCCTTGAATCGGAGGATCTCAGGCTCCACCAGCTCGATTGGGCAGCCGTTGATCTTGATCAGGCCTCGGCCTCGCTTGCAGTAGGTGACAGCCACCGCTGTCTTCTTGCGACCAAAACATTGTACGGACTCGATTGGCGCCGCCGCTGCGGCCATGGTTAGGGTTTGGAGGTAATGCGCGCTTGAAGTTGCGAAATGAAAAACCTTGGTGTCCTTGTTATTTCTACGCCTTTATTTATTTGCTTTTTTCTAGTTTATTAAATCATAATTTTTTCCGCAAAACATTTGTCCCAACAATTAAAAAAAATTAAATTTACCAAAAAAAATTAAAAATTAAAATTGTATTTATATAAATTTCAAAGGGAAAAAAGCATAATTTTTGTTTTCTTTAGTTTTTGACATAGTCTAAAAGTTAGAGGATCAAACTTTTTTTTTGACAACGAAAAATAAATTAGAGGATTAGTTTTTTAATTTTTTTTATCTGAAATATATATGGATTAGGATTAAAAATAAAAAAAAAAAGAGAAAAAGGATTATGTATGGATAAATATAATTGTTCATGTTGAAATTATTGACACTATTTTTAATATGAGAATATTGAAGTATACTAATATATTCTATGATTAAAAATGATTGATAAAAGATATTTATCATCAAAAAAAAAAAAATATATATATATATATATATATAAATGTTATTATGAGCGACGTCGCTCATAATATCCTGTATGATATATAGAAAAAATTTACGTCATATTAGTTTTTTTACGCGATAACTTATTTTTTTGATGACCTAATAGTTTTTTTTTAAATGTCTTCTTGAATCTCTACTATTGTAAAAACATATAATAAATCGATATATCTTCTCATTAGTAATAATAAAATCTACAGCTACTATTAGCGAAAATGTAAGATTGGTTCATTATATCTCGCTAGTAATAAAGAGATCTCATACTACCAAATATATTTTATAAGAACCATCTTGTATTCCGCTATAATAGATCTCAAGTAATAGTAGTAGTAGTAAAATCCTAATACGCTTAACAATATTAGAGATCTGCTATATGAGAAATATCTTTTATAAGAACCAATTTTACCTTCTTGCTATGGTAAAGGGCATTCAAAAAATTTGTCGATCATTAAAAAGTTAATTAACGTAAATTTTTTCGTGTGCGTAGAAATATTATGAAATGACGTCCATAATAACATTTATGTTATTTCCTACATTATATGTTTTACGAGGAAACAATAAGAAAATTAAGTAATTAATTAATAGATCTTATAAGATTGAACACTTATAACGCCAATTATTATTATGTAAGTATTCATTTTTTGGGTAATAAATTATTATTATGTAAGTAATTAAATTCACACTACATAAATATAAAATAAATAAATAGATAACAATATATATAATATATATTAGCAAAAAATAAAAATAAACAAATAAAAGCATCTTCAAAATGACTCTTTAAATTATTTATATTTTATTTTGAGAGTAGAATGATTTAAAAGAAGTTTCCAATGCTCTTTTATATTATATATTTAAAATAAAAGTTTGACTCTTCAAATGTAGAGCCAAACCACTCTCTTTTATAACAAATATATTTTTCAATTAATATCAGACAACTTCCAACTACTATTTGCATTTAATTTTGCATTCCATATAATATTTGTATTTTGCTTAATTATAAACTAAAAAATAAAATGAATAGATCATAATTATGCATTGAAAATAACAAAATAAAGATTATAATAGAGAGTTTATTGAATTTATCTAATAAATTTATCTCTTTACTTCTGAAGATTCTCTTTACATTTTAAAAAATACTATTTACTACAAAAAGTAGTATTGGAGATGGTATAACACATATAGTAACGAAGAAGAACCGCACGAGTTACTACATGATAAAATGGGGCCCACATATAATGATGTGTCGTACGGAACATGCATGAAAAGCCATATATAGAGTCCAATTGGAAACAAAATGGCTTTCAGTTCGCAATCATATTCTTAAGAACTGATTCACTATAATTTCATCGTCCATTTCGCTTTCTTAATTCTATTCCCATGCAAGCCAACACAAAACTAGAATATATATTTCTGTCTTCCAATTCCTTTTCTTAGATTTCATCGTCATCTCAGCTACACAAATAAGAAATAACGCTGTCTTTATCTTCTTCTTCTTCTACCTAGCTAGGCAAACAATGTTTTCATATATATTAATATATATATATATGGACACACACACATATTATATATATGTGTATATATATATATATATAGATACGAATATCACATATCCATAACCTATCTAGCAAGAAAAATTCAGCAATGAAGAAGTTCAATCCCTTGGAGTTCTTCTCCTGCTTTCTGATCATCATTTTCATCTTCCTTTTTATGTCATTCTCTACTTCAGGAAGCACCCAGTACAGGACGTATATAATCTACATGGACAAGTCAGCCAAGCCATCTGCCTTCTCACTCACCACCATTGGTACACTGCAACCCTTTCTTCTCTCTTCTTCAAATGGCGTCCCTCCGATACATCTCTATACTTACAACCATGTAATCAATGGCTTCAGTGCCGTCTTGTCCCCTGACCACCTCCATCAGCTTGTCCAATTGCCTGGCCATCTCGCTGCGTACCCTGAAACTTTCGGCCACCTCCACACCACCCATACCCCACAATTCCTTGGCCTGAAGAACCACTCAGGACTGTGGCCAGCCAGCGGTTTTGGAGGCGACATGATCATTGGGATTCTCGACTCCGGAATTTGGCCGGAGAGCAAGAGCTTCGACGACGAGGGCATGTCTCCGGTGCCCGAAAGATGGCGGGGAGGGTGTGAATCCGGAACAGAGTTCAACTCGAATTGCAACAGGAAGTTGATCGGAGCTCGTTCTTTCAGTAAAGGAATCAAACAGCTGGGATTTAACATTTCGAAAACTGACGACTATGATTCGCCGAGGGACTTTAAGGGTCACGGGACCCACACCTCGTCGACGGCGACAGGAAGGCACGTGGACAGCGTTGAGTCTTTTGGGTACGCCAAGGGAATGGCGATAGGAATTGCTCCGATGGCCCGAGTGGCCATGTACAAGGTGTTGTTCTTCAACGACACTTACGAGACCGCGGCGAGCGACGTCTTGGCCGGAATGGACCAAGCCATCGCCGACGGCGTAGACCTCATGTCCCTGTCGTTGGGTTTCCGGAGACCCTGTTTCATGAGAACCCTATAGCAATCGGAGCTTTCTCTGCAATGGAGAAAAACATCTTCGTTGCTTGTTCTGCTGGGAATGGAGGTCCTCATGCATACACCATTTTAAATGGAGCTCCTTGATCACCACCGTCGGTGCCGGAACCGTTGATCGTGATTTCACAGCTCACGTCACATTTGGTGACGGTGAATTAGCCTGACCGGAAAATCAATTTACCCGGAGAACTTGTTGGTCTCGAGGACTCCTGTATACTTCGGCCATGGAAACAGAAGCAAAGAAATATGCGACTACGAATTTTGAACCCAAAAGACGTTGCTGGAAAACACATCTTCTGCGACTTCAGCGACGATGTGTCAGTATTTACGCAGCTCCTAGAGCTGCAGAGAACCAGAGCTGGCGGAGGAATCTTCAGTTCGGATTCCGGCCAGTTTCTCAAGCCCGAGGACTTCTATCTCCCATTCGTTACTCTAAAACCACGACGGAGGTGGCGAAGAAATATATAATCCAATCACAGAATGCAACAGTCAGCATCAAGTTTCAATTCACGGTGATCGGAACTAAACCGGCCCCACAAGTGGCTTTTTCGTCCCGTGGACCAGATCGGCAATCCCCGTGGATTCTGAAGCCTGACATATTGGCTCCGGAGTTGACGTTTTAGCTGCGGGTACCGAACAGAGGCAAGCAGCCCATCAGAAAAATAATTTCTTGCTCACAGACTACGCGTTTGAATCTGGGACGTCCATGTCCACCCCACATGTGATCGGCATAGCCACGTTGCTCAAAGCCACCCACCGGGACTGGAGTCCGGCGGCTATTCGGTCGGCAATGATGACCACCGCCAACGTGGTTGACAACACTGGTAATCAATCATAGACATGACTAGCAACGTTGCAGGGACACCTCTGGATTTTGGAGCAGGACATGTGGATCCGAACAAGGCTATGGACCCTGGACTTGTCTATGACATGGAGGTGAAAGACTATTTAAATTACTTGTGTAGTTTGAACTACACAGACAACAAATCAGGGTTATCTCTAAGACTTGGAATTACACTTGCGGTATGCTAATCGGTTTAAATTATCCCTCGTTTATTGTTATCTTGAATAACACTAATAGTACGAGTCACAGTTTCAAGAGGGTGTTAACGAACGTGGGTGATTATCCTTCGGTTTATCGTGCGGTTGTGAATGCTCCTAAGGGTATGAAGGTTGCTGTGCAACCACAAACCATCTCGTTTGGGAACAAATATAGCAGAGTTGAGTTCAATCTCACTGTGGAAGTTGATTTGGGAGGTAGTGAAATCAGCCTAGATAGTGATTATTTTGGTAATTATGGGTTTTGTTATGGTGCGAGGTTAATGGTAAAGCATGTGGTGACAGGTCCAATAGTCTCTGCATTCTCAGCTTAATTTAATTTACAGTCTAATCCACCGCAGTTTTACAGTATTAAACTATATGCTGTAGATTTTACTTTTGCAATACAAAGCTTTTTCCATGGATAAAAAGGGCCACTTAACTGCTGTCAGAATTTGCACCGCACAGGTCAAACCTACAACCCTGGACATGCAATGCGTTAGAATCATCATCGTCCTTCTGTCGCACCATCCCGGCTCAGGCGTCGTGAATTCACAGTTGACAGTTCTAACAAAGCTATTATCAGCTATGAATATTAGAGTAGTGGGAAACAATTTATTGTGAGATAAATTAAAGTTTAATATACACATAGATTTTCCTTTAGCAGTCGATCAGATACAGTGACTGGGCTTCTACAAAAAAGCGTGTTCCCAGCCTCTTCTATTATAGTTTTATGGAACATAAAAGACCAACAAAGAGAGACACATCTAAACAAAACGGAGATGGAGACGGACATAGAGACTACACGACTTCAAGCATACTCAAATCCTTTTGGGCTGCATATGAAGCTAAAACCATCAGAAGGTTACAAGAAATAGCAGCAAACTATGGATTCTCAGTCACCAACTGCAGCAAGGAACTTCTTCTTGCTAACCGGCTCTTCACGCAATATCACCACATCTCTAACTTTCTCAACCAGCTCTTCTAGATGATTCACGCCAAATTTTTGGTAGTCCAAGGATTTCTTGTACCTTTGATGGTATATCGCTTCGAAACTATCCAAGAAAATCCGGCAAGAATAGCTGACTAGGATCTCTTGTAGCTCATGTTTGAACTGCTCAAGCATACAATCATCAATTTCAAATTGACCTGCTGTTCCCGGATTAGTCCTTCCTTGACTCCTCTTCTCGTCAGGTTCTTCAGTGACGACTTTTTCCTCGTCTGAGAACTCATCTGATGAGCCATTACCTGTGACAATATCCACGCAATCTTCTTGAGTACCCTTCCCCTTCCTATTATCCTTCCTTGACAGAATCAACGGTGGTGCACTTGGGCCTGCCTTCCAGTTTCGAAGGTACACGAATTTCCTTTGGCCTTTACCCTCTACAGCCATTGTGTCGCCCAACTTCTTGAAAAGATGCACAAGCTTGCATACACCATACTGTGATACATAAAGAGGCCTCCCAAAAATTTCTGGTACTCGGCAGGAACTCTGGTAAGAGGTAGGCAACCTCCTGAAAGTTCAAGTAACTTTACAAGCTGTGCCTTTTAGACCATTTAAGTCTCCAGGCTGTACCCATAAAATAGAATCATTGACATCACCAGTCATGACAGGTCCTGCTGAAACTTCATTCAAGCCAGATGGAAGACTATGAGACCTTAGAGTTCCAGGATAACAAGGCATCATTACTGAATTACTGTTGTATTCTGATAGAGATTGTGACACTATTGAAAAGTCTCTTGAGTTGTATATAGCTTGCGAGATTCCCCTATATACAATAGCTTCTTCTTCATTTTGACCATCTAGGTTGTCATTGATATGGCACCCATGAGATACCAAGCAACCTCACCTGGCCCTCCACGAGGAGGCACTAAAGTTCTAGCGGGTGGCACAAAGCCTTCGCCATGAGCTACACTAGGCCAGTCCCAGACAAACTTACCTGCATTGCAGAGGGCAGATGAAACACCCACCCCAGAAGGGATAACAAGAATCACTGTATATCCACGTTGACCAAGTATATGAAGTGCTGGAGAAAAATCAACATCCCCAGAAATCAACATGATGGAAGAAGGGGAGGTTGTCAAGGGCAAACAGAAACATATCAACCAAGATAGCCTTGTCAGCAGCATCCTTTCTTCCATTTGGAACATCAATGAGTTTAACACCAGTTCTCTGGCAGC
>CM017575.2:10671846-11012472 GCA_007844105.2 Rhamnella rubrinervis | reverse complement strand
ATATCAAAGAAGCTGTTTCTTGTTCCTGTTCCAAGTACTATTGGGTGCTTGCTGTTGCTGGTTCGAGCAGCAGCCATAGAAAACTTTTCTCTCACTTCTCAAGGTAACCTGTCTATTAAAAGAACCACTAAGCTGTTCAGTTAGTCAATTAATTTAAAATGAGGGTTATTGCTAATTACAAAAATAGGGTGTCAACAGCATCTTGTGACATATTTATCCACATTCAGTCTGATTTAAGTAACACTATTCCCTTCATATGGAAGAAACTTTTGGATGTCAATGGTGAAAATGTTTTTGAGGCAGCTTCTGGTTCTGTTCCATTTGATGGATTTTGCATTCTTATTATTCCTTTAACCAGTTTGGATGCCTCTCCCTTTTTTATATGTTGTGCTAAGTGAAATACTCTTATTCCAGACTGAGTATTTCTCATTATTAGGTTGCTTGAAGAGGCCTACAGGTTTTAAGTTTATTTTAATTTATCAGAATTATTCTTATATGGGTAAATTACAGTCAATTTGAGTTAATTGTGCTAGCTTCTTGTCTCTCTTGATTGCAGGACGCAGAAGCTCCTTGGCATCTGATTTATATGGCTATTTTTTTCACATTGCTCAAATTAGCAGGCCAAGTTACCCATTCTGGGGTCGGATACTTATCCCACACTTTGCTAATGGGGGACTTATAAGGATTCTATGGGCATTTTTGTGGTGCAGAAGATCTGAAATGGCACCAAGAAACTAGAGTGTTCAGTAAACAAGACCCAACTTTTGCTGGAAAAAAAAATATGAACAGGTACTTGACTCTTGTACTTGGGCAATTTTCTTTTACTTGGGAGTGAAAACATAAAGCTTGTCCTTTTTATGTATGGTTTATGCTGTAATACTTATTGATTAGATATCGGTTTGGCATTTCCTCCAATGAAGAGTCAGTGAAGTGATTGAACAATCAAAACTATTAGTCTAAAAGCCCAAAAGTAGCTACAAAAATTATTTAAAAAAAAAAAAAAGAAGATGTCGGTGAATGTTATTATCAGGGATATTTATTGATGTTCCTTATCAATGCCTACTCATGTTTGGCTAATTAATGATTTTCTTGTCTTTGTTGCTTTGCAAGGTTGACGAACGATAGGTTAGAGCAGCACATGTAGGAGTTAAGGATCTTGTTGTGTTTATTATTGTTATTGTCAATCTTGGACAGTTCAAATTATTTTGACAATCACAGAAGAGTGTATTTTATTGTCAATTCGGATAGCATGCCTATACTCAAATATTAGCTATAATTTTTGTGCCTTTATTTTTGTGTGGATGTACTTGTATACAAGCATATATGTATATATATAGACACACACACACGCGTATGTAGCCAAGTTCTAATGAATCTTCTACCATATTTTATGGCAGTCAATTTTATTGTATGGAAATCATGCTTTTAAAATTTGTTGGACAGAATGGCTTGTAATAAAACGAATTTTTATTGAAGGAAATTGATTACGACAATTGAAGGTTGAAAAAACCCCATTTGGTGTCCATAGCAATTTTAACTAAAACGGTGGCGTCCGGCTGGGTGAAAATGGGCATGCGTTAGTTTGTGACGTGGCGATTTTATCTTTTGAGTTTCGTTGCTAACGGAAGTCTAACGGCGTCGTACGAAACGTTTTTGAATATGTAATCTGTACACGAAGTCTGTTGTTTCCCTCCGTTGGCTTCCCTCTCTGCCTCTCAATTCTCTCTCTCCCGCGCGTGGTGACTCACCGAGTTTGAGCGATTCCACCGCCATGAAAGAAGAGCTCGAGGACACCAAGTTAACTCAGATACCACTACAGACAGTACCAAGCGAAAGCTCGAGGATAACATCCTGCTTGCCAAGCAGAAAGCTCAGGAAATTGCCGCTCGCCTCGTCAGCAATGCCGAGTCAAAGCGCCGTCTTGACGACGACTCATCCGAATCCGCCCCACCTTCCAACTCCATTTCTAACCCCACGTTCCCTGGTAAACATTTCGCTCCAGTTCGAATTCCCATGATTTCTAGGGTTTTAGCTTCTCCGCCATAAATTTCTTGCACTTGGGTCCACGTAATGTGGTGTTGAAAAAAGAAAAAAAGGTTAACCCTAGCTCAGATGAAGCTGAATTACAATTTTGGGACTGGTGTCCATTGTGAGGAAAATTTTAATTCTTGGTTGTATTTGTCTGACTTATTAAATAGAAACATAGTATACAGAATAGGAGCCTTTGACTTTTTTGGAGTAAGGAAATGCTTGCTGGTTTTGTGTAACAAATATCTGAGCGTTGATGGAAAATAGTGGAATTGCATAGCTGCCAATTAGCAAATTGTATACTGCCCTGCACTTATGGCTCTCTATCAGAATTACTTTTTATATTTTCTGAAAAGGTATTAGATTTGCGTATTTTGTATGTGCAGAAGCATATAGCCTCCCCGTAGTGGGTATGTGGTTGAATTATTAGTCCCACTCATGTATTAAGGGACGCAAATGATTCAAAATTAATTTGTTAAAAGCTGCAAGACAGACCAACTAATTTCTTAAATAGGACTCGGCTGCTTCAAGTTTCCTTCTGCTCTATGCATATTGGAGCTTGTGATAACGTGTAACATAAGAATACCTATTATGCATAATGTTGATGGAGCAAAGATAATGATTTGTCATTTTTGTCTGCTTAGGTGTCTGTGCATTCTGGTGATATATACAGTTGCTCATAATCTAGTGAGTCATGGTTGTTGTTTATTGTGGTCTATGGTATAATTGTTTAGTGTTTGATCATTTGGTAGCTTTCAATTGCTATAATTGTCACCAAGTTATGAAATTCTTTTGATACATCCAAACACTGGAAATTTCCAAAAACTAAAGTAGAGAAAAAATCAAATTTCTATATGGAAAATAACGTCCTGTCATTATTTTGTGAGAAATCAATAAAGCCTTTGTCATCTGCTTGTTTTGCTTCCTTAACCATCCGCTTGTTTTGCCTCCTCTTTGAACGTTAGAAACTACCAAAAGCTTACTTATATGTTGTTTTAACTCACAACTATTCTCAGTTTTATTGCTGCTCAAGCACATGGATCACAAGGCTCAAACAAGAAAATAAGTATTCCAAATGGCAAGGTACTTAGTGATTATGTTGCAGCTTCCCAATTGGAGTTATGTTGCAAGTTCCCAATTTTGGTCCTACAGAAGGGTGATCAGGAGACAAAATTCAGATAACCAGATAACCAAGGACTCAGAAGTTGATCCTTATTCTTTGACAAGAGATGTGGACTTAATGGGTACATCAGAACAGATTAGTAGAGCTGAGCAGCTTATTAATGAAGTGATATCACAGGTGGAGTGATTCTTTATGTGTTGACGTCATTTTTGTTTGATGATCCAAAAGCTCTATATTCTCTACAAATTAATAATGATATTGCTGAACAGACAGATACTGGGGCTCTGTTCCATCTGCCAGTCATGGATTCAACTCAATTCAATCTGGAGCAGAACAGTTTATAATGAAAGTTCCTAACAATAAGGTAAACCTGGTGATTCTTCTTCTACTTTTTGAAGCTAAGACTATCAATTTAATTTATTCAGATATCTGTAGGTTGCTTTGCTCATTGGAAAGGGAGGAGAGACTATAAGGAATATGCAGAGCAAGTCTGGTGCTCGCATCCAGGTTTGTAGATTAAGGGAATAAAAAAGAACTTACGTCAATCCATCAACTTCACTTGATTACATATTAGATGTTAATTCAAACTAATAGAAACCTTGGGTAACAACATTGAAAGTTATAAAGTTTTAGTGTAAATTTGCTGTAATGTTATTAGGATACATAAATTGTTGCACACACAACTATAATGCCCAAAGGTTTAATTTAATGCAGCTGTTAGTTTGAATATTCTGAAATAGTTTGGAAATTTCTAGAATGTGGCTTGGATAGCATGGATGGTAGCTATTTATTTAGTTGTATGTTCAATAATATTTTCTGTCATCTATGGCTTATAATACATGTATCTTCTTCAGATTATACCATTGCACCTTCCCCCAGGTGATACATCAACTGAAAGGAATGTACATATAGATGGACTGCAAGAGCAAATTGAGTCAGCTAAAGAATTGATCAACGAAGTAATCAGTGGGGTAAGTCAATAATGATCTAATTGAAGCTTTATTGATATCCGGCCAGTGTTTGTTCTTGGTCCAATTTTTATTGTCTGCTTTCTAAAGCTCAATGTTGTAATAAAGCATTAGCACTGTCAAAATTTGAAATCTTTCCGTACTTGTATTATAATATGTTCACTAGTCTTATTGGTTAACTGTTCTAATTGTGGAGGACTGAACTGTGAACTTTAAATTTTTTTTTTTTTTTTTTAAAGCAGCTCATATTTTGGTACCATTGAGGAGGTTCATATTAACTAAACTAGTGTTTCTTATGATGATACAGTTACTTCATGTTTAATGTTTTGCATTATTTCACTTCCTGCAGAAACGTTTAGTAAAACCTTCTGGTGCAAATAGCTATGTACAGCCTTCTTACCCATCTCATGCTCAATGGGGCCAACAAGTGCAACCTCAATGCAGCAACAGCAGCCTCAGTATGAGTACGGACAATCTGGAAGTTATCATACACCTCCTGTGCCTGGCTCATACTACAGTAGCTATCCTACCCAGGCAACAGGTTGGGATCAGTCAAACCAATCAACCATCTCTCAACCACCCTCAGCAAAGCACTGGATATGGTTATTATGGTCAACAAGCTCAAATGGGTTCAACTCCACAAAATCCTGATTACAGCTACAGTCAAACACTCACCAGCCATAGTTATGACCAGAGCTACTCCCACCAGTCATCAAATTATGGACAAAACATCTCGAGTCAGGCATATGGACCACCTCCAGTACCATCAAACCCTAATGAAACTTCTTTCTCACAGACTACTCAGCAATCACCTTCTAATCCTCTCAATTACAGCCAGCCAATGGCTAATCCTCAAGCTGGGTACTGGGCTTACCCAAATAGCATAAGCCAACCTCCAGCTCCAACACTTTATGATCAAACAGGTTATTACCAGACAAGTTATGGTGGGGAGCAGCAAGTCCAGGTCCCTCCTCCACCGTTGCAACCTGGATATGGAGAAGGTGGTATCCTTTCCAGTCAGCCCCTGAACATGCACCGTCCAGCTATGTTCAAGCGACAAATCATCCTGATCATGGAGAATCACAGCTAGTGCAACAAATCCAGAAACAGACCAATGGAGATCAAAGTACTGCTGATGAAATTCAGTAGAAGGCTCAGATCCTGTTAAGCAGGAAACTAACACTTCTCAAAGCTGAGATTGGAGCTGATTAAGGGGTCCTCTCCAAATTGTTCAACCTCATTTTGTTTCTTTGTGATTGATATTTAATATTGCTCCAGTATACCATCGTTGTTGTCACGAAAGCGTTGCATGCATACAAAACTTTGAAATCTAGGTGCATGCTTTGAAATCTAGGTGCATCTTGTTAGACGTTTTAAATTCCTTTTTGAATTACATTTCGTCATATGTAATTTTAGCATTTGAATTTGATCCCAATCCAGCGGTCAGTTTATTTGTATGTGAACCCTTTCAGCATGTTGGAAATAAAGTGCAATTACATACATGTCTTCCTGATTTTTGCATATTTTTGTTCACTTTTAATTTCTATCTCGCTCCTGTAAACTTTCTTACAGGTTGAGGGTTGAACCTTGTTCCCTATATGTTATTAGAGATTCAACTTATATAAATGGTACTGAAATTTTTACATATATAACAAGGCAAGAAGAATCAGGGACCATATTATATTTATTGTGACGATCTTTTAGATTTTGAAAGCAGCAATTTTCGTTTGCCTTGTACCCAGAAGAAACGACCGGAAAAGACGGTCTAAAGAGATCTCGTGATGCAGTTAGAAAATGGGATCAGCATATGATACAATTATGTTTACTTTGTCACAAGCACGTAAACAGTACATAAAATGCCAATTGAAAGTGGTAGAAAAGAGCAAAGAAAAAAATTACAGGCCAAAGGATCACATCACTAGTAAAAGGATAAACAAAAGCAGAAGACAAGTTGTAAGGCAAGATTCTCAACTGATATCGATTATAATGAAAAAAGGAAGCCCTTTACTCCATTTTCATGTCTGAGATTGAGTCAGAAGACCCGTAGTAAAATAAATTTTGGAGCCAGTAATGGCTTACAAAGAGTCATCCTTCTCCCTCACAACCCATCTTTCACATTGCATAGACTATTTCCCCGCTGCTGTCAATGTCGAGGTCGGGATCAGTCTCTATATCTTCCTCCATGTCATCGTCGATGTCCAGGCTGCCAGTAAGATAGTGGTTAATGCTATGAGCACCAGCTGCTGGTACAGTAGCTTCAGAGATTATCTGCATTATTTCATCAATGCTTTGCATGGGTTGATCAGGCTCTTCAAATTGGTTCATTGAATTTTCATCCATGAGGTCTGCTGGAAGGTTCCTTAGAAACCACTCGTGGTTCTAATCGGAATGGATATCCTCTGTTCCATAGTATTATCAAAATGCAAAATATCAGTCCTTTCTAAGCCCTACACAGAATAGAGGAATGGCCCTAATCCTACAAATATAAAAATAAGTACAGGTGCCCTACACATTCAATTAGTGTGGTAATGCCAGAGAAAGTATGCATCGTCAGACAATGATTACTATTACAAAAAGAAAATAATTGCAATGGAGGTGGCAAACCTCCACCCACTTAGCTATAGGTTAACCAATGTTTGCAAGCTGAATATTGAGCAAAGGTAAACAACCTATGGAAATTACTTGATGCCCCACCTTACAGAAGTTCAAATGTATGTTAACTGTTAAAAGGATCAACTACCTGGTGAACATAGCAAACCTCTCGTTCAAGGTTTTTTCTTTTTGGAACCTAGTATGTGTTTTTTGTGTATGTTTTGCGTGTCAAACAAAGTTCTGAACAAAATGTACCAACAGAGGAGGAAGAATCACTTTAGTAATGTTTGATCTTCTTTCTGAAAGTAAAGGATGTAATTAATCTAACATTTAATCATTATCAAAGAAATAACAGCATTGATATATGAAGTAATTCAAGCATTGCCTACAGGTTGAACCAGACAAAATTCACGTTACTGATTTTTCTTACCTTTGCAGGGAATTGGCTACAAAATCCTTGAGATCAGATGGCGGCACTCTGGAGATACATGAACGTAATCAGGAATTGAGTACTGGACATTCAAGATTCTCTGCAAGATTCATATATCAATTTAGTCTAGAAATGTAACAAAGAAAAATACTCACTAATGATAAGGGGTAAAACAGAAAATCTTACATGTATTGTCTTACTTGGAAGTTTTAGGCTCCTCTGGGTCCTCAAAAGGGTATGCACCCACCAACATCACATATAAGGTCACTCCACAAGACCACACATCCGCTATCTGATTGGCATATCAAAATTCAAAAATATATATGTAATGTGCTAAATTTCAATTCCGTGCATAAGTGTGTGTAGTAAGACACTTAGTCTTATAACTGTGCTAAAGCATAAAATACTACTTCTGCAGATTTAGCAGGCGTGGCGAGTATTTGACCAGCGAGCTGTTGACAATATTCTATCTCTCTCCCTCTCTCAAAGCATGATATACATATTAAACTCACTTCCTAAAAACTTAAGCTTTTGAGATCAGTGGTAATTTAATATGGTATCGAGTTCAAATCTTAAACACCTAGGTTCAAGTCTCATTACCGTCAAATTACCACCAATATGAATTAACACTTGTAAGGACCAAAAATGGCCTACAAGTACAAGTGTGTTGACAATATTCTATCTCTCCCTACAAAGAACAATATTCTATCTCTCCTATTTCTCCCCCTCTCTCAAATCATGATATACATATTAAACCCACAAAAGCACCCAGAACACTAGTTTTTTTCCTTTTTTTAAGAACCAGAACACTAGTTTGGCAACTCTTGATCAATTTACTAAAACATGCCTCAGATGTAATTTTCCAGAGGCAATTGAATTCTACACAAGCTTCATGAAAAACCCAGTTTTAGCATTGTAGAAGTGGCTATAAATTGTCATGTAGGTATGTTAGTACAGGGTAACATGTAATGATTCCATGACAGATCAAGAATCCCCTAGTAACTTGCACAAAACAATAAATCAGAAAAAGCAGAGAAAACAAAACTTGGTTTACTGGTGGCATAGCGATATAATTTTCTGCAGCTCATTCTGGATGGTAGCAACAAGGTACCAAAACAATGGCTTTTAAAAGGCCAAATGAACTTAGTTCTGACCTCATACATTTCAGAAGAACTAACCTTGGCCTTGAGAGACCACACTTTAAGTCATAAAGTTAATTGAAGAATACTTATCCTGTCACTGCAGGATGACTAGATTTATGGCCATATAAACAACTTACAGCCTATAAACTAGATAAAGATTTTGAAGACACAGTTATAGTTAAACTAATATTAAGAAACTTTTTACAAATGGTTATATTTAGGAATAAGTATAAGATGCCTTTACCATTATTATAGCTAGCTAATCCTTAACCAACTCATGTAACATGTTTCTTATGCAAAATATGAAAAACAATTGCTTCAACCAGATCAAGCGTTACCTTGCCATCATATTCTTTCTTAAGCAACACTTCAGGAGCAATATATGCAGGGGTGCCTACAGTTGATTTTGGTTGTGAATGCAGCACTGAGGACTGAAAACCAATGACAGAACCAAATTACAAAATTCTAAAGTAGCACAGAGTGACAGAGAGCACAATTGAACAACAAAGC
This sequence comes from Rhamnella rubrinervis, assembly GCA_007844105.2. NCBI lineage: Eukaryota > Viridiplantae > Streptophyta > Magnoliopsida > Rosales > Rhamnaceae > Rhamnella > Rhamnella rubrinervis. The sequence goes on along the minus strand of CM017575.2, from coordinate 11,003,679 downwards.
AACAGCTTGCATTGATTTATATTACCAGATAAAAAGAGGCAGGAAAATTCCAAATAAAGTTGCTTTTATAGGGAAAAAAAAACAAATGTAATTTAGCATGCAGATACGTATTTACAAACCATTTTATTTTATTATTGAATAATATTCAGTTACTTATATAAGCAAAAGAAGCCTACAAATGATAAAGGAAAATGAAGAAACAAGTACCTTGGGTAACCAAAGTCACAAATCTTTAAACGTGGTGCTGGACTACCATCCAACAATGTATTCTCCAGTTTCAGATCACGGTGGCATACTTGCTTCATGGAAAAATGCAGCACAAAAGTCAGGATGTTGTTTTCTGGGTGAAATAAACATCCATAATAAAGATAGGAGACATGTTTGACAAACCATGGAATGACAGTAGCTGACTCCTGATATAAGCTGTTGGAAGAAGAACCGTGCCTACAGCACAGGGACAATGTACATTAGATGTATGTCAGGGCTTCTATCAAAAATAAATAAATGATTGGATAAATACCTCATCCTCACTGAACCTCCCAGCATTGCATATCCGCTCAAAGAGCTCTCCCCAGAGGCATATTCCATCACAATAGCTAGATGGGTTGGTGTTAATATAACCTACAGTTCATTGTAAAATCACTGAATTTAAAATTTCCAACAAATTGATTTATTACATGTGAAATAAATATACCTCTTTGAAGCGGACAATGTTGGGATGCCTCAGTGACCTGTGATTTATAATTTCCCTTTTTACATTTGCATCTATCTGTTACACTTGCACACAATTAGAATCTCAAGCAAACCAATTTTAAACAGAACTTCCGAGTGCAAGATCAATGGAATAAAACAACAAATGAAGTATATCCAATAAATCTAACCTTGGCGATGTTATACTGAAAAGAAATTAAACTTATCCATCAAGCTGGGAATATATAAGAAAACAAAATGAAGTCACATAAAAAACTTACTCTTCAATTAACTCTTTGGGTCCTATGAGAATGTAAAGCTCAACTCAGTTCATGATGTCTCATTAACATAATACCATTAATTGGACTATGGAAGTATTGCAGAACTTGATGAGAATAACAAGATTGAGCCATCAGTTAGAAATTTAATGATTTCTTTCTGTGGTTTACTCAGCAACCAAACAAAGGATCTTCCCTCCATCATTAGGTCGTCATTTTTATTTATTTATTAATTATATAGTTTTATGTCTCTATAAATCTTCAGCTTTATCAGTTTTTTAATTAACAATTAACAAAACCTTTAGTATGCAAACATTCTATTTACGCCAAAGTCAAAAGAAGTTAATAAAAATAACATAAACAATTTATAAAATTATTAAGAATAATGCAATTCGTCAGTCATTTTCTCACCAAATCTAACCACCAAGACTTCTAAGTTCAGCAAATTCCAGTCACATCCACAGTTTAACTTCACATTAAAAGAGATGATGCATAGACTAAAACAAAGTCCTTTCAATCCTTTAACGCAGAGTCCATGAAGGTCACTCAATGGTCAAAACACAAAATTACAAAGTAAGCTCGGTTTCAATTTATATTTTTTTAAATTAAAAAAAAAAACACACACACACACACAACAACAACAACAACAACAACTATGAGGACACTAGATTAAAACCCCATTAATCCTCAAGCACCAGCAACCCCATGAATGAGTGAACCAGCAATTCAAACTCATACACACAACACAAATGCACTCGTACTCAGCCACTCTACCAAAAAGAAAAACTTCCCTAGTAACTCATTTGTCTGACAGATCAAATTTCCTACCACATTAAAGAACGAAGTGATTCGCAGTTAATAATAATTAAAAAAAAAAAATCAATCCTCGAACACACTCAATTTTCACAAAAGACAAGAAGAACCAAATACCCACCAAGCGAAAAGGAATGAAAAAAGTAACTTTTAGACACTAACCTTCTCACCTCTCTCGATGTACTTGACAGCAACAAGCTCCTCCGTCTGCTTGTCTCTCATCAGCCTGGCGACCCCGAAATTTCCAGACCCAATATCGCGCACAAGCTCATAACGATCGCTGTCGTGCATGATCGGCAAGTCCATGCCGGTCCGACCGTGATCGCCGGCCGATCCATCTTTTCTCTTTCTCTCCCTCCGACTTTAAAAGCAGTTCCACCAAAATTCTAAACCACCCGCACAAAGATCAACAATTACTTTTCAACTCACATTATAGATAGACAAAGGCAATGGGCAATGAGCAGAGACCCAAGTCGAGAATCGACCCAGAAGCCGGTGATACGAGGGTAACGTGGCGTGATGAGGATCACTCGATGATTACAGAAATTAGAAAGCTGGTGGGTGAAGGAGGAGGTGAAAGATATGCGTTGTAGCCCGTGAAGCTTTCACCGAACCAGAAAAAAAAATCGGCTTTTCTTTTCATCTCTCTCTCTCTCTCTCTCTCTTTTTTCCTCTCTAATTTCTTAGAATTGGCTTTTCGGTTTATACAAAAACTTGGAAGTTGCCGAGAGAAGGTGAGACACAGCTCTGAACCCTACTCTCCTTCACCCTCAACGCGTCTCTCTCTGTCTCTCTCTTCTCTCTGTGAGTGCGTGGGTGGCTTATCTGTCTAATTAAGCTTTTACAGGGCCTCTGTGACTCTGTGTCTGACTCTCTGTCTCTGTGTCTGGTTTTATCCATAACTTTTTTTTTTTGTTTTCTTTGCGTAGATTTTTTTATCCACTTGCCGGCTGGTCATTGCAATCAATCATCCATCCTATTATCGTCTCAAATTCAGTGAATTCCTTATTACGTAAATACCCCTATCTGCTTTTTTTTCTATTTTTTTTATTATAATTATTTTTTTTTCTTCTTTGTTAGTTTTTGTTTTTATAAATAAAACCAGGGCTGTTATTACAGGACTTCTTATATTTGGTCAATTTTCTATTAATTTACATTGGTTTAAAAAATAATATTAGGCTTAATTTTTTACAATTGAACTGTAAAATGATAAATATACTATTTTAACTAAAATAAATAAAAAAATTATTAAAGCTATTAAAAAACTCTCTCCGCTTCCTTCTCACTTGTTATTTCCTATAATAAACATTTGACATTTTTAATTTTTAAATTATAAAAAATAAATTTATATTATAATTTTTATTTTTATTCTTTTTTATTTTTTTCTCTCTTTCACCTAACCATGACTTGGGACAGTAAGTTTGGTTTTTTTTAAGAAATTTTTGCATCGATGATCAATTTTTCAATGGGTTTACAATGGGTAATTAATGCCAATGGAAGAAAAATCAAAGCTTTGCCCTTCCCCTTTCCACGCTAGTGGCACAGCAAATCCCAATATCCATCGCCGATCCTACCAACATCATTGTCAATCTCCGTCGTCATCTACCTGCAACGCCGTAGTTCAAATTTGATAAGGCGCTAATAAATTGTAGAGAATTAGCACAAAGTCATTTTTTTTGTAATTTTCTAAAAATTTGTGTTTTTGTTTTATTATGATATTGTGAGATTTTTGAATTGTATTAGTGATGAAAATTTACTACTAATGATTTATGCAACTTCATTTGGACATAAATATGCAGTACAAATTATAATATATATATATATATATATATATATATATATATATATATATATCATATGAAAAGAAATTAAATAGGAAAAAAGCGAAAAATAATTCTATTTCACTACAAATTCATTATTATCTTTAAATGTATTCAACCTTATTTAAAAGTCGGATATATATATTTTATATTTATATGTTAAAAGATTGAATCCCTTGTTAGATTTTCTGATTGTAAAATTAGAGCGGAAGAAATTTTACCCATTAATAAAATTAATAATGAAATCCATCTTCTTTTTATTCATTAAAAAAAATATAATATATACATTTCTAGGCATTATAATATGAATCACATCATATTAGTATGATTCCAATTTGAAAATTTTTAATAAAATTCTGGACTGATGAGATCTATATTGAAATCCTTTTTATTCATAAAAAAAATTATAATATATATATACATTTCCAGGCATTGTAATATGAATCACATCATATTAGTATGGTCCCAATTTGAAAAGTTTTATTTTAAGGAACTGAAATTAATGAGAAGAATAAGTTGCAAAAAGAAGAGTGAAAAAAAAATTAAAAGCGCACAGTGAGAAAAAAATAGCATTGAAGAAGGCTCTCTCCACTAATAAAATTATAAGCTAATAAAATCCACATTGAGACTCTTTTTATTCATAAAAAAATTATAATATATATATATATATATATATATATATATATATATATATTCCTAGGCATTATAATATGAATCACATCATATTAGTATGGTTCCAATTTGAAAACTTTTATTTTAAGAAATTGAAATTAAAGAGAAGAATAAGTTGCAGAAAGAAAATGAAAAAAAATGGGTAATTTGAAAAAATGCTCACATGCTCAATAATTATTATACAAATAGACATGCCTTAATTTTTTTAAAAAAATACCCATCATTAAGAAAATACCTTTAAACTCTAATACTTACATTTATATCATTATTTTTTGACATTTTTGTTTCTTTATTTTCTACTCTTATGATTTTTATTAATTTTGTGACATATTTTTCTATCAAACTACATCGATTTATGAGCATTTTAGTTTTTAAATCAAGTAACTTCGTTAAATATTGAATGAAATATGATTTTTATAAAGTTCTTAAACTATCCAAATTTTATTCTTCTTCCTTATTTTTTTGTTTACTATTGTCTTTTTTTCTACTCCTATGATTTTTATTTATTTTGTAACATATTTTTTTTTGTAAAATTAGGTCAAGTTGTGAGTATTTTGTTTTTGAATCAAATCATTTTGATAAGTATTGAATGATATATGATTTTTACAAATTCATTAAGTTTTCTGAAAAAACTAATTTTGGGCAAAACCTGCCCATATTTGACGAGGCCCGCCCATTTTTGGCAAGAACCGCCCGCCCATTTTTAGCCAGACTCACTCATTTTGGGCGGACCTCTCCAAGAATGCTCGGGCATCGCCAAGAATGGGAAAACTAATGAATTTATAAAAATCATATCTCATTCAATACTTATCCAAATGACTTAATTTAAAAACCAAAGTAAACAAAAAATAAGAAAGAATAATAGAATATGGATAGTTTAAAAACTTATAAAAATCATATCTCATTAAATATTAACAAAATTACTTGATTTAAAAACCAAAATATGATTAATCGATGTAGTTTGATAGAAAAATATATCACAAAATTAATAAAAATCATAGAAGTAGAAAATGAACAAACAAAAAGGTCAAAAAAATAAGAAAAATAATGATATAAATGTAAATATTAGAGTTCAAGCATATTTTCGGCTAATAATAGGTATTTTTTAAAAAATTAAAACGTGTCTATTTATACAATAATTATTGAATATATGGGTATTTTTTCAAATTATCTAAAAAAAATTGAAAGTGCACGGTGAGAAAAAAAATAGCATTGAAGGAAGGAGAGATAAAAAGAAAAAGTACGCCATTTATTTTTCAAAAAATATATTTTATTTTATATTAATATTTTATTATAAATAAATGATTTTAAATACCTACAAACGAGACTTTGCCTTTGAAGTGCGAGGAGAATGAGTCCTTTATAAATATTTAATAGAAATTGAGAGTAAAAATATCATTTTATATGCCAGAGAGAGAAAATACTTTAATTAATGTCTATTAATTGCTCATATTTCTATAGGTGATTTAAAATAAGATTAAATTTTAAGATAATTGAATCTATACAGCCCATGAAACAAAGGTTTTTTAGTGGGAGTTTTAGTTCAAAAATTTATTAAAAATTATAGGTTTTTTACTATACTCTTAATAATTCTTCTTTTATCTGTGCAGTTGTAATTTTCTTTCCGCCTATACGATTGCAAATTTAATTTATTTTAATTAAAAAATGACTTGCCAAAAATTAAACTTACAGCATTGAAGTTTGAAGTTGTAAAATGATAGAAATATTGATTTCCTTTTGCTAAGCTACATTCTTATGTGTTAATTATTTTTTGGTGTGTTCGCACTCTTTTCAAATGTTACGCTTTTATTTACCATAAAATTTATATCAATTTTCTATAATTTATAATTGATTTTGATATTAGATATAAAAGTCTAGAATTTTTTTTACTTAAACTTTTATTTATGATTTGAAATAATTTTTTAATATCAAATAGTATTTGAATTTTATAACATTTTCAAAATTTCAAATAGCAGACCTACACACAAAACAAACAGTCATTATTTATGAACGGTGCACTTGAAGTAATTATAAAGTTACTTAGAACTCAGAGAGCCTCCTCACATATAAGTTTTAAAATTGTTAAAAAATAATAATAATAATAATAATAAGTAAAGTATTTTATAAATAAATTAAAACTAACGTAAAGAATTATATATCACTTACTTGGGGCGTGCAATAAATAATTGTACATCCCATTTCCTCTGTAATGCAATAAGATGCCGCAGATTCTCTGGCTTTTTCTTCGCGCATGACGCAATCAAACTTTATGTTGAACTCCAGTCCATAGGAGCAGATTGATGAAGTAACATAAATCATACATTATAATAATAAATATTTGGGATTTTTTAAACATAAATTATCTCTATAAATACAATTTTTTGGTAGTGGGGGCCAGGTATATAATATATTTGGTTATAAACATATCCAAAATAAATAAAATAAAATAAAATAAAATTGGTCAGCTGCATTAAAGTCTGTATTTATGTATTTATTTTTTCTATGGTTTCCATTATTTTAGCTTCATGAATGACCTGTTGGTTTATCCATCTAACTCCTATATACCCAAAATATAGTCAATTATCGTATACATATATAAATTAGAATAAAATGATTAAAATTAATTAAGTGGTGAGTTTTGTAAGTAATTAAACTTTTTTTTTTTTTTACTGTATGGGTGATTCAGCTTTAACAGATTAAAACAATGAAAAGTTACAACTCTCTCTATATATAATTTTTCAATTAATTAAAGGCGCATGCATATTCTTTTTTCCACCAAAATGCAAAGCCAACAAATGGGTAATTGCAGGATACGCATTACTAATTGAGGATCTCCAAAAGATCACTGCTAACTAGTGATGTGAATAACTATAGAGTAAGCAACCCCGTATGTCCTTAAATTGTCCATGAATTTACACTTTGGACATTAAAGTACTTTTTAATTCATCTTTAAACCACATTATAAGTGATAGTTTGATCATTTTTCAGTATTATCACTAAATTTGTTGATATTTTTGCACCTTTTTTTTACATGTGTATGGTAGTTTCATGAGTAATCGGTGTCAATCTATATGTATAAAGTAGTAATTAGAATTAATATATTGTATTTTTTCATAAATAATTAATCATAAAATACTGAAAATGACCAATGTACTCTTTATAATATAGTTTAAGGAAGGATGAAAGTCAGAGAAAAAAAAACACTTTAGAGATCTAAATGTAAATCTAGGTGTAGTTTTTTTTTTTTGGAAATAAAATATAATATGTAGTTTAAGTCGGAGCTATTAACCCACATGTAGTTACAAACATTGGTGCTGTCTGTGTCTTAAATTTTGGGTGACCAATTAAAATTACAGCAATGCAGGTGATGATGAACTTGTAGAAAGGTGGAAATTAAGTGCGTGGTTTCCTCACACGTAGGGAAACGACATACACCCACCAAATTGCAAGATGGTAACACTGCCACTGGTTGCGCTTTTTTGAGGTTTCCTTCACTTTATCGCTTGCTATGCTTTCCATGGAGTACTTGTCTCCAATATATTTATATATATATATATATATATATATATTTTTTTTTGTCTGCAAAAAAAAGTCTTGGGTACGTGTATCACAGCGCAATGATGTACCATGTTTGTCTAAAACGACATTTATTGTGTATTTAAAAAAATAAAAATAAAAAGAATAAGAGAGGGCAAGAAGATAATAATAGAAACCTGTATGCATCCTATTAAAATAATTTGTTTTAAATTATAATATATTCGTTTTAAGCTTTAACAATTGTTAAGCTGTCACATGATAACCATGTCATATCCAAAAAATTATAAATAAATATAAAGGTTTTAATCATTTATTTTTTATTAAACTGTTTTTTTAAAATATATATTCAAATTTTAAGAGACCAAAAAATATAATGAGTATTATTATTATTATTGGGCCCAATGAAAGCCCGAGGCAAGAGCTGGCCAAGCCCAGGAGTGACCGTGAACTTGGGCATCGGTTGGTTCCTAAGAAAGGTGGTTCACTTCCCGCCGTGGATGACGCAGAAAACCTTGTGGAGAAGCTCAGCAGGCGAAGCAGTGAAGAAGAAGAAGAACAAGAGCAGAGGCTATGCTTCTAAGCAGAGCTCAAGGTGACCTCTCGCCCTCTGCTATCATCCCCAATTCCTCCCTCGGCTTCATCTCAACCTTCTGTTCCTCCAACCAACTGATTCTTGCCCACCCCATGCGCGCCTCCTCCCTCTCTCTCCTCCGCTCCCTCTCTCTCTCCCTTTCTCACCACCACCGCCACTCCTTTTCTCGACCCATCTTCTCCGCCCCGCTCTCAGCCCCCAAACCCTTCCGGGTGTCCGCCGTTTCTTCTTCCGGTACGTTCGCCGAACAGCTGGCGAGCGAAGTCTCTCACACGGACGAGAATTGGGCCTTCGGCAGTGTTTACGAAAGTGAGCAGTCCGACAAGTTGTTCGGGTCCACCGATTTGAAGCATTTGGAAGCGCCGGAGCTGGAGGTTAAGGAGTTGGAGGAGCTGCCGGAGCAGTGGCGAAGGTCCAAATTGGCGTGGCTGTGTAAGGAATTGCCGGCGCATAAGAGCGGGCCGCTGGTTAGGATACTCAATGCGCAGAAGAAGTGGATGAGGCAGGAGGACGCCACTTACGTGGCAGTCCATTGTATGCGGATTCGTGAGAATGAGGCTGGGTTTAAGGTAAATTTCCTATCTTCAACTGTTAATTAATGTTATTTGTAGTGGTCCTTTCGGGAAAACATTAAAGAAATTATATAATTAGAGTTCCAAATTATTCTACGATGAAATGGCTCAAGAAAAGTGTGAGGTATTAGAGGATTTTGAACTTCTACATTCACTACGTTTATGAAATTTTTTCGAAATTTTATACCAAAGACAACAAATTTACATGGTAAATTGGTTTTCAGTTCTGGGTGTTAAAATTTTTTTAAATATATTGTGGCTCCCATAATCTCAGTCCAGGTGACTTTGTTATGAAAACAGAATTGATAGATACCAAAAAGAAAGATGTTTGTAAAATTGGATTGGCAAGTGAAACCACAAACAATTTTATTGCCTGCTACATTAGTTAAATCACTGTTTTTAGAAACAATTGATATAGTTTCACAAAGACCTGAAGTTGTTTTTCATTTAGTCCCATTCAAATAACTTCAGTTACTGAATTGTGTGATTCATTTTTAGTTTTTATGCTTGTAAATCCTTTCAGCAGTATACCTGAATATTCAAAATAAGAAATCTCTTTTTTTTTTTATAGATATACATCTTTTTATTTAGCTTATTGGACAATGCATCCTTGGTTTGGCAACTTAAAGTTCTTCTATTCGCATTTTCTCTTGGCAGGTGTATAAATGGATGATGCAACAACATTGGTACCGATTTGATTTTGCTCTTGCTACTAAGCTAGCAGACTACATGGGTAAGGAGCGAAAGTTCTCAAAATGCCGGGAGATATTTGATGATATAATCAATCAGGGTCGTGTTCCTAGTGAATCAACGTTTCACATCTTGGTTGTTGCATATCTCAGTGCGCCAGTTCAAGGGTGCTTGGAGGAAGCATGTAGCATCTACAATCGAATGATTCAGCTAGGAGGTTATCAACCCCGACTTAGTTTGCACAATTCCCTTTTAAGATCTATCATTGGCAAGCCAGGAGGCTCTTCAAAACATTATCTTAAGCAGGCTGAGTTTATTTTTCACAATTTGGTAACAACTGGGCTTGAGATACATAAGGATATATTCAGTGGCCTCATTTGGCTGCATAGCTATCAGGAGACTGTGGATAAAGAAAGGATCACAGCATTAAGGAAAATGATGCAGCAAGCAGGATTTGAAGAGGGCAAAGAGGTGCTTGTGTCTGTCTTGAGAGCTTGCTCGAAAGAAGGCGATGTGGAGGTGGCAGAAAAAACTTGGTCCAAACTTCTGTGTCTTGATGATGGACTCCCATCTCAGGCTTTTGTTCATAGAATGGAGGTCTATGCAAAGGCTGGCGATCCTAGGAAGTCTGTAGAGATATTTAGAGGGATGCAGGAACAGTTGAGTTCAACCAATGTTGTGGCATATCATAAAGTGATAGAAATTTTATGTAGAGCTCAAGAAGTTGAACTTGCAGAACCCCTCATGACCGAGTTCGTAAATAGTGGTTTGAAGCCTCTTTTGCCATCTTATATTGATATAATGAATATGTACTTCAACTTAGGCTTACATGTCAATGTGGAATTAGCCTTCACTCAGTGCCTTGAGAAATGTCGACCCAACCGTACTATTTACAGTATATACTTGGATTCTTTGGTGAAAGTCAGTAACCTTGAAAAAGCTGAGAAGATCTTCAATGAAATGCTGAGTATTGGGGCAATTGGTGTTGATGCTCGGTCATGCAACATCATACTAAGTGGATACCTCTCGTCTGAAGACTATGTAAAGGCAGAGAAGATATACGATTTGATGTGCCAGAAGAGATATGAAATAGAAACACAATTAATGAAGAAAATCGACTATGTCTTGAGTTTGAGCAGGAAAGTGGTTAAAAAACCTTTAAGCTTGAAGCTAAGCAAGGAACAAAGAGAGATTTTAGTGGGTTTGCTGTTAGGTGGTTTGAAAATTGAATCAGATGAAGAGAGGAAAAATCACATGATTCGCTTCGAGTTCAGTGAGAATTCTGCTATGCATTCTCTTTTAAAGAGACACATTCATGATCAGTACCATGAGTGGTTACATCCTTCCTGCAAGGTGAATGATTCTAGTGAGGACATACCTGGCAGATTTGCTACAATCTCACATTCTTATTTTGGTTTCTATGCGGACCAATTTTGGCCAAAAGGCCGGCAAACGATTCCAAAGCTAGTCCATCGGTGGTTGTCACCCCGTGTTCTTGCATACTGGTTAATGTACGGTGGCCACAGGACTTCATCAGGAGATATTTTATTGAAGGTAAAGGGAAGTAGGGAGGGCGTTGAGAAGATCGTCAAAACCTTGAGGTCAATGTCCCTGGATTGCAGGGTGAAGAGAAAGGGGAGAGTGTTTTGGATAGGTTTCTTGGGAAACAATTCAACCTGGTTTTGGAAACTGACTGAACCTTACATTTTAGATGAATTGAAAGATTCTCATAAAGTAGGTGATGAAACCAGAGACAACAGTACATATGAGGCTGAAGACATTAGCTTTGAAAGTGGGTCTGATGCGGATGAAAAGGCTTCTGATTACAGTGATGATTATAACTTGTAGTAATTCGTCTGAAGCATGCAATATTCAGGGTTTCTTCTCTCTTGTAAGGAACTTTTTGGTTGGAAAATTCAGTGCTAAATCCACCTACTTGTAAGTAAAAATTAGTATGTTAGATCAACCAAGAAAAAGTTGATAGAATTTCAGTCGGTTTTTGGGTTTTTAAATATATAATATATGTGTTTATATTTATATATATACACACACACAGAATGTAGAAAATGATATAAGGCAGAAACAAACAATAAAGCCCTACATGTGGCCGCAAGCTATTAAGCCAACATTTTTGTATGATTGTAATTCACATGGTTCATGCGAATGAGAATAGGCCTGAAAACTGTTTTGACAAAGGCCCAGCTTTTATTGGTATTTTCACTGGGACAAAATGGGCCATGCGGCCAAGAAGAAACACTTGTAAGGGCAAAACAGTGAAAGAGAAATATGAGGTGTCAGTTTAACGAATGCACACAGAAGAAAAGGATCCGCAAAGTAACGTTGAATTCCAGAAATGCCCCTTCCAACACAATCCCCGCCTCCATTAGCTTTACCTCCTGTTGTTGTTGTTGTTGTGTGTGTTTTCCATTTCCCCTATTCCTTCATACGCATTCATTCACTTGCATGAGACGCCATTTTCGAAAAAGCTTGCATCTTTTTCTCTCTCTCTCTCTCTGAAATAACAATTACAAGGACATCTCGCTGAGTATCGGCCGATGAGATGGTGTCCGATACGGACCTCGTGACCCGGCTCCGAGATATCCTAAAAAGTTCGGACCTTGACACAGCCACCGCTGGCAGCGTCCGCCGGCAGCTCGAGGAAGATTTTGGGGTCGATTTGTCGGATAAAAAAGCCTTTATCCGAGACCAAATAGACATTTTCTTGGAATCCCACATGGTCAAACCCGAAGACCAACAATTAGAAGAAGATAATGAAGCAGAGGTCCGTGAAGACTCGGAGAATGTGGAACATGGAGCAATGCTTGAGGTAAGAGAAGAAGAAGAAAACAATGAAGATGAAGAAGAAAAGGATGAAAGTGAAGCGGAAGATAGTAAAAAAGCTGGGTTAGTCTTCTTTTCCTACATTCTATTGCTTTTGGTAATTGGGTGGAATATTTGGGTATAGATTATATTGTTGGATGAATGTTAATTTTTGACCTTTCTTTCTCTAAATGGGAAAAAAATTTATTCAATTGGATTTTAGGAATATGTGCTAACAATTAGATTTCCTAGTTGTTTTATGGATATTTACATAAATCATGCTTGGAATTTATACTTCTTGTTACATTTTATTTCATTAGTAATTGCTTCATTAAGGATTACTCTGAAACTGCAAAATTTCTATACGGTATCCACATTATCGTTTATTCTAGGACATTATTATCATTATAAATTTTCTCTGTGTATTGAATCTCTGTTCTTCTTTTCTGTTGTATGCTTTTGATGATTTTCTTTGCTAATCATTATTTCAGTCTCAAAATGTAAAGTTGAAATACTTATGTTCCTTTTTGCATGATCGTGCGTATGGGGGTGTGTTCATATTTGGTTCATCTTCTTGAATTTAGGGTAATGAATTTTCAGAGTCGGAATGGAAAAATTGCGCACGTATTCTGCTTATATGTTTACATATGTATGGCATAAGATACATGATGCTGCTACTTGTTTGTACCTGACAAACGTACATATTCTGGATTCTAAATTGCTGTTGTTGACTCTAAACACAGCCATTTTGTGATGCCAAATAGGGAAAACCAGGTTGATAAAGTCAAGAAAAGAGGTGGCTTTAACAAAATATGTAGCCTTTCTCCACAGCTTCAAGAATTTGTTGGAGAGCCAGTAATGGCTAGAACAGAGGTATATTTTTATAAATTCTGCATGCTTCTAATGGAGTTTTTGGAGCCAAAATTTCACACTCGGATTCCCTTCCATCTTGTCTCTAGGTAGTGAAGAAGATCTGGTCCTATATTCGGGAACATGATTTGCAGGATCCCAAGAATAGGCGAAATATAAAATGTGATGAATCACTCTATGCCCTTTTCCGTGTTAATACAATTAATATGTTTCAAATGAATAAAGCCTTGTCGAAGCACATTTGGCCATTGGGTGCAGAAGATGGTATTTCCTAGAACATATATATATATATATATATATATATATATCTTCTTATCTTACTGATGTTGTGAGGTTGAATTGTCTTTGTTCATGATCACCTTTATGTCACATATATTTGTAGTTTTTATACTTTATTTATCTTATTTTGCTGGCTTTTTTTTTTTTCGTTTTTTTTTCTCTTGTTTTAAATGCACACGTCTTGCTGGATCAAATGTCTTAGAGAGTGATGGCTATTGCCGCCTGAGCTGTCCCTTAGGGACAACATCAGATACAGTTAAGGATATAAAGAGTGGGAGTCATCTTATACATGAATAATATTTAAAATTTTCATCTTCTATGAGCTGGTGAGTTTAGTGCTTTAATTTATGAATCATTTCACACATTCAGATTGATCAACACTACAAATATAAGAGAGAACATTTGGGGAAAAGTATGATGTTTACGATTGAATTTAATGCATATGTAGTACTTGCACTGCCTGGTAGTACAAAGTCTGTCAAAGTGACTTGAATGATCATTTTGTAAGTTAAATTTCATCTAGGTATTGGATTATTTCCTGTTGGCATGCTGAGGTCAGTCTTTCTAAAGTTGAGTATTTCAGGACAGATAGAGATTTTTTTTTTTTCTTAAATGGTGTTGAAATTTATTTCGGTGCTAAAAGAAACGACCTTATGTCTGGGTGCCATCCTACACCCTCAAACTTCTTGCTAGAACCTTTTCCAGTTTGCATTGACAGACAATATTATTTAGCAGTAGTGATTGCAAAAGATTGGAGAATATGCTCTCAGAACGTGATTGAGGTTGTTTATCCACTAAACCAACTTTGGTCCTTATAATTTCTTTGCTTCTTTCTGCTCTCACTTCAAGTATATAAGAATTAAACTATGTGATGTGAAAGCATGGTAATATTTGACCAAGGAGTCCAACTCTGATAAAATTATAGCTTCTTCCCCACATTTAGCTCTTTTGAAACTAAAATCTTCTTCAACATCACCAAATGATTACGACTATACATGCATTTGGTGTTAGGATTTTGATCATTGTGGTTTACCTATCAAGGCTATCAGTTAATCTTCTTGTTTCTGGATTTTCAATTTTTTCTTTTTTTTCTATTTGGTTTAGCATTTAATTTATGACCATGTCTAGCTCTAAATAAATTAGATTTTTCAGATTGCTGAATGTACCACTGCATTTTTTGAGGCTCTAAAGCAGTTCATAAATGGTGTGCATTTTCTTACTTTCAGATGTGAGAAGTTTTAGAAGTGTGCTGTTAGGGCCATTCTTGATTCTCTTTGGACCAATGTTCGGATTCTGAAAGGCCTGATTGAAAAATAAGCAAACAATGCATGCTAGTTTTGAAAAATAAAAGAAGCAATATGAAAAATGTCACACCTTGCATTATTATGATCGAGTTATTTCAGTATCCTTTTGTTTTTGTCTCCTGGTTTATTTGATTTTTTATAGTAGGTCTGAT
Organism: Rhamnella rubrinervis; assembly: GCA_007844105.2. Taxonomy (NCBI): domain Eukaryota; kingdom Viridiplantae; phylum Streptophyta; class Magnoliopsida; order Rosales; family Rhamnaceae; genus Rhamnella; species Rhamnella rubrinervis. The sequence goes on along the minus strand of CM017575.2, from coordinate 10,988,590 downwards.
AATGATTTTTAGCTGCATTGTTTGTGTGTGTGTTTATACATTTTCCTGCAATAACAGTCTGCCACATACAGGTTTCAACATTAAAACACTGTTTATTTTATTAATAGTATATTATAATGCTCCTTTTCATTTACCTTGGTGGTGTCATCCTGAAGGTGCATGGTGTTTGAGATTTTAACATCATAAATTGTTGAAAAATCAGAAAATGTAAAGCCAAAGATAAAAGGCGAAGAAAGTGACCATTCTGATTCTGAGGGAAGCAACACAGAGGAGCAAGAGGGAGAAAAAGAGGAAGAAGAGGATGAAAAAGATAGTAGTGGACGAGGAAGGAAGAAAAGAGGGTGAGTGTATTTTCCTAATTCTTCTCTTTTTGCAAGGATTTTGTTTTTTTGTTTCCATTCCATGTTATTGTATTTGAATATTTAGGGTTCAAAATCATCAGATGTTGATTTTTATTTGGGTCTGGTGGTGCAGATGGAAATTGTTTGAATGTTAAATAAATGTAACTTAAAATTGTGAACATGATTGTCCAGTCTTATTATATTCATGATATTGGATGTGAGCATTGTTCTTGTTATTATCTAATTCAGTTTTACACATGATTGAGCAGATATTCTTACATGAAATTTTTTTTCCTTCTTTCGGGGGAAAGCTACATTTCTTTTACAAATTGATTGTCTTCTAAACATGACAAGAGAAACTCAATGTCAGATTAATGATTTATTTGAAGCAGGAATGAAAGGGACTATGCATACCAAATTGGTAACTGCTTATAATGAAAATAATTTTAAAATAAGTTAATAGATAGTTTCTCCTTGTGGAGGAAACATGTTGGACTACATACTGACCTTGCATCACATGTAAAAAGGAATTGGAAGAAAAGACTTTTAAATCATGACGGTAAGTAGAATTCAATTTTCTGCAAGGCATGTCTGTTTTATTGCAAAATCTCTGTTGGAAATGGTTTTATTGTAAAATAGAATCTGTATGGCAGTTGTGTTACTATTCTGATACAAAGTTTGGTATTCTTATTCTTATTTTTTTTTTGGCTCAATTGTGGTGTCTTTTCAAGTAAGTTTAGTAAGGGGGACAAAAGTACAAAGAGAAGAGGAGGTGGTTTTACCAAATTGTGTAGCCTTTCTCCACAACTTCAAACATTCATTGGGGACGCTGTATTGGCAAGAACAGAGGTATCTTTTAGATCTTAAAAGACTTCTGTTTCCTTTTATTGTTTCATTTGTTTGCAGTATATTGTTTGAAGTATAATTTTATAATTTCTATTAATTTTCCTCCTTTCCTCTTCCTGTTTTGTTCAGGTTGTCAAGAGACTTTGGAATCATATCCGTGAGAACAATTTGCAAGATCCAAAGAACAAGCGAAATATAATATGTGATGAGTCACTGCATGCCCTTTTTTGTGTTGATTCTATTGACATGTTTCAAATGAATAAAGCCCTGTCAAAGCACATATGGCCACTAAATGATGAAGCTGGTATTCTTTTAAGCTATTCTCTGCACTTTATAAGATTATGGCTCAATTGTCCAAGCACATTTGACTTTATTGTTTATTCTCAGCAAATAAGGCCTATCATCACCTTGCATTTTGGATTTTTTGATGATTTTTGTGCACTTGCATGCACATGCTCATTGAAAAATTTGTTTCTATACCTACATTTCTTAGGAACCTGGCATCAGTAATTACATTCAACATGGTACTGGACAATAAATTTTAGGACACACATGTAGAGTTCTTTGGTCACTGTTATAGAAACTTGGGCAGGCAAGAATGTCATAACTCCTGCAGTATGCAATTTTCTGAATGATACTACTTGGTACTGATGGATCATATCAGATTGTATAGCATAAGTTGCATTCAATGTCCTATTTTTTCATTTCTCATTCTTCATGTGTAAAATTTTGGTCTGGGGCTTGCTGGGTTCTGGTTTTCTTGAATGGTTTAGTCATTCTGGAAGTGGCAAAACTTGGCATTGCACCCTTATTGCTTAATTAACTTTTACATTGACACAGGTACTATAGTTGGGACTGCCGTTTGGTTACTTTGGCTTGGGGGCCATATGTTTTATAATTTGCTAATTTGAGGAAAGCATGCTTGAGATAGGTAGTTTCACTTTTACTACTCATACAACAGACATACTTTCAGATGTAAAATGCAGGAAGTTCTGATTAATCAGGATTGGTGAGAAGACAAAAAATGCAGGAAATTCTGATTAATCAGGATTGATGAGAAATCTTTTTGTCTTCTCTGTTGGAGCCACTTTTCTGTCTATAGTTGTGGCAGACAGTGGTCACACCGATAACTGTGCCATGTGTATCTATAGTGAGGGTCCTTCATTTGTTGAACCTGCAACAGTGCGTAGTTAATATGCTGCAAAAGTCCATACAAACAAGTCTTGAGGACACTGAACTAATATACTCTTGTAATTGCTTTCACAAAAATTTATATTTGCTTTTGATTTATTTGCAGCTTTATTCATATGCTCTGTAACACATGTACATCTATTGACCGTTATCATAGAAACATATGTTAAGCTTGCTGGAAGACTTAGTTGATGCATGCAATCATATATGATATATGATCTAAATGACTCTTGTTTCTATATAGTTTATCTTTTGGTTTTGTCATTCAGTGGATTACATATACCTTTTTGAATTTGCTGTATGTAGTCGAAGTATATGGAACACTAAAATGGTAAACTGCAGGTTTTTTTAGTTCTTCCAGACATTTAACTTGTACCTTTATTCTTTAGTGTCACACGATTTGGGTGCTGCACATGTTTTGAAGTGTCCCTTATGTAGATTAGCCTAATATTCATTAGATTTTATATGTCAAGCTGTTAGAGCCATCAATCAATTATGAAGCAATTCCCATTGATTGCACATTATTCAGAAAGAATTTATCATATATATTGCACATGTTTTGAAGTGTCCCTTATGTTGTCACAGAAAATAAAAATACAAATTGTATACTTGTCCATTTTGAAACTTCAAAAGAAGATTTTTGGCATTTGTTCTGAGAGTTTGATTAAATTCCATTGCTTTCCATGTAGCAACTCCGGACAACTCTTCACAAAAGGAGAAGCAGTCTATAGAAGAGAAGGAAGAAGGTGAGAAGTGTAGGTTATCAAACTTTTGTGTGGTAATGTTATGTATCTCTAACAACTTTCAGCAGCTATTAACTTCTTGGTTTGAACTTTTGTGCTTGTCCATAGCTGTCGCACCATTTCACTGTTCAGATTCAGATGAAGAGCCTAAGCAAAAAGAAAAGCGACAGAAGAAAGGAGGTTCTGGTCTTCTTGCTCCTCTTCAACTGTCAGATGCACTTGTTGAATTCTTTGGTACAGGAGAAAGTGAATTATCAAGAGGTGATGCTGTAAAGAGAATGTGGGAGTACATAAAAAAGAACGATCTGCAGGTATGCCATTTCTCTAACCAATTTTTCGTGAAAAATATAGCGTTCCTGTAGTCAAAATTCATATTGGTGAGCAAAATGATTGCTGGCCAAGTCATAAAAGAGAAATTTCAGGTAGTACATAGTTTATCATATTGTTCCCTAGGGGTCATTAACCAGCCTGAAAACACCAATCTAAACTTACTTGTTTTGGGTTTGCTTGATGAATTTAGATTATGCTCAGGTTGAATAGATCTATTATTTTTATTATTAACATGGTTTTGGTTTTTTGTTTTGATGAGACATTTTGATTTTTCTACGTTTTTCCTAAAGGATCCATCGGATAGGAGGAGAGTCATATGTGATGATAAGCTAAAAGAACTTTTCAAGGTTGACAACTTCATTGGCTTTTCAATTGCGAGGCACCTGAAAAGCCATTTCATCAAGGCAGAATAGAAAAGAGTTTGTTGGCAATACATGTATATAAAATGTGAGCCCTGTTTTTGCTTCAAAAAGGGGCAATTTTGCTCTCAAATCTTATTTTGATGGTCCAGTTTAGTTTAGTTTACATTGTATCCTCCTGATAGACATCCTCAAGAGAAGGAAACAGAGTTTTGATTGAAAAAAAAGAAACTTCCTTCTCTTTCTTGTTGTACCCTCTTTCATTGAAGCATTCTTTGAATTTTTTCTTCTTTTTAATAAATATTCCAAGTTGATTACAGATTCATGCAGAAAAAGAAAAAGAAGAAATTTACTTGTTTACAGGTCATGCCATTGATTCCAACCATAGAAATACACACATAAATATCTGAGAAATGGGTGGTGTAAGCAAATAGGGAATGTGGGCAGGTGGTTTGAAAAGAAGAATGGGAGATGTGATAAGAAGTAGATAGTAGTAGTGGACAGTAGTAGGAGTGAGAAAACAGAGGTGATGAGAGAGAGAGAGAGAGAGAGAGAGAGTCCAAGCCGGTAGCTTGCTTAATTAGCGCTTGCGTTGATACGGATCTAATCGGAGTCAAACTTGGGGCCCACCAATATTCTGATTGGTTGGTATGCGGCGAACTGATTCCCATCATCTGCCACGTCATTACCGACACTCCCCGCGTTCTTTCACCGTACATCTTCACCTTTTCCTTAAATCGTCAGATGCACCAGCTTCATTAAAGTAACAATTAATTTTATTTCATGAAAAACCTGTGTGTTTTCTCTCGTGTATATCCCTTATAATTTTCATGTATTTATAAAACCGGCCAATTTTGCAAAGTGGGGCTTTAGTGAGTTTTAATCAGTGAAGATGTATGTAGTCTTTAACAAAGAATAACGATTTGGTACTATTAAAAACAGCTAAATGACACCTGTAAAATGAGAAATTTTACTTTCACCTCTATTTTTATTTGTTCTCTTTTTTTTTTTTTGGGTAGAAAACACATGAAGAATTCAGTTCTAAGTGCACAAGAAATGATGCGAGTAATATAATTGGTGTAGTAATGTGTTAGAGCGCAACGCATGCACCGAAAGATACCTACATTTTCATTGCAGGGTTTTGGTGATTGTGTTCCACTTGATATGGGAAGTAAATAAAAAAGAGCAATCAATTATGAAAACAACTGTAAAAATATAAGTATATATGGATCTCTGTCTTACTTAAGAAGCTGCCACAATATGTGCGTGTGAAGTACGGGACACTTCACGTACGACTTCAATATACTGTCTTGTTGGGGCTGAGCATGAATGGAAACAACAAATATTTAGGCTCTGTTTAGTACGAAGGAGGGAGGAGGAGGAAGAATATAGTGTGGTGGAGAGAGAAAGAGGTTGAAAGAGTGAGTGAATTGTATTAATCCTTTAAGTTGTTTGGTACGATGAAAATGAAATAAAATATAATGAATTAAAATATAATTAAAATTTTATTAATTAGTTATAAAGACTTTCTCTTTTTAATTCTTCAAATATTGAGGGAGTATTTATGATGGATTTAGATGAATTTGTCATCTATCCTCAAACTCATTTCCTCCATTAATCTCTCTATCAAATAACCATCACACCTCAAATTCCTCCATCACTCTCTCCTCCTCCATCGACTACTCCACCAATCTCCTCTATCAAACAGAGCATTAGTGTAAAACAAAATTCTCAAAATTAATTACATATGTCCAAAGAGGACTCTTCATATAAAAAATGTCATTCCACATAACTTTACTCTTAGTCATTGCATGGTAATTAATTTTAAGTGTACATGCAAGTACAAACACACAATATATATATATATATATATATATATATATATTGTATATAAATAGAAAAGAAAATAGTCACATTTTTACTATTGGATTGTACTATAAACTAGGTTTTATATAAGTTCAAAGATTTGTTTGTATATTATACATTTGAAGTATTATTCTCAAGGAGCTGACATCGATCTTAAAATGTCCTTAAGAAGTAAAATAAAGGAGAGCAATGGAATATGATAAGATAGGTTGAGAAGAGGTGGCCTATTTATTTATCTATTATTTTAAAAAAAAATTTTGAAAGAGAGGAGGAGGGCAATTTAAGTGGTGGAATTCTTGCAAGGAACCAAAGCAAAGCAAAGGACAATAATAATAATAATGCCACTCAACAACTTCTATAAAGTAGACGTAGACCTCCAAAACCCTAAATGACAAAAACAGCCCCGAAAAGTTTGCCAAAAAAAAAAAGAAAAGTTTTATTTGTAAAAAGATTCCATCTCTAAGAGGGTCCCAGAAAAGGTGAAGGGGAAAAAAAAAAAAACCACATGATGGGGGTGAGCCAAAGATACCTTCATGAAGATGAAGAGAATGATAGTCCAACACAAATGCCATGAACAAATATGAGCTTGTCATTCACGTGAAAGATGTTTTGGCATGAGGAGGGTTTATGTCCCTCTTTGGAAGCCTTTCAGTAAGGTATCTAAATTTTGTTCCTTTGTATTCAACCCATCTAGTTTTTTTATTAGAGTTTTCCATGAAAATGAAATTAAGAAACAGCCTCTATTGGCTCATTCACTGAATATTATGGAAGAAAATAAAAACTTTGATTGCAGCTGGCTACGCCATGAACCTTGCAAAGTGCATGCCTTTGTTTTTACTTTAATAGTGGGTCACCTATATTTTATATATAGCTACGTACCTTACTATTCTTCTCAAGGTTATATTGATTACTATATGTTAATTTGTATATGTTATTTTGTCTTTGTTACATATAAGATTTTTAAGGGAATAGCAAAGTCTAATATTATAGTACAAGTTCGCATTGAATAATTGGCGTAGGGACCAGGGAGTCACCCTAATTGGCTCGTCTAAGGAGTGTATCTCTTTCTAATTCTTGGTGTCAAACAATATTAGTCATAGTCCCATAATAATGTCTAAGATCAGTCCCAACTAGCCCCTATTAATGGAAATTGGTTATGAGTTCAATGACATGGGATAAGCACCAAATATACTTTTATTTAAAGACTTTATTAAAATTGACCGTATATATAGGTCTACCATATATAGTTTATGTTATATTATATATAATAGTAGTTTTTGAGATGCTTATGTCCAAACATGGGTTTGAACTTTGAATATCAACCCTGAACTTGAAGTTATAAATTCTAAATATCTAATAATCTTTCATATCACTATGAATCTAAAGCTGATAAATAATTTTTATTAATATATATATATATATATATATATAGGAAGATGGTGGACTTTATTATTGTAAATGTCAAATTCATTAATATGTACCCAAAAAAATGTTACTGAGTGCTGTGACAATAGTGCACGATTTTGAAGTTAAATTAATAAAAATAACAACATATATGGTTTTCAAATTAGCCAAATTAGAATTTCACCACCAGAAAAAAAAAAAGAAAGCCAAATTGAAGCACAAGTTCACTCCATGAATTAGAGAATAATTAACCTCTCAATCAAGTTTTCTGCGAAACTATATTCTCTTGTTGTACATAATCAGTGAATTTCATTAGTTTTTAATTATTATTATTTATGTAAGATGCTAAGATCTAGTACAGTGTGATTTGATTGCGCAGGGGATTAATCATCGATCTCTTTTTCTTTTTTCTTTTTAATTTTTAGTAGTTCCTTGAAATAAAAGCAAGTGTATAGATTCTAGTATTGATGATGAAAAGGACCTAGCTATATATAAATATATAATATATGTTTTTAAATTTATTGGATTCTTGATTGAATCCGTTCATATTAGATGCTTTGTTTTGGGTGTATGAAAATTAAAATACAAATTGGTTGGCTATAAAACGGTCAAGCGAAGCCATCTCTTTTTTTTTTTTTTTGCTTTTTCATTTTCATACAGAATAAAGTTTTTTATTATAATTTATAAATATGATGGATAATAATACTGATTTATATATATATATATATATATATATATCCTCTAATGTACTAGATGCTTTAGATATGATAAGTTATATAAATATGATACTGAATTAAATATTATTTATTAATTTTTATATAAATTAATTAATTATATTTTTATTATCATATTTATTATCACTCAATGCATATAAAAAATATAATCACAGTGCATCAGAACAGTTATATATATATATAATATAGATAATGGTGAGTCATAAATTCCATATCACACCTTTTGATTTATTCTTTTGGTTGAATTGACCAAAACTTAAAAGTGGCTTTTGGGTTGTAATTAGATCCTTTAATTCCTTGATGACTTTGGCTACAAATCCATGCCATCATTAATTCCATTAGAAGCAGTGCATTAGCAGAATCTTATACCCATTTTGACCCATCATTATTAAGTTATCAGGAAATATATAATACATAAATAAATAAAAAAAACAACGCTCATATATATTCCATACAAAGCAACCAAATTAATTGATAACTTTTTCACATCGAGGTGACTGAAAAGCCCCTCAACCAAGCCTTAGAGTTAATACCCAAAAGATCCTCTTTCATTTTTCAAATTTTTTTTCTTCTTTTGAATTAATAATTATCTCTGAGAAATTTAGAATTCAAATATTGAACAAGTCTTGTCTTGCTGGGTAAGGCATGGATATTTTCTAAATATTGACCTTGCAGTCCATATTGTATTGCTGAGTGTAAACAAACTTGATACTGTATTGCTGAGTATATATATATATATTCCAATTATAAATTTTTATTGTGTATAATTTTTAATGATCAGATTAGTGCCTTTTTATTATTATTCTTTTTTATTTTTTGGTTTTTACTAGAAGGGCAACACATGTTATATATAATGTCACATAAACTATATTAACTTTTATTTTGGTTTTTTTTTTTTTTTTTAAATCTTGACATACGCTGTAGGTTCCTTCATGTGGTCCATGGGGTTGAAAATAAAATATCAAAATCCCCATCATTTCAACAAAAGACCATTTGGGTCTCTATATTGAAACTCTCTGAAGCATCCTAAGCTTGTTTCCAAAACCCAGCATTAATCTCAAAACGTTTTCAGATAAGAATAAACAAAGACAGAAGCAAATGCAAATTAAAAAAAAGAAAAAAAAAATTGAAAGGGATTGAATAGTCAAATATTATGATGAGAATAAACAAAACAAATTAATAAAATAAGTATTAAAGAGATTTTCTTTTGGATTTGGTGGAGGTGGAGGTAGAGATAGATTCTTCATTCTATGGAAGAGAAAAATGGAATCTAATGGCTGTAAAAAGTCTGTCCTTTTTGGGCATTCAAAAGAGAAGCATCTTCTTCTCTCTGTCTTCCTCCTCCTCTTTCACATATGTTCCAAATTCCAATTACTCAAGTCTCAGGCAATATCCAAATTTGGGTCCTACTTAAATTTTTTTTTTTCCCAAAGATTCCTTATCTCTAAGCTCTCAGCTACTACCAATGTCACCCAACATTTTGTTATTCACCCAAAAATAATTATTAAATAAATAACCCAACACTTTGTTGAAGTTGATGGGCCCACACGCCTTTGACACTCTATTGAGCACAAACCAATCACATGTTGCATAGTGTCAGCTTAAGACACATTCATTAATTAAATTAACTTTTTTCTTGGAAGATGGCATGGCAATGGCAATGGCAATGGAACGTTAGGTGAATTTTTTTGCTCTTCTTCTATGAATAGTAAATGGTATCAACTTCTCTATATATTTTTCAGAGTGGATTATTTCAGAAAGCAAAAATGTAACTTCTTGTGAATTTTCATGGGCCATTAAGGGATAAAAGGGGTTTTTGTGTATACTATTTTTAGTCTGATTTTTAAATTCTTTATAATCATTAATTATTTGATTTTTTTTTCTTTGTTAACGGTTTAAAAAAAAAGTAGTAATGTAAACAATTTGTAAAAAATATTTTTCAATAATGCCCTGAAAATGAAATGTTTATTAAGTGGAGCATTACATTAAATGATCTCAAAAACTTCATTGGATATTCTGGAAATGTTCAGGATGTCATTGATTATGGATGGGATTTTTTCCCTTTAAGTTAATTTCTAATTATTGGATAAATACTTTTGAAAATAATCTGTATAATTTTATTTTTCTTAATTTCTTCATTATAAAATGCTTTGGTTTCAAGGATTTTAACATCCTTTCCATGAATTTGATATTTAGAAGCTCAATTGGTTACCAAATGTTTTACTCTGATTAAATACAGTAATGGACTATTATTTTACACCAGCATAACACTTTTTTTGTCAATCTAATTTTAAGTATCACATACCACATTGGGGTACTTTATTTTGTGGCATAAACCTGAACATGCAAAATCCTGATGACTTTGGGGACTTTTTAAGCAAACAAAAAGATGATCACAACTTTGGGGTTTTGGAATCCACAAGAGGTGGAGAGAGGAAAAAACAAATTTTCTTATCCACCGAACTGCAAGCTTCTTTAATGCGATCTGATTATAACTCTATCAAACTCATATAGCAAAAAATAAAAAACTAAACAAATGTGAAGGGGGCTCTGTTTAATTTTAGTGTTTTTGTTAGACAGTGACTAAGGAAAAATCTGTGTTGATTGTTTCCAATGGATAAAACTTTATTTTTATTTATTTTTAGATAAAAATAAATAAAAATACAGGGTTGTACACATAATCCATTTAGAGATAAAATTTGAATTTGACTGTCTTCGCTAGACATTTATGTCACGAAGGCAGCTAAGTCATCCAACTTGCATATCACCTCTATCCTAATCCACATAATGCATTAGAGATGCTTTAAACCTAAGTCTCTGCATGTCTGAAAGTGTGGAATTCCCCCTTTGAAATTTGGGAAAAGATTAGTGTCTGCAGCCCACAACATAAAAGAAAATCAATCCCACTGTTAACACACAAGAAAAATAAGGGTGATTCACCAAGAAAAAAGAAAAATAAGGGTGAAAAAAGTGGCATAAAATATATATATGTCTATACTTATATATATATATATACTCGTGTAAATGCTGCAATCTGAATGGACATTGACCGATTTACCATGGAGAATTCCACTTTGGTGGCCTTCTTGTTCCCATTGAGATAGAGATGCAAAAAATTATTAAGTGTTTTTTCCCTCGTATTTGACTGTTTGTCCCTTTGTTATTTTTATTTTCCCAACACAAGATAATAAAATATTTCTCATATCCATTGAGTCAGATTGACCTATTCAAGATACCTTTGTTACAGTTAATTAGAAATTTTTGTGTACTTTTTTCTTTTTATTAGCACATTATTTCATTCAGTATAGAAAATGACCAAGTTTGATGGAAAACCTTGAATTGGGTGCAGAGTTGGGGAGGGGGTGGGGGTGTTCAGCTTTGTAGATGGATGGTTTTTTTTTTTTAATGGGTGCTTTTGGCTATGGGGTTTGGGATTTACCTTTTATTCAAAAAGGTAAAAGCTTTAAAGGAGTCCAAGGATCATTTTGGGGGATCCCTTTGAAAAAAGGAGGACCACACCCTAGAGAGTGGACTTACTATTGCCCCTAACTAAATAAAGTTGTTCAAATTGCCCAATTGTAAATTTATGTGCTAGACATTTTTTTTTTGTATAAAAAATGATTTTTAATCTAAAAATTAGTTAGTAAATATAACATATTTACTATTAGTTAGAATCAATTAGGAAATATAATCTATTTGTTATTATGTCTGTATAATTCTCTAAAGTATAAAATAATAAATCTGTATCTTTAATATTTTCTTCATCATCTGACATTTAATAAAATTGAATATATTTAAGGTACTGCACAAGGTATACCAAAATTCAAACTCCAACTCCAACTCTTACAAACGAATGTGAAAATTTTATTGATTTTCTTCCACTGTGCAACACTCTAATATGCTTATGAGTTAGGAATTTGAATTATGGGATGATCAACAATTTATATATCATTGTATTTTATTTGTGTTATCTTGGCATTTGGCATTTTTGTTTTGGAGAATTGGATGCCAACCTCTCTCTCACTTGCTTCATCAAATGCAATAAATGTAATGAAATGCTTAACAAATTAAGTTCCATAATTTTTTTATTTTAAAATAGAAAAATGAACAAAGCTGGAGTGGAGAAATTTTGACAGCCAAAAAGACCAAACCCACAAAATTTAGGAAAACTCTACCATTTACTAAAGAATATCATACCAATAAACAATTTAAGTTTATTACAGATTTAAAAAGAATATGATTAGAAATTTGTTCATCACAACAATGATTATATATATATATATATATATATATATTCTGTTGTATCTGTCTTTTTTTTTTCCTCCATGTTTATGCTATGAGAAAGAATGCTTTCTTTCTTCTCCAAATATTCTATTATGAAAAACAGAGGACTTGAGATCAAAATTATAAATTTAAACTATTAATAAACGACATAAAAGAATTTTTATAAAAATAAAAATAAGTCTTATTAATTTTATTTATCTTAAAATAAGAACAAAACCTTATTGGTTTATTTGATGATTATTAAAATAAAATAGTAAATGGAGTAGGTTATCAAATTAAATAGTTTAAAATTAATCTAATGAAACAAATTAACAAAGTAAAAAATATTAAAGAAAACTACTAATTAAGGTTAGTGCCAAAGACAAAAAAAGAATCACCAATTTTTTTATTTTTTTTTTCATCAATTTCGCATACTAACTGAGGCGGCAGCTGATAGCAAATATGGTATTGATTTTTGTTCAAAAGAAAATAAAGGATTGATTGACAATTTAATAAAACCATAAATTTAAATAGAAGCCAATCATATGTTGCCACGAGGGTATACAAAGATGTTGAAACTTTAGGTGATTAATTTTTAAAATACAAAGGTCAGCATCTCTTTCATCCTTCCGTAATAAGAAACATATCCCAAGGATAATTTTGGCATTTTGGTGAAAACATATATTTTTTATAGCGTGTTTAAATGTGTTTTTTAAAGATAAAATCTTTTTTTTCTCAAACATGTTTGAGAAAAAAATATTAAAGCACTTCTTTCATAAAAACACTTTAATACTTTTTGAAGAATAATTGCTAATACGCCCTTTGTGTTTCAAAACCACGATTTTAAAATATTCAAAATATATTAAATAATAATTTTAAAATATCTCAAATAACCTCAGTTCATTTAAAACATTTCATCTGTAGTCCAGCTTCATTTTATTTTTTTGGCTTTTACTAAAACACTAAAAATAAAAAATATTATTGTAAAAACATTATTTATAAACGTATTCAAAGGAGATCTAATATATAAACGGATTATATTTGTATGAATTAGCGGAAAATAATTCATCATATTTAATTATTAAAGATGTAGTTTGAATTTTAATAAATTCGTTTCAAAAAAATTCATTATATTTAATTATTAAAAATATAGTTCAAATTTTAATAAACTCATCTCAAGTGTTGGAGAAATCTATTAAGGTGGTGACAGAATTTATTTTAGACTCACATCAAGCCATTTTTTATTTATTAAAAAAAAACATATGAGCGGGTCCGAGTTAACTCAACTCAGTTCAACTGAGCGAACTCAGGAGAAGAAAAAGCCGAGTGGTGGCTAAAATACGCGACGCCACGAAAGCGACTTTTTGAGAACGAGAGTCCAAACTCGGCGATGCTTTCTCTGCCTCTCTCGCTTTCTAATCCTTCCTCATACAGAATCTTTCTCGCCTCGAGCATCCATTTTCCCTTTTTTTTCTTTGAAGCCCTCTATTTTTCTCTCTCCCCAAGCACCTTTCCCCCTTATATATACTTACGGTTTAGAATATAATCTATATAATATTATTTAGATCCTCACTGTTTCTATCTCCGTTTTTCGCCTCTCAATTCCTTATGAGAAATATCAAGGAAATATAGACAGACGTAAAGGAAACAACGAAGAACGGGAATAGGAAGAGAAGATCTGTGAAGGCGTGTTTTTATATATTTTACAGAGAGAGAGAGGGATTCCCAAATGGGTTCGGTTCCACCTGAACTGAGCTTGGATTTTAAGCCCACTTTTGTTCCCAAAACGATCAGTGATTTTCTCAAGGAGGTCTCGGTGATCCGTAATGTGCCCGAGAGGGTGTCTAAGTTTGATGATTTCATGAAGAGATTGGAGGAAGAAATGAGGAAGATCGATGCCTTCAAGCGCGAGCTTCCTCTCTGCATGCTTCTCTTGAATGATGGTTGGTTTTTAGTATTTTATATTGCACTGATTCTCACAATAAAAAATTTGGTTTGTAACTGGGTTTTTTTATTATCGGTTTTTAATAGCTTTCTTCGATTGGGGTTCTCATTTAATTGATTTTTTTTTTTTTTTTACAAATTCTGAAAATGGATTTTTGGTTTCTGTCAAAGTTTGGCCATTGGGTAGTCATATTTGTAGATGGGGTTTATTTCATTCAAACTCTTAATTTTTGGTCTGGTTTCTTGTTTTTTGTTGCAGCGATTTTGGCTCTGAAGGAGGAGTCAATGCAATGTGTGGCACCGAATGCTGAACCAGTGCTGGAGGAATTTATACCATTGAAGAAAGACAGCGATGAAAATGAAGGGCGTAACAATAATAAGAAAGAAAAGGACTGTAGGGATAAGAAGAACTGGATGAGTTCTGTGCAGCTATGGAACAATGATGATTATCCCAACACTGATTTCAAATATGATCCAAAACAAACTTCTAAGACCGAAACTAAGGTACACAAGCATAACTTCGGGGAAAAAAAAATTTGCCCATTAATAAATATTGGAAGATACTTTCTAATTGGGAAAATTTGATCGTATCTAATAAGGTACATATATAAACTTCATTATTTTCTTTGTCTATGGCAGAAAAATGAAAAAGCATACGGTTTTGCAACTGAGGATCCATTCCAGAATTGTAGAAGTAGGACTGGAGGAAGATCATTTATACCATTTAAGGCATACTCTGCATTTCCTGGAGTTAGGAAAGAAGATAAGGATGAAATGCCTGTTCATGGACTTTCTTTGCTTACTCCGGGTATAAAGAATCCCAAGGAAGAATCAGGTTCTAGTGGTTCCAGATCCAATTCTAGCAGAGCAGTCTCATGCTCAGCTGCTAATGTTCAATCGACTATGCGAACTGGGCAGCAGCAAACTGCCAGGAAACAGAGAAGGTGTTGGTCACCGGAGTTGCATAGGCGATTTGTCAGTGCCTTGCACCAACTTGGAGGTTCACAAGGTTAGACATTGATGTTGAAATCTAATTAACAGTAAATTACTGAGTGAGGTTATTCTTACCACTTGAATTGGAGTTTGGTTCAATTATTTCCTTTGACTTTCTTCAAATCCATAGCGGAATTGTGGCTGTTTGAATATGATTGAAGATGCAAAATATGGTACTGGTCCCTAGGGGCGGATGAAAGGTACTCAAAATCCAAGAGGGCTATCCTCCCAATCGCCGAGGGATCGCTACAGATCCCCTCCGTCCGGTCAATTAAACTTAAATATCATTAATGTTATGGCTAATTTAATCTTCAAAGACTGATCTTTAAATATGAGGTTGAATATTTTGTTTGCTTTTCAGCCATAAGATATAGTATGCAACTTATTGTATAAGATGGTTGAATCTGGGAAAGAAACAGAAATAGAGAAATGGATTGCATAATTAACATCCATATATTTACTGTAAGCCCTGTGTTCGAATTCGTTTTCTCTCTGCATTCATAGATGTGGTGAATCGTAATTTCTTTAATTTTAAGAACCAATAATCTAACTTGAAGTTTTTTTTGGATCTTTTGCAGTGGCCACTCCAAAGCAGATTAGAGAACTCATGCAGGTTGATGGCCTGACTAATGATGAAGTGAAGTCTCATTTACAAGTATGTCCTAATTTTCCTTTTCTTTGTTTGGTTCCTAGGAAGAGTGAGGGAGAAGGAAAATTTGTATGATATTCTTTGTAAGCCTTTTTCCATAACATTTTCCTTGACGCTCATTTTCTTCCCAAGAATTAGTTGGCACCTCTTTGACATATGCAGTGGTTTTGTATGCTGAAAGTAAATGTTTTTCTTTTCTTGTCAACGCAGAAATATCGTCTCCACACAAGGAGACTTCCATCATCCTCATCAGCAACCCCTGCAAATCAAATTGTGTTATTGGGTGGTGGTCTATGGATGTCACAGGACCAGTATGGTGATTCTTCAAAGGCTTGCAGTTCACAGTCTGGTTCACCTCAAGGTCCTCTCCAATTAGCTGGAACTGGAGGGACTTCCACAACTGGTGGTGATAGCATGGAAGATGATGAAGATGCAAGATCAGAGGGCTATAGCTGGAAAAGCCACATTCATCATAAACCTGGAAAAGATGATGTGTAGAGTCTGATCCACCATGAATTTTGCAGATAAAAAAACGAAGATTGTATGGAAGGAGTTCATAATGTAAAAAAATAATACATAAATACATAAAAGGAGAAACTTTGAGAGACAGAGAGTGAGAGAGAGAGAGGAGCGGCTATTAAATTTTGTAGGATTAGTTTCCATTCCCTTCTATCTTGAATATGAATTTTTTCTTTTTTATCTCAGAATTGGTATATAAGGACTTTTGTTAAAGATCCTTGAACAAACAAATGAACAATGCCATTTTTTCCTGCAGTATGACTCGTGGTTTCCAGATGGTTTTCTTCTTTTAGGAAACATTTTTCTCACGGTAAAATTCGAGGTTACAAAATGCTTCATGGCTAAAAAATTAGTAAAATAATTATTTTATTTTATTTTATTTGCAATTGGATATCATAGAAATTGCATTCAATACTGGCCCCCCAAGGTGAGCCTCTCATTCTAGCTTTTGAGACTTCTAAAAGCTTCTTTCTACGATCTTCTAGGTAAGCATGAATAAAGATGTCGGTATAATTCTCATTAGGTATACCATAATTTAATGCCCCATGTGGCATACAGATGGGAGAAAAGGTACTAGATGCTTTGAATCCATCAGCTCAATATCATTTCTATATACCCACAAAATAAAATAATCCTAATGGTCTAAGTTTTCTTCAAATTGGGTTATATGGCATTTTTTTTAAAGGATTTAGTATGAAAATTATTAGTCTAATATTTTATTAGAAAATAAATTTATTATTATTTTAATTTTATAATTTTATAGAAATTTAAAATAGTAAATTTACTGCATTTAATAAGATTGAGTGATGCTAAATAAAGTAGGCTTGAAATCAAATTTGCATGATCTACAACTCTGCATCTTAAACCTAGAAGAAAAAAAAAAAAAAAAGTGATAGAGAACAGACATCGTCTTTCATTTCCTTTACATTCCAAGATTGGACACAAACAAAGTATCAGCTTTTAATGTGAGAAAACAAATTAAGGTGATCAAATCTTCAATCTTACATATTCTGCTTACCCATTTTCATATGCCTTCCTTCAGGGGCAGAGCAGGTTGATTGTGGTATTTCTAAGAATATCGTGGCTTATCTTAAAGTTATTTAAAAAAAAAAAGAACTATTTCACACCTTTTTATTCTTTCTTATCGTGTAGAATGAGTCAAATATACCTTAGCATCCCTTCAACTTTCTTTCATGTGGCCTTTAGGCTCATGAGTATGATAACGGGAAAATAGTTCTCTAAAATAAAGCAAACTATGGTACTTTGCTGAGATTAAGTTGGGTAAACAATGATTCATTGTCAATGCATTATCAAAAATGATTCATTGTCAATGCCTTGTAACAAAAGGAAGATAAATAATTTTCAATGTTGAAAAAATTGGTGGGTGGGCAGTGTTTTGGTTGTACAAGATATAGGACAAGATCCGGACTTATCTTGGAGAATAAAATAATTTCTAATATTACCTTTCTTTTTTTCTTTTTCTTTTTGTTCTTGTTATTATCTTTAATTATCTGTAATGATGTTTTATTTATTTAATACAAAGTTAGACAAGTAGTGAGGTTGACATTATTCTCAATCACTCAAGCTCAGCAAGGTATCCATATTTTTTGGTTTAATTTTTCTTCGTTATAGGTCTGCTTTGGGTAGACAAGAAAAGAATCTAACCTTAAAAAAAAAAAACAAAAAGGTTATTATGACTTTTTGTCCTAATTGTAGATTACATTACATGGTAAAATGCAAAAAAAAAAAAAAAGGTTTAGCGGTTATATTAGCAATTTTGTTTTTAATTTTAGATTATCTTAGCTTCAAGCTATTTTGGCCATTTTCAATTTCAATTTTCTTTCGCCCATTTGATCTCCAAGTAAACCATGATGGGCATTTTTGCAGTAGTTATATATATATATATATATGACAAAGGAGAAAAGATTATGATTGGATAAAAGCAATAATAAATATAAGATGCACGTAAAAAAGATGTAATCAATTTAGTCAAATTGTTATGGTTTTGAACCAGCTGTGGCCCTATTATGTGGTCTCAAAATAGTCCAGAATTGTTGCAAATTCTCACAGATTTTTATCCCTTTTACCTAACCAAGTCCTATCATATCCCACTAAAAAAACATAATAAGTTGTTATGTTTATCTGGGTGCATGACAAAACAGTCACTCTCACAAAGCAAGATAATAGAGAGAATCTTGTAGACAAGATACACAATGAAAACTTATCCCACATTATGGTGGCTCCCATTTATTTATTTATTTTAAAAAATTTCTATATAAATATTATGGTGGCCTGCTTGAATTGTTTTGTTTAGTGACAGAAGTGAGTGAAAATGATGGGAAGCTCTCATTGAGTTTTTGGTTTCCAAATAAGGGGTTAAACATTATTATTATTATCATCTTGGTTTTAGAGTTAGCTGATTGGGTTTCTAATCATATTAGATTAGCAGAATACAGAGAATTTAGTTGTGTATTAATTGCGGCAGCTAAGCACAATAAGTTAAATCACAATCACATGGCTGCTGATCTAAAACGATGAGCACTTGGGTCCCACTTAGTTGAAAGCCATATTCCTACTTATAGATTCCTTCAAAGATCAACCATTTCTACATTTGGTTTTTGACATTTATTATGATAGAGCTGGCAAAGATATGATCAGTCCCATTTTATTTTGCATGGCATTTTTTTTGTTCCTAGTTTCATGCATCTGGTTACACTCGCATTGTCCAGGTGTGAAGTCACTATCATCTGCCCTGCATGCCCCTTTAAAATTAGACAGTATAAAATTTTAGAGATCAAAGTGTCAAAAAAAAAGTTCAAAAACAAAAGTGTAACTAAGATAATATCTCTCAAAAATAAGGTACATCTTCTTTTAAAACTTTGGTAAATCTGTTCGGTTTTGCCATTTGATTAGAGCGTAGTCAGTGGTTCAAAAACACAATTCTTACAAATTAATATATATATATATATATATTATATATATTTATAGGCTGTTGGGCTTCAATGCTGAGCATGTTCTTTTGTTGGGATAAAGAAACACATGGAAATTGAATTGGACAAAGCCTGTTGTTGAGTTGGGCCTTCACTCCTTCACCTTCTAAACATGATCTTGCCAGGGACTATTTTGTGTTTATTTATAGATTTCTTTTTTATTTTTACAGATAAAAAAAAATGAAGAAGAAGGAGGAGGAGGAGGAGAAGGAGATGATGCTACAATCTCAAATAATATAGCAAATGCCATATCAGCAAATAAAAGAAATTATGTGAAAATTTTCAAAACTCAACTTAATTAGAGGTTATTTTGATTTTTATACTAAAAACATATTTTGGGAAAAGTGAATGATAGATAGATTAATAACAATAAATTTCTTCTAAATATTCTTTAATATATTGAGTTGGAGAATTTTCATATAATTATTATTTTTATATTGATATAGTCTTTGCCGTCTGTAATGCATATGAGATTTTAAAATTTCAGATCCCTAATATTACTATTAGAAAAAAAAATGTTAAAAGATTCCAAATACATTCCAAATAACACTTTCAAATATCAAGTCAGCAAATAAAAATAAGATGTTTAAATATTTTCAACACGTTATAATTAGAAAAAGATAAACAAAAAAAAATGCATTTACCTTTTAGGGTTTATTTTGGTATAAATCTTTAAATATACAAATTTTAATATTATTTAATAAGTCTTAATTATAATTTTTTCTTAAAATATTTGGGATCTCTAAAATCTTTCCAAAAAAAATAAATAAAATAAGGTGACATTATCGTTTTAATTGTCTATGAAAATAAGTCATCTATTCTTACTCATATTTTTCACTATTTTTTTTTTAAATTTACATTACCACTTAATTTCCTAAATGTTCTTTTTCTTTTTTAAAATTTACCAATATCTCATCAGAAATACCTTTTTCTATATATATACACCGAATAATTAGGTTTAGTTTTACACGAAATAATTGAAAAAAAAAAACCAAAAGAGTACTATAGCCAATTTACAAGCTAAATTAAGAACCTGTTTTCTTTTTTTGGTTGGATATTAAGAATCTGTTTGGTGAGGAGGAAACTGATACACATAGTCTGAGAACTGAGAAAATTGGTGATGTACAATTAAAATTGGGCAAAAAAAAAAAAAACAGTCAAACACCCAAAAGCAACGGTCATGTTGTAAGAAACTAGTCCCTTCATTGAAACACAGAAGCCACGTATATTGGCGCCAAACGTGGATTCAATAATCAAATTACAGTTACTAAAGTTCAGGAGAGAGAATGGGAACCATGAGAGAGAGAGAGAGAGAGATTAAGAAACTAAAAAAGATCTCATAGAAAGAAGAAGAAGAAGAAGATGGCACAAGCACAGCCTGGGAAGAAGATCCAAGAACACCCAGAAATGCAGGCGAAAGAAAGAGATGGCGTACCCTTCAAATTCAATGCCCAGGCACCGGAATTCGTACCCAGATCACAAACCCAGATGCCTATTTCGGGTTATTTTTATCCCTGCTTCCATTTGCTTGGTGGGACTACCAGTGGTCCTGATTGGATTTATGTTGGCGACCAGGAACCGCCTACTTATTTTCTATCCAATCCCAGTAATCCACAACAGCCCAATTCCTCCAAGAATGTCCTCTCTGATGATCTTCAGCTTAAAATCATCAAACAGGTGCTTTAATTATTATTATTATTATTATTTTTGCTGATATAATTACATAGAAGGGACCGTATGCTGCTATGAATTTAATTTGCTTGAAATTGGCTATGTTCTATTGATCTGATTAAATTGTGAAATTTAAATTGATATAAAATTGTATTGTCGATTTTAACGAGTAAGATTATATCATCAATGGCCTAGCTAGGGCTCTTTGTAGATCCAATTCACTGTTTACGTAAGCATTTTCCCCATTTAGATTGAGACATTAAAAAACTATATATGCTTATCTCCAATGCGAGGGATTTCACGTACAAGTAATAAGGGATTTCTCATTTCTTATGCATGCTTCTAATTTGTTTGAATGTGAGTGGTTAAAACTTTGGCAGTTGGGTTGCAAGGATATATCCTGACATTTAGCTCAGGTCTCTCTTTATAAGGTTCTTCATATCCATTCAGACATATTTTTCATTTTTGATCACCAGGCCTAGCTTTTTCTCTATAGGCTAAGCAATCATTTTGTTATATGCCTCCTCTTCAAGTCTTTTTGTCTGGCTACTTGTTAGTTGTTATAATTTGGGGTGATTGAGGTGGAGTCTATGTAATTAGGTACTTAACATATGTTTAGGCCAATGGTCCTGTTTCTCACGTCTGTTGCTTTCGGGCCGGGAGTACCAATTTTCCTTTATCTTCCTGCATCCAACACTTCCAACCTGATGCCATTAACCTTACATAATGATACTGTTTAGCTGCATATATATTCTAATGAAAAGTTCTAGTGCACTCGCATACAATTGCTTATATACCATAATTCTGTGCATGTGCACTTGCTTCTCGGCAGGTCAAGGTTATTGGCAAATGTAATTTTCATGTCAACCTCGTAGATGCCTGTAGTGAACAAGTTTAAGACTGTTGACAGAACAATATAAAAGGTTCCATGTAGCCACAGGCACCTTGGTTTATTTATGAGCCTGTTGGATATAACGATGATGTTTGTATGAAACAGGTGGAGTACCAGTTCAGTGACATGAGTCTGCTTGCAAATGAATCTTTGATGAAACACATCAGTAGAGACCCTGAAGGTTATGGTAAGCTTAACGGAAGAGTATTTTCATGGAACCTTAGCATTGTCAAGTTTTCCTGTATGTTTCCTATTGATTTCATTTTAATAACCTGTATCTGTTATTGCTTTGGTATTTAACAGTTCCTGTATCTGTTATTGCTTCCACAAAAAAGATTAAGTCCCTTACTAATAACCATCAAATGCTTGTCCAAGCACTCCGCTCTTCTTTAAAGCTTGTAAGTTTATTTATTTTTCGGTCAAAATTTTATAAGTTGGTCAGCAAGTTTAGATTAATTAACCAATTACTTTTATCCTTTTTAATGTGGTTTTAAAGTTTTCATGCATGTTGATTACGTCTTAAAGGTTGTAAGCAATGATGGGAAGAAGGTTAGACGTAAGCACCCTTTCACTGAGAAAGACAGGGAGGAATTGCATGTAAGAAATGGATAGTTTCTTTATTATTAAGACATGTCAACCTTTCCAAGATTTGATGGATCGTCTCAAAACAGTTTTGGAATTAAATGTTTGCTTGATGTGGAGTACCTTTCTTGTCTTTCAGTCTCGCATTGTTGTGGTGGAGAATTTGCCTGAAGATCACTCCCATCAGAACCTTGAAAGAATTTTTAGTGTAGTTGGAAGGTTGGATCTTCTAACTTGTAGCTATTTCGTTTTAGTAGCCACCAAAATTCACCCATCGTACCATATCAATGCTTGTTGTCTCCTGTTGTCAACAGCGTGAAGACAGTCCGAGTTTGCCATCCCCATGAATCCAATTCGTCCCGATCTAAAAGCGATTTCTTTATCAGTAATAAGGTAAAAGATTAAATCAAAACCTTATTTCATTTCATTTACAAAGTTCTTTTAGTGACTAGAATACTCTTGAGTAATTCTTCTTATACTTTTTTATCCTGTTTCTTTATAGCTACATGCACTTGTTGAGTATGAGACAATGGATTTAGCTGACAAAGCGGTGCGTTAACACCCACATAAACTTTAGAGTTTCCAAGCCCTTTTTCCTTTTTTGTTTTACTTGCTAGTTTCTGCACACCAGGTAGAGAAGTTAAATGATGAAAGAAACTGGAGAAAAGGGCTACGAGTAAGGTTGCTGCTCAGATGCTCGGTACGTTATGTGTAACAGATAATTAAAGCTAATTTTTACCTGTAATGTTAAGTATAGCTCTACTTATGAGAAAATGCTCATTGTCTGCAGCCAAAATCTGTCTTGAAGACCAGAAAATCAGAATTCGACGGCATTCTAGACGATGATGAGACACCAGTTCCTGAATCTCCTGAAGATGCTTCTCAGCCAAGCAACGTGGACTTGGTGGCTGAGAGTAATGTAAGTCTTGGCTTCTATGTATGTTTTCTCTAGGCAATATTATGGCTGTTTAGAAAGTTTGACATCACAAACCCCATCGAACACCTTGATAGGCGGAAGAAAATCTAGTGGGACCCAAGAAAGGATGGGTTCGAGGACGTGGTAAGGCCCGTGGACGGACCCAAAACCATAACGGACGTGGGCTGCTTGCCCCATCTCCACAATTAAGCAGTGTGAACCAGTGTGAAGCATCTGCAAAACAGAGTTGTAGAGGCCCAAGAATGCCAGATGGAACAAGGGGTTTCACAATTGGAAGAGGCAAGCCATTAAGCACCACATCAATGGTAGCCAATTCACCTATGGAGTAATGGGTAGGTTGTGGAAGTCTTATATCTTGATTTTTGATCTGCTAGTGACTAGTTAAAATGGCTCTGCCTTTTCCCTGCAAGAGAAAAGAGATGGTGGAGTGGGTTAGCAGCTCTAACGTTATATGGATAATTCAAATGCCTCATACTACAGGAAATAAGTGGCAGTCAAGGACATCTTGTTGCCCATTCCTGATGTTGATTTTATAATACTATAATCTGCATTTTAGTTTTGGAATAGTTATAACTACATTAAGAATTTACATCCTATGTCGATTAAGTATTTTATCTACTCTTGGCAATATCACCAAGATTAAACTATGTTAATAAAGTTTCACAAAGTTAAGCATTCAAACTCAGGCTGATTTGTTCAAGGATTTGTGGATTAATAAAGCAAATTTACTTTAGTTGCCAACGAAGTAAGCTTTCTTTGCCAGATTAAAACCTACCATATATGTTGTTGTTAAGCTCATTGGTTTGAACTTATCAATCACTTCTCTGATTCTGTTTTTCGTTTTTTCTTTTTTTCTTTTTAATTTTTATAAAAGGAAAAAGAAAAAAAATTCACACAATCAAAGTAAATGACCGGTGATCGATGTTGAGCTACCTTTCTTATAATTTTTGAATAAAGATAAAAAAGAAAGTATAATTACTAAGAAAAATGTTAGAGATTTTAAATTTAAAATTTCAAATGCATCCCAAATTACATGTGTCATGTCATTAAATATTTAAGAAAATTACACAACACCTTTTTAGATTTTTTAAATATTATTATATAATTTTCTAAAATTTAGTCAAATCTCAGTCAACTTATATGATTTTGAAAAATTTACTGAGAATCCCCTATCATTAGTTGATCACCGTTTAAATTAACAGATAAAATGTAAAATAATAATTGTACATCTTTTTAAGAAATAATAAATAATATAAAAACACATTGACTAATAAAAAATTAACATGTGGCACATATAATTTATTTTTTTTCTTTTCTTCCCCTGTTTTTTCCTTCCTTTCTTCTTTTTCATCAGATCTGTAGCTCTCTGTCTTTCTTCTTTCCTTTGATACATTCTCCTTTTCTTTTTCTTTCTTTTTTTGGGTCTGATCTGTAGCTCCCTCCCTCTTTTTTTTTTCCGTTTGATCTTTTTTCTTTTTCTTTTTTTTTTTCGATTTGTAATGCGTCACAACAGTGAGAGTGCATTTGAGCTAGAGAGTCCATGGGGGTGTTGTTAGGAGGTTGTTGAGGAAGCCCATTGTATCTATGATTGTTGATTTGGGTTAAGGGAAACGAAGACTAGATTGGGCATTTGATGTTTTTGGTTTTTTGTGGGATATGCATGTAATTGGGTGTTTTGAAGATTTGTGCCACTGGGTGGTTTGGTACTCTCTCTATGTATTTTTAAAATTTTAATTGTTTTTTGAAAAATTTTGTATAACTCTAAAACCCGGTCGATCTCTCTACTTCCACACTGGTCGCGATATCATGGTTGCTTGCTCCAACGTCGGATTGCCAACCTAGCCAATGCCATCGCCAATCGTCATCTTGTCATCACCTGCCTTCAACGCCGTACTCGAAATCTAACGAGTTGCAGAGGATTCCCGTATAGAAAAAAATTATATTTTGTTTGTAATTTTTCTGAAAATTGTGTTTTTTTTTTTTCTGAATTTGTGAGATTTGTTTTTATGAATTTATTGATTTCGATAGAATTGGTGTTTTGGGTTTATTTATAATCTGGGTTTATTACAAAAAATTTAATTTTGGTTTGGTTAATATTCTTTAGGGTTTAATTTTGTTTCAATTTTGATTTATTGTTCATTGCTTCAGGTTTTTAAATTTTTAATCTTGAATGTTGAGTTTGAATGCTTGAATTGGATTTGTAGATGTATTTTTGGATTTTGGTTAATAGGATTTGTGTGTCTGAGTTTGATGGAAAGGGGAAGATTGGTATGATAGAACATGTGTTGCTGATGAGTGGTGCCGAAGAGGAAGAAGAGAGGTATTTTTAAGGTTGTATTCGATTTTGAATTTTTGGGTTTACTTCAATTACTTGAATTTTTGCTCGAAATGTTTTTTTTTTTTTATTAACTGATTGACAGACAGAGAGGAGAGGAAGAGGAAAGAAAAAATTTGAAGATTTAGATGAAAAAAAAAGAATAATAAATAGAATTTATTTAAGTTTTAATATATTTTTAATCTTATTTAAGTGCAAAAAGTCATTTCATATGCCACGTAGGAAAGAAAAAAATTATTTGTTAAAATTAACTAAAAACTGTTAAAAATAGGAAGTGCGATGATATAATTCATATGTAATTTAAAATTAATTTAAATCTCAAGGTATCTCTGTGGAAATAATAGATTTTTTTTTAATATAAATGTCAATAAAAATTTTCCATGCCATGAAGCTTCTTTGACATGAATATATGTACGTGTAATCAATCTTGCATGTGTTTTGTGGTTAAACAGGTAAACTTATGTAACTATATAAACTTGTCGATTAAAAGATAATTGTTATTGAAATATTATGACTGGATTAGCATATTTAACTTTTTATCATAGCCAAAATTAGATGTTTGTAATTAAAAGTATCCTCTCCCTCACTAATCAATAATTTCATGATCAAACTCATACAATAAAATATAATACAATTGTTTACAAAATTTCTTGTTAATTTCTAAACTATATTTATTAATATTGTAATCAAGCATATTTGCATGTTTTTTAATCACAATATTTTTATTAATTACAAAAATTAATATAATATTTATTAATTCATAATCGAAATGTTGTGACTAAACAACGCATAGCATATGAGACCAAATTATATATATAATTTAAGTATTTTTTTTTAAAAAAATTATAGTGCACGCTTGACTGATAGAATACACTAAAATCATAGGGGTATTAATCTTAAATTGATAACTACCAATATATTAATCATAATAGGCACTTACCTACACATAATTGAACAACAAGAAAACAAAGAATAACCAATTGTATAAGATTAATTGGGACAAGCATCATGACTATACATCTCTTTCAAATTTAGTGGATATGAAGCGTCGTAAATATCAGAGGCCTGTGGATTAATGTGATCATGGTTTGAATGCATGTGTTAGTACGATGGAATGGCCTTGAATTCATCGGAGTCCAAATTTTGGATGTTACATTTGCTTAATAATAATATGAAATTAATTTGGAGCTTATATGAATAATGTATATAGGTTGACACGTGGACATCATGGCTGATGAAGCTAATTGGTATTGAAATTTGAAATCGAAGTTAGAGTAGTTAGCCGTGTGACACGTGAGCAGCAAATAATTAGGCCATAATTTTATTAATTATGGGGGAGGGGATTTAAAGGTGAATACAAATATCAGCTCCCAAGAGGTTGCCAAGAATTGGCATAAGCAAGTGGATTTGGCAAGGTTCTATCTTCACAAGTCAGTCAAGAAAATGAAAAAGTGAGCGGACACAAGACGACAACATGTGGAATATCAAATTGAAGATCTTGTGTTCATTAAGATCTTATCTTCCCAACATAAGTCTACTCGTCTATTACACAATGGACTTGTTAGACGCTATGAGAGGCCATTTTCAATTATAAAGAAGGTAGGGAGAATATCATGCAAAGTGGAATTGCCATCCACACGTAAGCTCATTCCAGTTTTCCATATAAGTTGCTTGAAGCCATACCATAGAAACAAGGAAGACCCTTCGAGAGGGAAGTCCAAAAGAACACCTATGGGCATAACAACCACTTATGACAAGGAGGTTGAGAGCATCACGGCTGAACGCATGGTACGTGAAATGGACAATCACTCAAGTCATGAGTACTTGGTGAAGTAGAAAGGACTATCCAAAAGTGAAGCAAGTTGGGAACCCGCGGTAACACTATGGAAACTTGAAGACCACATCAAGCGGTTCCAATAAGGAAGCTCGACGAGGATGTCGACAACATAAGTGGGGGACAATGTCATGCCCTGACATTTTATCAAACACTTTGGGGGCATTTTCTGTACATTTGGACAAGAAGCATATGAAGTTTTTTAGACTTGTATAGAATTTTCAAGAAGACTCTAATGCTTACTTGATTGTTAATTAGTTATCAAGCACTCTTGTGGAGAATTCTAGAAACTTATTCTTCACATTATGATCAAATGTATTATAGTTGTTAGATAATTTGTTGTAAACTTATAAATAAGGGGATGCTTCATTAGCCAAACCATTCAAGAATTGAGTAATACATTTTTATTCTTCCAATCTCTCTCTAGTTTCTTTCTTTAGTTCTTGCTTTCTCTAGTTGTGTGGGTAAGTAGACTTACTTAGTTGCTTCGAAGAGTCGAAAACAAGCAAGTAAGGCTGTACAACTTGAAGTTTCTAAACAAGTTTGTGACAGATAATAATAATAATAATATAGTATAGTATTTTATGAAATAAAAAATCTAAATATCACAATACCATTTATTCATATAACAATTAAAATAAACAAAAAAAATAATAAAATAATAATAAATAAAGCTGCAGTAGTAGTACCGCCAATAATATTAAAACAAAAAAAATCAAATTAATTAGATAATAATATCTATTACATTCAATAAATTTTTGTCTAGCAACTAAAAACATTCAATAATATTAGTATTTTATTATTTAATAATAAAAGCTCAGAATAAACTATGATCGATGGCCAGCTACCGCTTCTGTGCATTTTTCTTGTGGCGGAAATAGAATAAGAAGGAAAAGTGAGGGAGAGGTCTCTGGCATTGTGATTTTCGTATCCTCAATAAGTTTATGCACAAATATTTTGATCATATTAGCTATAATTCATAGTTTCCATAAGCCTAACTCTTTAACAAATTGCATTCACAATCTCATGTGTCTAGTACGGTGTGAATATCCTATTAGCTATAGTTTTATGATTCATAATAATTTTCATTTTGATATAATCTCTGTCGTGGATGATTCACAATTATTTTGATACAGTTACCTACATTCGATTTTGATCTAGTTACCAACATTCGTCATGATTCCTATCTCCCAAATTGATTTTGACTTCTAATTCTAAAACCTAAAAGGAGAATTATGATCTCTGTTGTTAATTCTATGATTTGTCGAACTTTATTTAGACGATTTTTCATTTCCCTTAAAATTCGAATTTCTAAAACCTAAATGCGACTCATGTCGGTTGGGAAAAGGTAAGACCTATCCGATGATTCTAAATTGAATCATCACTCTCCATATGTATGTATGTTTCTAACTTGACTCTACAATCTATCTTTTGTGTATTTATAATTTTCCAATTATGTAAGAGTTCACATATGCATTTCAAATTTAATTAATAGATGCAATTGGTTGTTATATAACTCAGAGAGAAGAGTACCTTCACTTGAGAGTTGGATGTTGATGGTGTTCCACTCAGATGTTTCATTTTCTGTCAATTAGAATTTAACTCTTAGTTGCACATAACAAAGTAATTCAATGATAAATTAAAATAATACTAGTTAAAAGAGAATGCAATGCTATAAATGTTCTTCATAGATTCACAGAAAGGATAAATAATATTAAGAAAAAAAGAATCAGGTTGAATGATAATGGTGTTCCACTAAGATGCTGCATTTTCTCTCAATCAAAATTTAACTGTTAGTTATACATACATACCTTAGTACTTCAATAGTAAATTGAAATAATACTAGTTGAAAGAGAATGCAATGCTCTAAATGTTTGCCTTTATTCAGAGTCACTTGATTAATAATACTAAGAGAAAGAGAATCATATTATAATCATGCATATTCTAAATGTTCATCTTTTGCTAATCCTAATCATTGTTTTGTATAATATATATATATATATATATATATATATATATATATATATATGTATGTATGTATGTTTCTATCTTGACTCTATAATCTATCTTTTGTGGATTTATAATTTTTCAATTATGTAAAATTCACACATGCTTTTCAAATTTATATAATACATGCAATTGGTTGTTATGTAACTTGAGAAGAGTACCTTCACTTGAGAGTTGGATGTTGATGGTGTCCCACTTAAATGTTTCATTTGTTTAACTCTTAGTTGCACATAACTAAGTAATTCAATGGTAAATTGAAATAATACTAGTTGAAAGAGAATGCAATGCTATAAATATTCTTTATAGATTCACAATAAGGATAAATAATATTTAAAAAGAAGAATCAGGTTGGATGATGATAGTGTTCCACTAATTTTATATAATGATGGTGTTCCACTAATTTTATATAAGTTTCCATTAATTTTATTAGTTTATAACAAGCAGTCGAATGTATATATTTTTTGGAACAGAATGTCATAGTGATAAAAGTATAAAGTTTTAATATGCAAATGATTATTATATTTATATTTTATTTGGTGTATACCCATATTGGTCTAGGTCTATATAAGATAAATCTCATTATTATTTCGGGTTGGTGTTTGGTATAAATTTTGGATTAAATAACATATTTTATATAATATACATTATGTCTGTATAAGAGATAGTATGGATGACAAAACTTCACCCAACTCGTTAACACGACACGAACATGCATGCTTTTTGCGGATTCGGGTCTCCATTATTGGGTTCGAGTTGTTAATGGGTCAACACGATAAGACATTATTTTAAAGGGTTGGTAGCGGGTGAACACGCGAAACACGATAACAATCTATTACTATTCATAAAAATAAAAAATAAAAAAAATTATTTTCTAGTCATAAAATATTAAAAATTATAAACTGTGTCAAAATATATTTTTCACAAATATTAAGTAAAATTTTAATATTTTAAATTATAAATATTGATAATTTTATTTTTTTATTTGTCAATCATGCATAGTTTTTATTTATATAGGAAATATATTATATATATTTATATAATTATATTTGATTTATTTTGTCACATGCTTCTATTTGATAAATATATTTTTTCTATTAAATATATAATAAAATAGTATAATATTTTGTCACACGTATATGTATGAATAAATATATATGTGATATGTAAGACATATATGACACAACGCATTGATCTAGTAAATTTTTTTATATGCATATGTATGATCAAATATGTAATTATGTAATTTGACATATATATAAAATAATTACGAGACATTTTATTTATATATATGACATTGCTTTATATACATATATCTTTGAAGAAATATCTATGTGATATATATCGTACAATTCTATGATATATGTATATCTTATTATACATATATGACACATGCTACATATGCGACATATGTGACACATGTTTATGTGATAATATCTAAAAATATAAAATTGGTACAATTGTATATGTATTAAATATATTAAGCACTTCATACATATACATTAAACATATATATAATTTGTACATATAAATTTTTTTTTGAAGCAAATGGATACTATTAATAATAATACAATTGATAATGGATATTATTTAATTAGTTGGTATATATTTATTTTATTAATTTTAAGTTAACTTTGTTATGATTTTATTTTAACTTTATGGTGATTTTTTCTTTCATAGAACAATTAAAAAGTTATTAAAATTGATCAATTTATTTAACGGATTACACGATAATTTAATAAATGGGTTTAAGTTTATATATTTCAACACAAAAGTTTAACGGGTTGAGTTCGAGTGAGAAAAATTTGACATGAATATGAAATCACACGATACGGCACATTGTCATCCCTAAGAGAGAGTGAGCTTAACATAACCACAGAGAGCCAAAGTGCCATCGAGACTTATGACCCGAATACAATTTCAATCTCATACCAAATAAAACTGGGTAATTAACGAAAATGCCCACTAAAATAATACAAATTTGAAAAATACTTATTTTTTTTATCCCTTGTAAAATCTATCCAAACTATCTATTTTACTCTTACTACAAACTTGTACAATTTTGAAACATTTAGGACCTACAAAATGATAGGTCCGACCTGCTAAACTGCAGGTTCTAAATTTTATTCTATTTTTCTTATTTTTTTACCTACTTTGTCTATTCATATCTTCTTGTACAGTTTTTATTTATTTTGTAATATATTTTTCTATAAAATTACATCAATTTGTAAGTATTTTGGTTTTTAAATCAAGTCATTTAGATTAGTATTGAATGAGATATGATTTTTAAAAAAAGACAAGTCGGACCTGTTATTTTGTAAAAATCATATATCACTCAATACTAATTGAAATAACTTGATTCAAAAGTCAAAATGCTCACAAATTGATGTAGTTTTATAGAAAAATATGCTACAAAATATATAAAAATTATACAAGTAAATATGAAAAGACAAAGTCGAAAAAAAAGAAAGATGAGAGTTGGCGGTCGGCCATGTTGCGGTCCTAAACCTGCAAATGGCAGGTCCGACCATGCTCCTAACTCTCATCTTTTTCTTATTTTTTACTTTTGTCTATTCATATCGCTTGTATAATTTTTGTTTATTTTGTGGCATATTTTTTTTTAAAAACTACATCAATTTATGAGAATTTTAGCTTTTGAATCAAGTCATTTCGATTAGTATTGAATGAGATATGATTTTTACAAAATGACAAGTCGAAACTGCAAAACTGCCATTTTACAGGTCCGACTTGCCATTTTATAAAAATCATATTTCATTCAATACTAATCGAAATGACTTAATTTAAAAGCCAAAATTCTCACAAATTGATATAGTTTTGTAGAAAAATATGCCATAAAATAAATAAAAATTATACAAAATATAATATAAGAAAAAAAAAAAAAAAAAAGAGATTTAGGACTTGTAATTTGGTGAACACCATTTTGGTCCTAAATATATATATGGGACATAAAATGTCCTTAAATTCATATTTTTCTTATTTTTTTTACCTAATTTGTCCTTTCATATCTGTTTGTATAGTTTTTATTTTTTTAGTGGCATATTTTTCTATAAAACTACATTAATTTGTAAGTATTTTGGCTTTTGAATCAAGTTATTTCAATTAGTGTTGAATGAGATATAATTTTTACAAAATGGTAGGTCCGACCTATCATTTTGTAAAAATATATCTCGTTCAATACCAATCTAAATGACTTGATTCAACCAAAATACTCACAAATGGATGTAGTTTTATAGAAAAATACGGTAAAAAATAAATAAAAATTATACAAGTAGATATGATAGACAAAGTAGGTAAAAAAAATAAAGAATTTGCATGTTCTGAAATACATGTGTTTCAGGATATGTAAAATAGCAGGTCTGACCTACGGTTCTGCAGGTCCTTACTTAAAAATATAGTTAAAATGCTATAGAAGAATAAAATAGATATATTCTATCATTTTTACAAAGATTAAAGACATGTGAGTATTTTTTAATTTAGACTATTTTGGTGGGTATTTTTATCAATTACCCAATAAAAATTGAATAACTTTTTTTTTGGTGAATAAAAATTGAATAACTTTGATCATGTGTTGCATTAAATGTTGTATTGGAATTAAATATAATACACATGGTATCAAACATATTAATGTATTAATCATCTCTTTAGAAGTGCAAAAATACTATCATAATTATATTTAAATTAAGAGAATCCTAATAGAACTCTAAACTAATAATTTTCATATTAAAATTTTTTTAATTTTTTTTATCAAAATAAATTAAGAGAAGTTAAGCAGATATGAATAGTTGATACTTTTCTACATTCTACATATTCTTTTTGTTGAATTAAACATAATATTTTTGGATATGAGACTGACATTTCCCTCCATTTATAAATATATATAAGTTCACATGAGGCTAAACATTAGAATCTAACGGTGCAAAACCCATCGCCCATTTAACTTCCACAACTCTCCATCTGTCCAAGCCCGCTCTTAAATGTTGACCACAGCCGCTATCTGTCGAAGCCCACTCAAATGTTGACAACTCATCCCTCTCCTCCGGCTTATAAAAAATAAACCCTCTCTGTGGGGCAATTGATCGGCAAATCGGCGGGGTCGTCGATGGGGAAACTAGAATGTAAGTCATGGGTAAGGTTCAGCTTCTCCTTTTCAAAGTTTCAATTTTTATTGTATTTGGCATGCCAGCATCGAATTTCCTTAAAGTTTCAATTTTTATTGTATTCGGCATGCCAGCATCGAATCTCCTTGCTGCTTCTGCATCAGAGATCTGTATCGGGGTCATCTATGGAGAAGCAGTCGATCGGGAAACCACCGGTCTAATGTTGGGATTCCGTGGAAAACTTCTTTCTGCTCAGGCAATTTTCCTCCTCCAATCTGACTCAGAGTGGGCAAGTATTCGGCATCGGCTCTCAATGATTTGCAGAAGCAAGCTATGGAGGCGAAGCAAGAACCGCTTCTGTGCGTCTTTCTCGTGGTGGGAACAAAACAACAGGAAAGACCCAGCCAACCTGGGCGAGCTCTCTGGCATTGTGGTTTTCGCATCTCAGTAAGCTACCGCATACCTAATATTTTGATGGTGTTCAGAATTTAACTCAATTCAATATGCTCTAAATGTTCTTTACAGTCACAGTCAGATAAATAATATTACAGAAGTATATTCGAACTTGTGAAATTTTATGTCGAAATTTTGGATCTTTTAAGTTTTCACAAACAATTAAAGCCCCAACCTTTTCATATAATCCCTATTCATCTTCTCCTCTGTCTTCTTCTCTATCATAGCCCTTGTGTTACCACTGTCGAAATTTAGATCTTTATGTTTTCACAAACAATTAAAGCCACAACCTTTTCATATAATCCCTATTTCACAAACAAGATAATCCCTTTACATCTTCTCCTCTATCATAGCCCCTGTCGAATTTTTGAATCTTTAAGTTTTCACAAACAATTAAAGTCCAACCTTTTCATATAATCCCTATTTCACAAAAGATAATCCCTATACATTTTCTCCTCTGTCTTCTCCTCTATCATAGCCCCTGTCTTAACACTCGAAATTTTGGATAAGTTTTCACAAACAATTAAAGCCCCAGCCTTTTCATATAATCCCTATTTTACAAACAAGATAATCCTATACATCTTCTCCTCCGTCTTCATCATAGCCCCTATGTTACCACCTTACATCACAGAAAAATTACAAAATGTATTCCAAAGAAAAAAAAAAATTAAAACTTTATACTCTCTCCTTTTTCTATCATATAGTTTTCACTACTTTTCCTTCCTCCTTCTATCAATCATTCTTCTTTTATTCTTCTTTGTGTCAGCTTTGCCTCCTGTTGTTTTTCCATTTTGCAGTTTTCCTTATCAATTCTGAAGGTCTCCTGCAGCAACCCTTCTTTCCCTTTATTCTTCTCTTTGCCTGTCTTTGGTACATCTCTACACTCTAGTATTCTTCTCTTTGCCTGTCTTTGGTACATCTCTACACTCTAGTAGATGCGCATATTGTCTGGGTGTGCTGGGATAGTATTAAAGGCCCTTTTTGCAAGAACATCAGCCATTTTGTTGCAATTTCGCTCTATCTTTTTGATCTCCCAAGTTCTTCCGTATAGTAGCTTTTTACAATATTCAACATCAGCAACACAATTTTTTGCGATTTTCTCTTTGCTACCTTTCATCCACTTTACTAGATCTGCACAGTCCGTTTCAATTATCAACTTGGAGTCTTAAACCTGGAGTCTTTAATGGCTTTTTCAATGCCAAGCCATAAGACTTTGGTAAGGCTTTGGTTTCTGCATAGGTTATGCCTTTATCTACTTCAATCTTTCCTAAGTTGGATAAAATTCCTGCCTGCAAGTCTTGTATCTCTAATGACAGCTGCAGCGGTGGCGGTGCAGTACAATGGAATCCGTTTGTTAGTAATGAACCCTGTGTTGTATTATTGATCTTTATAGCCTTTTTTTTACTTTGGCCGTGACCAATATTGCTCTGCTTTCACCTTTTTGGCTTTAGCTTTGGCATTCTTTCTTGCCGACTCCTACTTAAAGAAAAAAGAAAGAGTTCAAAATATTATTCGTATAAAGTATACACTAACACCTTAACACATTCCTTCCTACCAAAAAATCTTGCAGTGATTAAGCTTGCAATGGTGAATCTTCTTATCATGATCGAGAGACTAATATCTGATAGAAAACAATGATTAGGATTGTCATGAACAAGTGATTCATATAAAATAGAAAACAATGATTAGGATTAGCAAAAGAGGAATATTTAGACTATGCATGATTATAATCTGATTCTCTTTCTCTTAATATTATTAATCAAGTGACTGAAATAAGGTAAACATTTGGAGCATCGCATTCTCTTTCATATATGAGTCTCTCAATCATGACAAGAAGATTCACCATTCCAAGTTTAATCACTTTAAGATTTTTTGGTAGGAAGGAATGTGTTATGGTGTTAGAGTATACTTTATATGAATAATATTTTGAACTCTTTTTTTTTCTTTAAACAGGAGCATTGGCAAGAAAGAATGCCAAAGCTAAAGCCAAAAAGGTGAAAGCAGTATTGGTCATGGCCAAAGGAAGAAGGCGCTATAAAGATCAATAATGAAACCCTTTTTTTATTCGCCAGATGTTTTAATGGAGCCTGCATTGATGCCGATATAAATACAGTGACAGGATGGTCTAGATTTTTGATTCGTCTTTCAAAGGTTCAAACAACATCCCCACATAACATACATACTGGTCTTCGTTTTTCGATCAGTCTTCGTCGATAAGGTAGACTTTCACATGGACTCTCTTTAGATTGAGATTTTGTTTGAATTTCAATAATTTTATGAATCTACGTCTATTTGGCTGTTTACCAATCGTCCTACTTTTTAAATTTTTGCTTTTGATTGCTTTAAACTGGTTCGTAATTTTGATGCAATATGACAGATTTTTTTTTCCTCAGAATTATCTTTTAATTTTCATATAATATATATAGAAAGAATTAGCTCTCTTAATTAAATTTGAGATTACAATATTTGATGGACCTTATTGAGCTGGTTGTCTATTATCATCTAATTTTTGTGTGGTTATTTTCCAACTTGTATAATTAGCTACACATTGCCTTCTTATTTTATGAATTTCTGTACGAAGAAAATTATGTCATTGTTCAGAGAATTTCTGAAATGTACGAAGTTCACGTGGTTTTGTTGTTTTTTCTACGAAGATAAGGTGTGTTGTGCCTACTTCGACAATATTATATTCATACCATATATGCTATACCTATTTAATTATGACTCATTATATATCAACATGAAATAAATAAATAAAAATATATTATATTTTAAATGGAAATTCTATCATCCAATGCTCTGTCCCAATCAAAAATCACCACCTCATCTCTAAAAATAGGAAACTAACGATGCTATTTTTTTTCTTTTTCTTTTTCTACTGTTTTTTCCTTTTAATTCTTTTTCCTCTTTATATGTCTTTTTTTTTTCTTTTTTTTTTTTTAGGCCTCTTCTTAGTTTTGTTGTATTCAGGCCAAGCAACTCTCCTCTGCTGCTTCATTCCCAAAACCTGCATGGAAGTCTAATAAAATGTAGATCTTGGATATATAAAAATGCTATTAAGTCCGACAAATTAAGGATGAAGCTTTATACATTGCTACCCAAGCTAATCCCCATAAGGAATAATTCAGAGGATAGGATTATATAATTTCCTATTAAGTGTCAGCGGGGCTGACAATAAGTTATGTAAAGTATTATCTCTGTACATCTTTTCGTTTTTAGCCTACAAATACAATGATGTAATTTATAAATTTTGTTGCTTAGTGTTTTGAATTTTACATCTCTTTTGTTGTGTAGGAAAGTTCCCATGTCATGGCGACCATAGAATTTTATAATCTGAACACATTGGATTATGCACTTGGGCTAGTTATAATCTGAACACAATGTATCTGAACACATTGAGGCATCTTTCTTCAGCTATAAGATCAATTTCAAATCATAAACCTGTCTCCAAAACAACTATCAATCTCTCAGTCTTGAAGACCCCATTCGACCAATGCCGAGATTTCAAGGAATTCAAGCAAATACTTTTTCAAGTGATCCTTACTGGATTCATCAAAGACACATTTGCTGCCAAAAGACTTCTCGAATTCTCCACTGATTATTTCTCAACCTTCATTCATCTTGATTATTCCTACCAAATCTTCAATGTCATTGAGAACCCAGATGCCTCCATTTATAATATTATGATGATGGCATATGTAGATAGAAGCTATCCTCACAGGGCTATTCCTTTTTACAAGCTTATGTTGAATAGAAATGTGGATCCAAATGGTTACACTTACCCATTTCTAGTTGAAGCATGTGCTGTTCAGAAGTCTGTGTTTGAAGGGATACAGAAGCATAATCATGTTTTAAAATTGGGCTTTGAGTCAGATGTTGATGTTCGGAGCACATTTGTTGACATGTATGCAGATTGTTCTATGTTAGATGATGCATGCAAGATCTTTTATGAAGGTCCTATGATGGGTTCATTTGTATGGTATTCACTTTTGGAAGTGTTTTTTAGTTCAGGATATTAGGATGGGGGCAAGTATATCTACAATCTGATGCCAGAAAAGCACACAATAGCTTCAAATTTTATGATCGTGAACCTTAGGAGGTTGTGCTGTTTTGAAGAGTATGACAAGTTATTGAATGAAATACCGAAGAATGACACTGATTCCTGGAGTGATTTAATTTACTCTTTTAAGGCCACGAACAGGGAAATGTATGAGGAGGCTCTTGAGTTATTTATCAGAATGCATGGCTGTGGAATCACAATAGATGAGCTTGTGTTGTATGCTGTTCTGCCATGTTGTACAAAACTTGCACGCTTTGTAATTGAAGTTCAAGACGTCGAGATGATGGGGAAATTGATCCACAGCTTAATTGTAAAAATTGGAATTGAATGTGACGGTGAACTTGAAAATAGTCTGATTTGCATGTATTTAGCATGCAATGAAAGATATTCATAAAGAGAAAAAGTAGCATGTCCAATACTGTCTGCCCAAAATCTGTTCGATGAAGCCCTGTGGTTGGATAAGTTTAGTTGGGCCCGTATGTTAGATGGGTATGTGAAATGCGGTTTACATGAGAATGCCAAGCCATTGTTTGAATCCATGCCTGAAAAGATTTCTGCAGGGTCATGGGTCGTGATGATAAGATATTATTCTCGGCGTGGTTGCTTCTCCGAAAGTCTTAGCATTTTTCCAGAGGATGATGCGCTCTGGAATTAGACTAGATGAAAATGATTTCTGTAATATACTCGCATATTTGCCTTATTGGCATGAAGCTCTGGACCTAGGCAAATGTATTCATGCGTATTTAATTAAATATGGCTATGGAATAAAGAGTAAGTTAAGATGTGAACTTTCTGACATGTACAGCAGCTGTGGATGCAAGGTGATGAGAGATGAACGAGGTTGGCAATGAAGGGATATACAGAAAGAACACCTGTGGCATGTTTTTTGAGATTAAGGCATGAGTGTGGTGGGATCCCTTTAATGAGATAATCTTCATATTTATTATTTAATTTAAATAGGATTTTTAATAAGTTTCCTAATTATTTCATTAGGTTTTCTATTCAAGTAGGTTCCAGATTCAATTGGTTGCTTTAGTTATAAATAAAGGCCATGATGCTCGGATCAGTTTTCTGTTAAATGTGCTTATCTTACTTCTCTGAATAACTCGTCTCGAGAAGATACCATATGGCAAGCGAAGCGAAGATTCATGAGCGTCTTAAGATGTTCTTATGGGGAGTCTTATGGGGTGGCCAAGTAATGTTGCAGAATGTTTGAGTTAGATCGACCGTTTGAAATATTAAATAAGATTTTTTCAGTAAGTATTATAAATGTTTAGTATTTTTTTTTTATATACGATTCAAAGAGAATTAGATAGAAAATGTTGAAGTAGGAAGAAGATGAGCAGGGAAGAAGAAAAATAGAAAGAATAAGAAGAAAAGCACGTGAAAAAAATAATAAAATAAGTGAATTGGATTACTGAGGCTGTTAATTCATAAGGGCAAATTTAGTATTTTGAATAAATTTTTTTAATATATATATATATATATATATATATTATATTGGTTAGTTGGTGGATATTTTTTCAAATAATATTATTTGGTTAGCATTTGACCCTAATTTTTTTTTTTTTGTTTTAACAGACTTACAACTGAAATTTGGAGTAAAATGAGTTCATATGCATCTGGTTTTTAGGTAAGATACTACATATTGGCCTATGACATTGTAACGACGATGGTCAATATTTTCAAAAGTAAAGGTTTTTCCTTTTTCTTTTTTTTTTTTAATCTATTGTAGTATAGAATTTTATTATCTCATTATTTTTAAATCAGAGGAACTGTAAGTAATTCTAGAATTAAAATGATAATTAATGTTAAGGGAAAAAAGGACTTAGAATTATTAATAAATAAAATTAAATAATAGAATTATTAATAAATAAAAACAAATAACAAATATTTTTATGAATATTACTGATAAATATGCTATTAAACTATTTGAGCCAAAATCTGTCTTGAAGACCAGAAAATCAGAATTCAACGGCATTCTAGACGATGATGAGACACCAGTTCCTGACTCTCCTGAAGATGCTTCTCAGCCAAGCAACATAGACTTTGTGGCTGAGAGTAATGTAAGTCTTAGTTTAATGAGTGTTTTGTCTAGGCAATATTATGGTTTTTTTTTTTTTGGGTAAACTTAAGCAATATTATTATTTATGTTTTCAAGAATGTTTTCAAGATATAGAAATTATTAATTCAAGATTCAATTAGAAGATAAGATTTTATTGCTACTTCTAATTTTATAATTCTGTATAAATTTATTTTATCAGTTTTTGATATTTAATAAAATTAAATATATTTAAAATGGAAACTTACTAAAATTCAAATAATAACTCAAAAAAATAAATATAAAAATCTGGTTGATTTTTTATCACACTCAGATGAAACCTAGGCAACATCGTGGTTGTTTAGAAAGTTGACGTTACAAACCCCATCAAACACTTTGGTAGGCTGAAGAAAATATAGTGGGACCCAAGGAAGGATGGGCTCGAGGACGCGGCAAGGCCCGTTGACGGACCCAAAACCATAACGAACGTGGGCTGCTTGCCCCATTTCCACTATTAAACAGTGTGAACCAGTGTGAAGCATCTGCAAAACAGAGTTGTAAAGGTCCAAGAATGCCAGATGGAACAAGGGGTTTAACAATGGGAAGAGGCAAGCCATTAAGCACCCCAACAGTGGTAGCAACTTCACCTATGGAGTAATGGGTAGGTTGTGAAAAGTCTTATATTTTGATTTTTGGTGTGTTAGTGACTAGTTAAAATGGTTCTAACTTATCCCTACAAGAGAAAAGAGAGGGTGGGGAATTGGGTTAGTAGCTGCAACGTTATATATGGATAATTCAAATGCCTCATACTACAGGAAATGAGTGCCAATCAAGGACGGCTTGTTGCCCAATCCTGATGTTGATTTTATAATACTATAATCTGCGTTTTAGTGTTGGAATAGTTATAATTACATTAAGAATTTACATCTTATACCCATTAATTATTTTATCTACTTTTGGCAATATCACTGAGATTAAACTATATTAATAAAGTTTGACAAAGTTATGCATAAAAACTTGAGCTGATTTGTTAGAGGATTTGTAGAGATCAGGCCGATTTAATGAGTCAAATTTAGTAACCAATAAAATAAGCATCTTTCTCAGATTAAAACCTACCGTATATGTTGTTGTTAAGCTCGTTGGGTTTGAATCTCATCGATCACTTCTCTGATTTGATTTTTCTTGAAATGGAAAAATCCTCAGTCAAAGCGAATGAAAGCTGATCGTTGTTGGTTTGCTTTTTATTGTTCATAATGGTTTTGATATATAATGGTCCACCTTTGTTGTAGTTTGGGCAAGTGCTTGGTGAAATATCTTTTATTAACGTTTTCAAGATTGACACTTGTATTTCCACTGCTTATTAGTTTATGATTAGTGATGGTTTATCTTCTACATTAACTAAAAATTAAAATTCTTTGCGTGCCCTTCTTAATTAATGTTGTAAGATATAAATATATATATATATATATATATATATATATATTCACGTTTTATATATACATGTATTGAAGTCTTTTTTTAAAATTTTGTAGTGGACGCATGACGGACGAATACATGAAATCAGAGGGATATTAATCTTAAATTGAATTAACAATCCAAAGTGTATAAGCAAGTAGAACTTCTGAATGCGCATGAGTTTGATATCCAATTAATTATAGATATATTAATTCTAAGAAAAAGTTGTTTCAAAATTAATTACATTAAGCTCCAAATTCAACCAATTGAAACTTTTTTTTAAAATCATAATCGAAACTAATTAAGGTTCATGCACTACTTGAGCTGGTTAGCTAGTTGTATACTGTTTATTTTTGCGAATTATTAAAATTTTAAAATAAGCAAACACAATACAACACAGCACCAGGTCACCTATTTCATTCTCTATCCCCAATTATAATTTGATACCCTTATTCAAAATGGAAGAAAAAATAAAATATTATGGGGGTTGTTGATGTTGGCCATTAGGTTTTGAGCTATATATAAAGCCATAATGACATTGGCACTAGTCTCATATACTCTCAACCAATGAATATTCAATTTGAATGGCTTTAATTTCTAGGTTCTCGCCTATAAATAACCCGAAATTGTTCACCCCAAGCTTATAAGGTCATCGGTGATCAGAAATAATATTCATCAGCAAAGCATTAATCGTAGATCACTGTACTTAAACGGTTCATGATCATCATAAAAAACACATCATGAACAGGTCCTACTTCTTGATGAGTAGTAGTAGCGGCAGTACTATTCTTCCATCTTTGTGTTTGTTGATCATGTTTGCGTTTGCACATGTTCATATGTATCCTTCCACTGTTATTAGCCAGCCGCCACAGGGGCTTGATTACTATTACTATGACAAATCCTGCCCGCGCCTACAAATGATGGTTGGGTTCAACGTTTGGGCAGCTGTCAAGAATGACACTCGCATGGCTGCTTCTCTTCTTCGCTTGCACTTTCATGATTGTATTGTCAACGTACGTAAAATCTTAATTTTCTATCTAATTATTTCCCTTACTATCTATATGAATAATACACATGTTTCCATTATACATGCACCATGCATATACATAATTTAATTACTAATACTATCACCAACGTTCGTGCGTACATAAGTTCGTGAATATAAACATACGATGCACATGTTTGAATTACTAATAATGTTTCTGTGTGTGCGTTTATATAATATATAGGGATGTGATGCGTCTGTGCTGCTTGATGACACACAGAATATGAAGGGAGAAAAGAACGCACTACCAAATCGGAATTCGATACGAGGTTTCGAAGTCATCGACAGCATAAAAGCCGACGTCGAAAAGTTTTGCCCTTCTACTGTTTCTTGTGCTGATATCCTCAGTCTTGCTGCTAGAGAAGCCGTTTCCCTTGTACATATATAATACTTACTGTTAATCTTTGTCCTTTCTATTTCTATTCATTAATTTTTTCATGCTTTGTGTGTGTGTATATATAGGCTGGAGGTCCTTTTTGGCAAGTCCCATTAGGCCGAAGAGATGCAACAACAGCAAGTGAGAAGGCAGCAGTTGATCAAATCCCAGCACCAATTGAGCCTCTCCAAAATATCTTTAAAAAATTCACTTCTAAGGGTCTTGATATTAAGGACGTTGTTGTCCTCTCAGGTACGTACGTAGCTACCTTCTCTTACTTGCATTAATTAAGGTCGTTAGTTAATTAATTCTAATTCATAATTGAATTAAAACTCTCTAAATAATTAGGAGGACACACCATAGGGTTTGCTCATTGCCTCGCCTTCAAGGGCAGGCTCTTTGACTTCAAAGGCTCAGGCAAACCGGACCCAACACTGGATTCCTCCTTGCTACCAAGCTTGCAATCCTTGTGTCCAAAAAGGATGCATCAAACTCCACTCTTGCTCCTCTTGATTCAACGAGCAACGACGAATTCGACAACATGTACTTCACGGGCCTTTTGAACAACAATGGCCTTTTGGAATCTGATCAAGCTTTGTTGAGGGACCAGAGGACCTCTGGTTTGGTTAATTCCTACAGTGCTTATCCTTTTCTTTTCTCCAATGATTTTGCTGCTTCTATGGTGAAGATGGGTAACCTTGGTGTACTCACAGGGCAAGATGGGCAAATTAGAAAGAAATGTGGATCTGTCAATCACTAAAATAATTTCACTAATATTGTATAATGTTAATGATGTCCTTGTATTAGTGGATACATCCAATCAAAATTGAAATATAAATAAATAGGATGACGTACATGAGTGTGTTATCAACACATCCGTCCCGTTTTCCGTATCTTATTT
Source organism: Rhamnella rubrinervis (assembly GCA_007844105.2). Lineage (NCBI taxonomy): Eukaryota > Viridiplantae > Streptophyta > Magnoliopsida > Rosales > Rhamnaceae > Rhamnella > Rhamnella rubrinervis. The sequence continues at coordinate 10,944,714 of CM017575.2, read as the reverse complement.
GTGTTCTTAATTAGATCTTTGACATATATTTGAGGACAGATAAAAGGATAGATAATTTGAATTTGTGTGTTATACTGTAATGGATACTTATTGTGATGTCTTTGTTTTCATATGTCAGCCTGTGGGTGTGATAAGTCTCTGAAACTTTAATCAAGATTAACATAATTAACCTATTGTATCCCATATCCAACCTAATATGCAATATAATTTGATTCAATTAATCCAATACACAGGGATTGAATTGAATTTAGCCACTTTTTAAAGTATTACTTAGTTAATGGAAAGAGTTCAATATTATAAAAAAAAAAAAAAGAAGATAAATAACCATAAAATTAAAACCACCATGGTTAAGGAGCATCCTAAATAATAATTATTTTAGTTAAAATAAAGCTTTTTGATACTGTTAAAAATACAAGTGATATCAAATTTTTATTGATTAAGAACTAATATATATGATATTTATAACCAATAATATTGTTATTGAAATATTATTTGTATTTTGACATAAATTGTGCTGAGTATCTGTACTCTTTTAGGCCGTTCTATCTCACCCGCCCATGAATTCTTCATAGCAGGCTGGGTGGACGTCTTCTCTTAGGTTTCTTCCTCCCTCGCCCGCCACAGCCTGTACGGTGGTGAGGCCTACAGTGAGGAGAAATAGGTTTTATCATTCCGGAGAGACTTTTTTAAATAAATAAATCTGAAAATTTACATAGCTAGTTTCAAAAAGAAGCCGACAAGTAGTGTCTTGGATTCTAAGAAAATAAAAAAATATATATATCAAAAAGAAAAGCTGGTAGATGCCCTGAGCAAGTTAAGCTTTGTACATTCACATTGAGATCTCTGTCCTTTGTCTTTGAAAAACCACATTTGTTTTTCTCTGATACCCTTCTTTTTTAAATACCTCCTTTTGATGTATATATATACATTACATATATATATAGTTGAATCTGCCCAAAAACTATTAATTATATGTAATGAACTATCTTTATCATCATCATTATCATTAATCATCATCACTCTGCACACAAGTTACACAGCTAGCACAGACATATTCTCTGCTCTCAGATTAGATTTTCTTGCTTACTGTGAATTGACACCCTTATGTCCTCTCTATTATACCTTTGCCCTTTAAAGTTGGTCATTCATAATCCAACATATTTTAAGACTTAATTGAACAAAATCCCCCTTTAATCTCCCTTTAATCTCCTTCATATTCAACTGCTCTTGGTATAGGACTGCAATGGTGGTGAGTGCGCTGGCTACAAGGAAAACAAACAATGGTGGGAATTAATGAACCTCCACAATTTGTACCTTTGTTGTATATTATGTTTTTTAGGAGGTTTTGTGAGCTTGAGCCATTGACAATGTTAGGAAGTATGATGGATGCATGCATGATTGTGTATGAAAAGCTAATTGGTGGTTCAGTTGAGTACAATTTAATTACAGTGCACAATCATGCATGCTACAAATACAAAATACAAATACAAAGTGTCTTTTGTTGAACTTTGTATAAAGTTTTCCATATTAATTTGTAGGAGAAGCAAAGAGATATTTGAATGAAATTAGGAGCACATAGAGAGAGAGATTTCAAGCCTTAAAAGTTTTCATCTCTTTTTTGCTTTTAGGTAAATCTAAATGAATTTTTGTTATTTTTTAAAACATCCAATACTTCTATTAAACTTCACCACTAAGAATAATTATAGATCTTGTTTCTAAGTGAATAATTGGAAGGATATAGCAAAAGAAAGAAGAAAGGTAAGAATAGTGGCCCAATTAGCTTAAAGTTTTTCCTTTTGCATTTTAACTTTTTTTTTTGTCTGGCCAATGAGAAGATGTTTAGCTTTTTTGACCTTTATCCAAAAAAGTGCCTTATGAGAAAGAAACAACTTTATAAATTGTCTCATTAGCTTAGCAGTTTAATTAGGCTCAGCTTTGGTGCTCAAATTCCCTAAAATATTTAGAAATTATATTCTCAAAGTTCTCTTTAAAAAAATGAGATAAATCTTTTAAATTCCTCAACATTAGTCAAATGCTGACAATAAAAGCGGGTAATTAGTTGGAACAAAAATAAGAAATTAAACTCCATTAAAATGTTACCAAGTGAAAACATCACCCAAGAACCAAAAAAAAAGAAAAAGGGCAACAAAATGCCTAGCTATCCTACAAATTCTAAGAAATTCAAAATTTGAGATAAGGTCATCCCTGTCATGCATTGTGTCTCTATGGTCATGTAAATTTTGAAAAGCACAGCACATCAAGTTCTTTGGCCATTTTCTATTTTTAAAAAATATATATTTGTTAAAAGCTTGGACTGTTTTGCCATGTTTTCTTGCAGCAGTAGTACCAGAAAGCTCTTCACCCAATTATAGAAGTCCTTGGATTTTCTTTCCCTTCAAACATTCCCAGTACTGAAAAAGCTGAATTAAAAATAATGGCAAAAAGAAAAAACTCAAACCCAATAAATTTTTAATCTTTTTCGTTTCCTTTACTCTCTAAAACTTATACGAGTGGCCCAAACACGGACTTGCCTAAAGTCTTAACTTTTTCGAACAAGCTCACAAAACCTTGAAGCCTAAAACCAATTTCTTAAACCCCCATCTCTGTTTTCCATTCTTTTCAAGCCAGGAAGTTAGAATCTCTAAAACCCACACAGTCCCTCTAAAACCCCAAGTCCCAAAAATCAAATCTTTGGTCCAAAAGCTACCTGAAAAAAGGAAAAAATATATATATTAAAAAGGAAAAGCTCAACGGAGGATTGATTATATTTCAGCCATGTCTACTACACCAATAGACCAACAGCCACCTCCCATGGCTGTCACCCACCAAGCTTATACAACTCATTCGGGCCACGGGTCGGTCGGACCCGTTATCGGCGTTCTCGCGGTAATCACCATCCTCGGGGTCATAGCCGGCATGATTGGCCGGCTTTGTTCCGGCCGTCCGATCATGGGTCATGGTCAGTACGACTTCGAAGGATGGGTGGAGAAGAAATGCTCCACGTGTCTCGACGGCAGGGTCGATTATCCTCCGCCGCGGCCACAGCCGCCGCCAACCTTCTCCGGCGAGGAAGTTCCGGTGGCGATGCCGGTGGAGACGCCGCAAGAGATAAAGGAAGAGGAAGACCAACCCCACCAGCAACAACCCCATCAGCAACAACAGCAACAGCAGCAGCAACAACAGCAACAGCAGCAGCAGCAGCAGCAGCAGCAACACCACCACCACCACCGTCACCATCACCGCCAACACAACAAGAAGTCACATGCCACAACCAGTGACGAGTCTTGACCAAAGAGGGAGTGTGTAAGGCCTTTTTCGATTTGGTATTTAAATTTCAAATTTTTGTTTCGTAATTATTTAAGTTCAATTTATTCATACTTAATTTTTCTGTTGGTGGGTTTATTTGCTTATTTTTCTTTCTTGAATATCAGAATATTTCAGCCTTGAACATATTGACATGAACAGGTCTTTGTTGTCATGATCTGGTCAGTATTAATTAATGAAATATAGTAGATAAAAAAAAAATTAAGGTTCATTTTATTAAAATAGCGTTTTATCATAAAAATTCAAATATTACCTAATAAGGCTGAGCTATAAAAATTTTATTTTTATAAAAATATTTACTTATATGGCATTTGCTATCTCATTTAAAATACATTTAGAATCCTAAAATTTAAAATCTCTCCCAATCTTCCTTTTGTATTCTCTCTGTTATTTTATTTCTACTTGGTTTCTTTGGATTCTCTTCTTTGTGATTTGTAGTGCAAGTTTTGGCAAGTTTAGACGTACTAGAGACAACTCCTTCATGCCACTTTTGGCTCTGAGGCTCCCCATCCTAAGCACAAATATATAATAAACAATTAATCAAATAGAAGTTAATAAAATTATAAAATATAGCAATTAATTAACAATAGAATCAAACAAATATACACTGTACTAATAATAAAAGATGTTGCCCAAATTTCCCGTTTTTTCTTTTAATTTTTGAGTAATTTATTTCAAAAGAACAATAAAATCATAAATGAGGGTGTGAGTGAGTGGCTAAAAACAGAAGGGGAAAAAAAAGAGAGAGAGAAAGAAATGCTATAGTTCCAAATATGTAAATAGAATTAGTTCTTAATAATATGAATAAATTTGGAAGATGTGCATAGAAGCATCGTATGCCTTCATTATTCTCACCTTTCTCTTTTTGTCATCTCCACACAAGCACATACAGTCAAGCGTGTAAATTAATATCTCAAACACAAAATTCTATTAATCCAAAGAGGAAAAGAAAAACCTTAATTAAAGAAAGGTCGTACACCAAAACCTTCCAATTTTACATTTTAAAAATGGGGAATATTGCATAGATTAGTAGCATCATAATATTCTGAGTACTGTGCACCAATTGCAAGGCCCAAAGCCAATGACTCTTTTGCAGAAAGGACATTTCTCTCTTTGTAAACCTGAATATTCCAACTTCAATAGCTCAACCTTTATTTTATTTTTATTTTCTTTATAAACAGACAGACACATAAGACCAAAAGGCGTACAGGCCAGCTAGCTAGGTCCCTTTTTTCTTTTTTTTGAATGAATGATAGCTGGCTGCCCTTTGATGAACCAGATATGCACCGCAAACTAAAATGAATTCAAAAAACAAAATGAGCAAAATTTGAAAACCAGATGGAAAAACTCGTCTCATCCTCCTCTAAGGTTTACACTATCCATATCTATATCGACGGAAATATTAAAAGATTCTAAAATATAAAATTATTGAATATAAAAATATCGATTGTTCAAAAATATATTGAGCAGCGCAGGGAGGGATTAGGGATATAGCATTGGCATAGGTAGCCACATGGGTTTGTGGAAATGGGAATTTTGTATTATTGTTATTGGTGTCCTTGGGTGATGGTGTTTTATGTGGAGGTCCCATGTGATGGGAGGCAGCTTTTGTCTATGCTGCAATGCCAACCACTTCACTTCCACCCTCGACTATCAACTCCCATCAAATTCATTCATAGGGTCGCCACACTACCAAGTACTGCTAATACTGTTACTGAGTGCAGCTGCTTGACATGAATTGCAGTGGAATATAAATAATATGATGCGTTTTCTATTGGAATTTGAAACCATGGATAAGTTAATTTTATTTGCTTTAGCCTTAATTAATAAAGAAATACCGTATTATTTGTATTTCAATACAAATTATAATAAAAATATTGACGCTCCAAATGATAAAAATACACCCCATTATTTATATTGCAATATAAATTATAAATTATGATGAAAAGCGTTTGTTATATGGTTTACTTTCACCAGTACTAGTGCTGTTTGTTCAATTATGCTGTTGTGGGTCAATTTCTGAAACCAAACTAGCTTTCCCTACATGCTATGGTTTGTAATCAACCAGCTGAGCTGTTCGTGCTATAGTTTATATAATTTTCTTCGGTTAATGCTCTTTACCACTGATTGAATGCAACTTTTATATATTCATTGTAGCACAATTTCTTAGTTCATATATAATCACCATTAAAAGTGGTACTTCTTGAGGTTTCTACTATTATTATTTTTACTTTTATTTTTTTGGACACTAAGAAAGAAAATTAATAGTAACGGAGAACTAAGAGGGACTTCAGCACAAATGATCATTGGGCTGAGAGTAAAAAGGTTGGTTCTGAACGCTGGTTTGGCAATGTTCTCAGGCCGAAGTGTTCCGTGGACAGGCCCACTCCAGTGTAGAATAGAAGATGGGTTTATTTAGAATCCATAGTGACAAAGTGGATACCACTAGAGACTGAAACTGACAAGCCTTTAAATTGCCTCTTCGTACTCAACTACATCAGTCGCTTTCCAACATAAATGGCGACGCAAGTTTACTTGAGTCTAGGAAAATGCTGTCGTTTCATAGAAACAAAATAAATAAATAAATAGGCCACTTGATGAAATAAATTTTATTAAGCTTTATTATTAGAAATTTATTGTGGAAGATGCACAGTCAATGGAGGGAGAAATACTTAGGTATACAATATGTACAGCCTCAAATGTACACACAATCAAATTATATTATAATATTTGAACGTACAACTAATAAAATTATAACAATTTGGGCAATTTAATACACTATAATAAAGCAATTGGTCAATTGATTATGTTATATTATTATTGGTTGCGTATCGAACTGTTATTATATGCTCTGTATGTGTACAGCTAACGCGGCACACATTGTGCACTTAAAATTTTTTCTAATGGACGACTTGCATTCTCTTATTGTTTATTGAACATAACATAATAAAATAGCATTATCATGTGGGGCTGGGGGTTAACCCCACTTAAGCACTAAAAATAGGCTACATACTAAGAATCCATCGTCTTTGCGTGGACTCAATATGGAACCAACCAAATTGTATTTGTCACTTTACCGCACAATCAAATGCGCATGCATTATGCCGTTTTATGGGGCCTATGATCTATCTCGTGCCTTGGGTTTATTTCGCACATTATTGTTATTATTATTGAATATTGTTGCTGGCAATAAATTACTATGATCAACTAGGAAAAATAATGCATGTTGGTTGGCGATGGCATGTATAAATGCTAGAGGATGGTGTTTCTTTCTATAAATAATAATAAATAAAATAGCCATTTTGATATTGATTCGGAGTATCAGTGCTTTAATCTCTGTTCATTTTTTTACTCTCTAGTTGTTTGCACACTACCAGTGCTAATGCTTTTTATCTATTAGACCGAACGTACCAAAAGTACTTATATGGGAAAAGAAAAACTACATTAAAAAACACATCGCAGCCCCAAAATTTTAAAAATAGATAATTTTATAGTTTTTAAATAAAAAATAAAAAATAGGTGTCATCGAAAAGATATCCACCTGCATCTCCATATTAAATTTAATTCAACGGGTAGCTACATAGCTAAAAATAGCTTATTCACCATATTGACTTGGCAGATAAAAATACATTCACAGAACTAAATAAGACATATCATAATTCAAATTTACAGTGCAGTTCAATTTTCAAAGGTGCATTGACAAAATTAAACAAAACATATCATAATTCAAACTCATAACATTGAACTCACATAATAACATGCAGTCCAATTTTTCTTTGCTGACTTAATTCAATTTTTTAAGGTTCATCCACAGGATTAAACAAGAGAGTGTGGCCTAGTGGTAAAAAAACCGATCAAATCTCACACTCATTTATAAGAGTTGCAATTTAAATCTTGATAAGTCCTGTCAAGGTTTTAGATGTACTTAGCCTTATTAAACACCAGATGAAGAGAGAACTATTAGGTAGGGGTGACAACGGAGTTGGGTGGGGCTGGGGTACCCCTCCCTATTGAGGATTTTTTCACCTTGTCCTCACCCAACCCCGATTATGAGGGGGAAGGATTCCTCCCTTTAATTTTTATTTATTATAAAATTAAAATATAAAAAAAATTACAATAAAACTAAATAAATAAATATATATATAAGATTTTATATTAAAAAATTCATGAAGATTTTTATTTTTTTACTTTTACCATATTATTTTAAAAAGAGTAATAACAAAAAGTAAAATATTAAATATTAAAATAGTATATATAAATTAAAATATATTATATAATATATATGGAGCGGTTCCGGGACAGGGATATTGCTCTCTAACCCACCAACCCTTAAGCGGAAATCCCGCCCATTTGAACTGAACTCAACAGTAGGGCGGTGGACTCAATTGCATCCCTACTATTAGGGGAGTGTGTTTGTTATTCTATATCAGATGGAAGAGAAACTGCTAAGAGAGTGAGTTTGCTGCTCTAAACTCTTACATGTTGTAAAGCTGAAGCAGCAATGAAGTTTTATATCTTGACAGAATTTTAAACTAATAATTTTCATATTAAAATATTTTTTTATTCATAAAAAAAAAAAAGGGAAAACAAGAAGACAAATAATAAACTCACAAAATGAAATGCAGTTCAATTTTCCTCTGCTGGCTTAGTGTAGCAGGTAGCCACATAGCCAAATAGTTCCTTCACCATATTGAGTCGGCAGATCAGATCAAAGATACACCCGCAGCACTAAACAGAACATACCACAATTACAGTATCAGATTCACAATCTGAGATGCACATGGATTTCTTAATGCGGGCGGGGCCACCCGTGGAAGTAAAAATAGTGTAGTTTGGAGTTTGGAAATGGTTGAAAATTACACCACAGTGAGACACAGACGCAGACAAATGTGTGTGTTGACGTAACCGATGGGTGTAAATGTCCCTACAGACATGGTCAGTGACACAGTCCCACTAACAAATTTTGTCAATCTGACGAGAAAGTCCGGACAGGACGCACGGTGCCACTTCCAATCACACTGACCTTCCTCACTTTATATATATTTCGTTCCCAATAAAAAAAAATCATAAATGAACTAAATTACTATCACCGAAATTAAATTAATACTACGCTGCTCTCTGCGTATTTGCCATAGAAACCAACACCCAACCAAACCATGACGCGTGTCGATTTGTGCTCTCTGCGTGTTTTCCGTAGAAACAACACCCAACCAAATCATGACGCGTGTCGCTTTGCAAGCTGTCAAACACGTCCTCCTTTCATGGTGGTGACAAATCCCAAACATAGATTGTCCCTTCTGCATTTCCTGCTGCAGCCTGCAACCTTCCACGCGCCGCGTTTCTCGGGTTGGCTTTTACGCCCGCCCGTATTTGCATTTCGGCCCTTACTTTTCCAAGTTTTTGGAGATGGCCACATTTTTTATATTTTGCTTTGATTTCAAAACTTAAATTGATTTAAATACTTTATTTTTTAAGAAAAAAAGAAAGAAAAACAGAAGAAGAAGTCAATACTTTTATATAATAAAAAAGTGTTTGTGTGACTTTGGTGTGTCCCCAAATGGACACAACTTTACTCACTATGTATATAAATATTATTATTGTTTATGCATTTATCTTCTTAAATTTGTTGTTTTATTTGTGTATTATTATTATTTTAATGTCATGACTCAATATATATATATATATATATATATATATATTGTAATTGTAAGAGATAGGGGTGTTCAAAAAAATCAAAAACCACGGTAACCGATCGAACCGACTATGAAAAAATCAAATTTTTCAATAACCGCGGGCGGCCGGTTGGTTGACCGACCGCCATGTATTATATACGGTCGGTTTTGGTGTCGGATTTTCAAAACCGTCAGTAATTGAAATCGACCGCCTAATTTTTTTTTAAAATTTTTAATTTTATTATAAATAAATTAAGTTAATTTATACAAAAAAATATATTTTTTATTTTTTACTATAATATATTTAAATTTTTATTTAATTTTAGATTATTTATCTTACTTATTTATATTTATTGTATTTATTATATATATTTTTATATTATATTATATTAATTTTTTTATAAATATATATAATAAAAAAACCGAAAACCGATCGTAACCGACCAAAAAATCACCCGGTCGGTTATGTTGGTAAAAAAAATTCGGTTAAAAAAACCGACTGACTGTAAAATTTTAATTAAAAAATTGACACCGATCAAAATCGACCACTGCACACCCCCTAGTAAGAGATGTCATGACTCAATATGTATATATATATTGTCATTGTAACGGATGTCATACTCAATATGGATTCACAAAATAGTAAACCTCGTAGTCTTATTAAGAAAAAAATGAAACCTAAATAAACATAAAGGTTGCTGATAAAAAAAAAAAATGAAATAGTAAAAGAATAAACTCGAAGAACAACACTAATTTAGCAAGATATGGGTAAAAAATAACAATACACTAGAGACAGAGGGTGTGAATGAAATAGCTACTATTTGGGGGTGTTCGGAGTAGTAATAACAAGAAATAAATGGCAATAAAAAGAAAAAATAGAGCGAGGCGTTCGAAATTGGTAGGCGAAGGAACAGAGAGAGGTTTTTCGAAGTAGAAACTTGAGCGGGGACAGTTATTAGGGTTTATGTAATTTTCCCACTGAATCTGAGAGAGAGAGAGCAACAGACAGAGAAGACTCTAGAACAATATTCACAGGGAGAGGTAGATATAGAGTGAGAAAGAGTAACTGTGTGTTCGTGTGTGTGCGCTTGTGATGGAGACACAGAGGGAGAGAATGGGGAGGCCAAGGTGCTTTCTGGACATAAGCATAGGCGAAGAGCTTGAAGGAAGGATAGTGGTGGAGCTTTACGACGATGTGGTTCCCAAGACCGCCGAGAACTTCAGAGCTCTCTGTACCGGCGAGAAGGGCATTGGTCCCAACACCGGTGTCCCCCTCCATTACAAGGTTCTCTCTTTCTCTCTCTCTTTTTCTGGCGTCTTTGTGGGTGTGTCACTGTATATGTGCGTGTGTCGGAGATTTTTTTTTTTCTTTTGTCTTTTTTAGCGTGGAAAAGTGCATGTAAGTGTTCACAGTGTTCTTGTTCTTGATTGCCGTTGATAAAGGATTGGTATTTCCATTTTTATTATGGTTTATTTAGTTTTATGATGGAATTTCTTCTCCTCCTAGCTTTTCCTGTAGCAATTTTCCGTTGCGAATTGATTCTCTATAAAAACAATGGATTATTTTCTGTTGCGCTCAGTTCTTTCTTGTTGCTCTTCCGGTGAGGAAAAAGACGGGTGCTCTTGATTGTTAGTAGGATAAGTTTGTCAGGTTGTGTTTGTTTAGCGTGTCATTTCTTATTAATTTAACATATGTGCGTTCATGGGGTGAAAATGATTTTATTTTCAATTTAGTGAGGGGTTTCTCATAACATAAGGGAATTGCTGCTATTTATTTTCCGTTAGGATTTTGGTTTCCATTGAAAACTTCTCATAACACGAATTTTTACTTATTTCTCATTAACTTGTTTTCCTCTAGAAGAAATAAGTAGTCAATTTTTTGGAGTTTTTTTAGAACTTTCTGCAATTACATTTCTTCTTTATGGCTTTTGTTTAGTAAAGGCTTGTGCATACTGGGTTTTCATGGCAATTATATATTATGGACCAGAGTAGATGGCATTTTTGATCAAGTAGTTTACTTTAGGAGTTACGTGGAATAGGAGTATGAATGTATTATTGAAGTCTTACTCAGCTAATAGGAAACGTCAGGGTGTTTTTCCTCGTGCTTCTGTTAAAAATGTTGGAAGATTTAATGACTAGGCTCTTTCTTGGTATTCTAGCGTGGTAAAATTTTATAGCATTGATTAAATGCTATTCAGCTAACTGTCTTAAATGAATTTTCCTGTTATTTTTATTGAAATTTCAGGGAGTCCGTTTTCATCGTGTTATCAAAGGCTTTATGGTACAAGGTGGGGATATATCTGCCAGAGATGGAACTGGGGGAGAGAGTATTTACGGTTTGAAGTTTGAAGATGAGAATTTTGAACTAAAACATGAAAGGAAAGGAATGTTGTCAATGGCTAACACTGGTCCTGACACTAATGGTTCTCAGTTTTTCATCACAACAACTCGCACTTCTCATCTAGATGGGAAACATGTTGTATTTGGGAAGGTAGTTAAAGGTATGGGAGTAGTTCGATCAATTGAGCACGTTACACCTGGTGATGCTGATTGTCCTACTGTCGATGTCATCATTGCGGATTGTGGAGAGATACCTGAGGGGGCAGATGATGGAATATCTAATTTCTTCAAAGATGGTGATGTTTATCCTGATTGGCCAGCTGATATTAATGACAGTACCAATGAGCTCTCTTGGTGGATGACTGCTGTAGACTCAATTAAGGCTTTTGGTAATGACTATTACAAGGTATACAATCTTGCATTTGACAATTATTTTGGTGTTCAAAATCTACTTAAACAGAGATTATTTGAGTTAGAATAATTCTTGCTGATAGTTATACTGGTCGCAGAAACTAGACTATAAGATGGCTCTTAAAAAGTATCGAAAGGCTTTACGCTATCTGGATATTTGCTGGGAAAAAGATGGTATCGATGAAGGTGATGCCACTTTTCTCTTCTTAATATGGAAATTCTGTTAATACTCGAAGGGTGGTGCAATACCAATTCATTATGTCTCAGTGTATCTAACTGTCTTCTTCTTCCCCTGACCTGCAGATAAGAGCTCATGCTTGAGAAAAACAAAGTCACAGATTTTCACAAACAGCTCTGTAAGCTCTTGTTTCTTTTTTTAGTTATTGCTTTGCCTACTTAATTCTTTACCCTGGATATTAGGAGGGTAATTTTCTCCCAAGGCACTGACTGACATGTGAATCACCAAGTTTTTTATTTTTGAGAAGAGAAAAAAAAAATTGTATGATATGTGATATCATAGAGATAGCTGGTATTGTTGAATCAACTGATAAAGTATATGTAGAGTGAATTAGTGTGTAAAATCTTTCTCAATCAAGGTTGATGTACGTTATGGAGATAATTTAACTTGATTTTATTATAAGTTTTAATTTTTTTTTATATAATAATAACATGTGCCTGATAAGTTGTTTTAGGCTTGTAAACTGAAATTAGGAGATCTAAAAGGAGCATTATTAGACACAGATTTCGCAATGCGTGATGGAGACAACAATGTCAAAGCTTTGTTTCGCCAAGGTCAGGTTGGTATCTTCCATCAGAGACAATTTCAATTAGGAGCATGGAATCTTTCCTGAAATTTGGTCTGTGTCATATTGCTAGATGAAGTTTGCCTAAGCACTTGTTTTTAGTTTATGATTTTCTTCCTTCTTTTTTGAAGAAATCTTGTTATTGTTACATGTATGGTCATATATGCCATTGTACTCTCAAATTTTCTAGATCATACATTATCCTGTACTTGGTACTATACTGACCTCTTCTTCCATTACTTTTACCTAGAGTTTGTCTATCTGTAGCTTCCTTTTTTTTTTCCTTCAATAAAAGAGAAAAAAAGGAAAAATAAACTATTAATAGTATGTCTGAGGCCCGTTATGAACCTTCCTTCTTGTGAGCCCCCATTGTAGTGGCTGATTTCCAACAGCTGTCATAATTCATTTGCATTTCCAATTCTAATAATTATTGTCCTGTAATGTCAGGCATACATGGCACTTAATGACATTGATGCTGCAGTTGAAAGCTTCAAAAAGGCATTGGATTTGGAGCCAAATGATGGTTAGTGACATTTTTAGATCATGCGTTTGGCATAAATCTAGCAATGTGGGGATTGCTTATTTAACGAAGTTTTATTTTAGAATTCATGAGGAGCTATCATTATTTTCTTCAATATGGGTGTTCAAACCTTATAGCCGTGACAACTTAAATAACCAAAAGCTTATTTCGAAAGGAAATGATTGGTACTTGTTTTTGGTATTTATTAGGCATCCACTAATTGTTCAAATTTCACATATTTTAATGTATTTATAATGTCATGTTTAGCTTAATGCTTAATTTTGTGGAGTGATGGTTGAAGTATGTAGATTAAATTTAGCTAACTTTCGAATAGCTCAAATGTATCTGATGATTTTTCAGCTGGAATAAAAAAGGAGCTTGCTGCTGCTAAGAAGAAGGTCTGTAAAATAAACCAATCTTTGTGAGAGTTTTGTGGTAATAAATGCATACTACTGTTGAACTGTGGGTTAGAATTGATATTTGTTTACAGATTTCCGATAGGCGTGATCTGGAGAGAAAGGCATACCGCAAGATGTTCCAATAGCACGTAGAGCCAGTCAATCAGTATGTTAGATTCCGTCTCTTGTTTCTTTCTTACTTGATATTTTGATAATTTTTAGTGACACCTTGTTGTGCTTTTGCTGTACAGGCTGTCAGATACATAAAAAGAACAAAAGCCTCAAATTTCATCAACTTACTCGTGTTAGGATCAACTGGTTATGGCTTTTTTTAGATTTTCGGAATCCAAAGGAAAATTTAGGTACTAAACTGTTAAATTTTGATTCAAATTGCTTTTTTGTGTCCTTCCTTGTGTTTAGAACTCTGTAGGCATTTTCAATTTCATTGTCATTTACTGATGGCTCTTTCCTCCTATTTTTGTAGGGCGTCCAATGTAAGATGGAGAACTGATCCCCTCATTAACTGTAAAAGGTATTTGAGGCTTTTGAATTAATCTTTTCTTTTGTAATTTGGCAAATTTCAGATGAATTGTGACTGGATGAAACATTTTTAATGAAAACAATTTTGTCATGTTACTAAAAACTTTTGGTATAGAATTTTTACATGAATTATTTAAGAAATTCCTAAGTAGGACTCGTTAGAATGATCTTGTCATTCCCTTTTTCTTACAATGTTTTATTGAATTCAAATTAGATTTGTAGTTGCTGTATATGTGATTCTGTCCACGTGGTAAAATTAAAAATCATAACCATTTTCATAATTATTTTCTTTTTTCTGGAAATTCGCTATCGTTTTAGTTGTGCTGAAAAATAATTTGGTTTTCTCCTCTTGACTTTATTATTATTATTCTCAGCAAATGAGAAATTAATATAATTATTATTTTGGTTGACTGGTAAATTACCAATAATTTGATTCTTTTTTCATTTAATTTTTTACATTGTAAAATTCGTTGATTTAGTCTTAGTAGGGATGTTCAAAAAAATCAAAAACCACTGTAATCAACCGACAGCGAAAAAAATTGAATTTTTTCGATAATCGTCGACGAGCGGTAGGTTAACTAACCGTCATTTATTATATCAATTGGTTTCGATGTTGGATTTTCAAAATCGCTGATCACCATCAAAATCAACCATTTAAATTTTTTATTAAATTTTTATTTTATTATAAATAAATTAAGTTAATATAATATATAATATATTTTATTTATATTTTGTTATTTTTTGATATAATATATTTAAATTTTTATAAACATATATAATAGAAAAATAAAAAACTGACCGAAAAACTATCAGGTCAATTATGGTTGGTTTTTTCAATTAAAAAAATATTGGTTATAAATCTAACCAATCATCACCATCTATTAAAAAATTAAAACCGTCATAACTGACCAAAATTGACTGTTATACACCTCTAATTTTTAATAATGTCGAGATCAATAGACTCATTATATAAGTTCTATATTTATGGAAACTACTTTTCTATTAAATTCCTATTTTTGTTGTTTGTTTTTTGTCTAGAGCTTTAGGAACTTGTTCAGTACCTGTACTTGATAAATTTTTGTGATACATTGTCCCCATCTAGAAAATGGACATGGTAAATCCAGCATAAGAAATGTACTCAATTGACAAAGGAAGAAAATCCTTCACAATTTAAATGAACAAAAAAATATTCCTTTTTTTTTTTTTTACATATTTCCTCAAACTTTCACAGCCAGGAAAACAGGAAAGCAAAACAAGGAACAAAACTGACTGAGTATTGCAAGTATGAGCTGTATAGAAGTTACAAGTTGTAATCATGCAGTCCCAAATCCCTTAGTGCGTCAGTTGCTGCATCCTTGCAGCTTTCGTGGCTTTGCTTAGCCTTCCTTATATGTTTCTCCACCCCATTATTGAGAAGAAGAGTTCTGTAAGACAAAAGATGAGTTACACAAAAATTGTATGCTAAAAAGATTGAAATAGGTAAGATGCTTGAAATATGAGATATGGATATGTAAAAGACTTGCCTGTTTTCGAGGTTCCTAACGACTAGATTCCGTATCATGAGACACGCGTGCTTTTGCATTTGCTGCGCTGCAGGGAACTTTTGCATGGCCTGGATAGCAAGGTCCCCTGCACCAGCTTCGATTGCTCGCGCTGCGTTTTCTGGAGATCTCAAGGAGAGTACAGAAATAACAGACATTATCTGTAACATAATACAATTAAGTGTACGTAAAGCACTGAGATGAGATATCCAACTATAGATTGCAGATAACAATTACAATAAAATCTCACAGACATGTTAGCACAGATAATACTTCTGTAATTACTTTTACAAAAATTATACCTAAATAATAGAATAATCCCCATTGGTCATGGCTAGAGATCATCCGCATAACAACTATGCAACATTGATTTGTGAAAGAATTCAAAGTTTTACCTCTTGTAGGACAGAAGGGTCATCAGAAAATCTGGTTGAGAGCTTGACTAGCCTGTCCATGCCTCCCTTCTCAACAATAGCACTCTTATTTGTGTCACTTCCTGCCAACTAATCAATTACAGTACATAAGAAGCTTGATTAAACAATATCACTGAAAGTAATATCAAACTGAAGGCATCTACCAGTTTGAAATACATGCGTATAATTCTTTTTTAGTACAAATTTATCAGCAGAACGAAATGAGAATAACAACAGTCAATAGCTATATTGTGGCAAAAATAATCTCAACAAATAAAAGAGATTAAATTTAGGAGAAAAAAAAAAAAGGAGAGGAAATTTACAACAGATTTTCCATTAAGTTAAAAAATATACGTAGTATCTTTTACTCTAATCAAAATCAAAGTTCATGACTTTAGACCTTGGAGAGCAAAGAACAGCAAACTTTAGCTACAGTATTGTTGCCTTGTTCCCCACTTTCATCAATACATTGGAGCAGAGCATCAATACCACCATTATCAGCGATGGACTTGCATATTTCATCCTGCAGAAAGACAAGCCCAGTTTCAATACACCACTAAATAAGTCAATACATATCTGCTAACAATGTATGAGTGTGGTATTCAGTAACAATTGTATCTCTACTTGAGCAGCATCTACCATTGAGAGGGAGGTTATTGCACATTATTTACTGTTGAGCAGTTATTTTTTTGAATCACAAGATTTTACTTTGATATAAAGCTCATAGATTACTAATAGCTTTTGTTTTGCCTGATAAAACAAACAGCTTATCTTTAATGTGCCTGCAGAGATTTTAAGATTTGCTAAATCGTTGTTTTAACAAAAAATACACATACAACACTTATTTCTTGGGGAAAAAAAAAGTGATTCAACCACAGATGTACATCATCACTGGTCATAGTGCTGACGCCATTCTGTTTTTTTATTAAAAATGCTAAAAATTCCTATCCTAACTAACATAAGAAAAATCTCATAATTTTAAACCAAACTGTATTATGACTTAAAAATGAATACAAGTTATCTTAATTAAGTGGAGTTGCGTCTCACATAGTCAGATTAACCCAAAGAAGTGAATTTTGCTCAACCAAAAAAAAGGAGACTCCCCATTTCCCACCACCTATGGCTGTGTACATATTTTCCAGGATCAATGAATAATAATTTGATGGGTAGCTGAAACCTTCAAGTGACAGGCCAAAAAGTTTTGAATCTTATCCAAACTCCTAAGAGAATAATGATCCTTGAGGCTTCTACATGCTCAATCTAAACAGCTCAAAGATTTCCTAGAGGTTCTACCGAATACAGGCACATCAATGTTACTAAATTATTGGAAAACCAACATATTTGAGTACCAAATAGTGCAAAGAACTACACGAGAGCAAAAAATCTAAAATCTTACAGTTAGTCTGTCACTTTTTGAAAATGTTTATACATATTAAAAGCATTTGATTAATAAATGATGCAATACCAAATTTTCGTTAGCATTTAATTAGGTCAATGCACGTACATTGACAGCAACAGCCTTTAGAGCAATGCTTGTAGAAACTATACTAGGAGAGCTAAGCCCTGCACGCAGTGAGTCCACCAAAGTACCTGCAATCCCAATCTTGGCAAATTTCCGTGCATAACCATAAACCTGAAGTTTGCACACAAAAAACCTTAAGTAACATGTTGCAATACAGATTGATCTCAGACGCTTAAATGGAAAAATATGCAAAACAGAAAAGATGTTGATCACATTACAATGACCAAATCTAAAGAGGAAAAACATGTCGCCAAGCAATTTAACCCTTCTACATATGGCAAGAACAAAATGCGCGTGCACAATTTGTGAGAGTTCGTGACTTACTTGTGAAGCCACAACACGATTATCATCAGACGTTAGTAGAACACGTATAGCATCATACAAACTTTGAATGCTACCTTTACTCTGTCTGTTGAGTACTTCCAGAATAAGTTCATCAATTTTCAACTCCATGAATGACTCCTTTAGAATCTCATTACCAGTTGAAGCTGCAGCAACCACAGAAAAACCACTATTCAGGACGTCTAAAGTTTGGCTGCCATCATTTAGAATGCCCACCACAATTGATGCTCCGCCGCTGGTTCTAAATGTTTCAGCACTTTGAAGATCTGCAATTGACAAGAAAACAAATACAAGGAATGGGTTTCCAACAACTTCAAGGTCTAAGAAATGCTATAGTTCAGAACAAATATTACAAATGACCCAAAAACAAACCAGAAATTATTCAACAAATTATAAAAATAAATTCAACTTATTGCGAAAACATATTAAGATGGCATTGATGTTTTATACGGTCTAGAATATACCATGAACTAAAGCTGCCATTGCCTTCAAAGCGGAAACAAGAGCCCGTTCGCACCCAATTCCAATCTTAGAACATATAGAACATAACAATTCCACCCCACCGTTCCTTGTGGCTATAGCAGCATTTCCCGACCCTTGTGCACCACATAGCTCAGTAAGCTTATCTAACAACTCTTCCATCTCATCCAAATTCTTATCCATAGACGGATCCTTAGAACTATCATCCAATTGCTTCAATCTATCCAGACACACTAACACAGGATTGTCCTTCACACTACCTTCTCCCGGTACACAAGTGACTATTCCTGGGATAAAGGAAACACATAGTGAATTGATGTTCGTGAAAAAAGAGCTCTTTTTAGTTGCACAAAAAATATGAGAAAAGCATAATTTTTTATTTTTTATATTTCCCCCCAAAAAATTTACTGCCTCCATAGCAGCTCAATACTTCCAAAGAAGTCGGAGCAATTTCACCAGACGCTCAAGAAATGCAGGCCGATCTTAAAGATAGTTAGGAAGTCCCTGGCAATAATAAAAAAAACGGACGGCCCAGAATGCAAACTGCACTCTGTTACCGAGCTCCCACATTTCCTTGGGTCGAAACGAATCGTAGTAAACAGGAAGAAGAGGAGGGAGTTATAGGGTTTAACCAGAGAGATCGACGCCCTGGAGAGTAAGAGTTTCAATGGCGTCGTTGAGGGCCTCGGCGGGGTCCATCCCAAGGTCGTCCAAATTCTCCTTCACCAGCTCGTCGAAGGCCTCTTGAGAGATCGTACGAACCGTATTCTTCGGGGGACCCATGACTACTATGCGCCGTCTGATCGAACGATCTTCGTTGGATTTGCGAGATTTGAAATGATAAGACTGCCGAGATAGTGTGAGTGAGCGCGAACCAACGGAGATGAAAGCGAAGACTAATTTGAAAACCAAGGAACACAGGAATGACAGACACCAAACTTGGATCTGAGGGGAATGACAGTCCGTCAGATGGGGTAGCAGCCGTCCGATCAAATCCAACGGTGCCTATTTAATAATACATTTTGAAATTTATTTTTGGACAATTTATACAATATATGCATTATGAAATGAACTCTGATTTTTAAATTAATATATATTTTTTATGTCTTTTATTTATTGTTTTACAGATAGATCAATTCCAGCTTCTTATTTAAAATTCATGTATACTTTAATGATCTCAATAATAAATAACTGATATTTTAAATAAGACGTTCAATTTTATTAGTAACCTTTACAAGATTTTCATTAATTTTGTTTTCTCATTATATGTATACTTTTTTTTCCCTAAAAAAATAGAGGATAATTTGTAATTTGCATTAAAGAAATTAGTAACTTTTGGAATAATGAAACATGATAAGTTGAAAATTAAACGTCATGACTATGTAATGTAATCGTAGAGAGTTGCTTGGCATATTTTTGTGAGAATTTGCAACGCTTAGTGCTTGCATACCCACAAATTCTAGACCTGCCTTCACACCAACCGTTTTATTGTTGAATCTTTAAAATGTCCAAGACTTCACCAATTCACATTTAAGCACCTCATTCATTCATTCATGATTCACGCCTCATCTCTCATAATCCAATTATTTTAATTGGTTTTGTTTTTCAATTAGTTAATTGGTTGACCACCACCTTTTGATATCCACAAAAATAAAAATAAAAATAAAAATAAAAGATCAATCTGAGAGGGTGAAAAACGGCCTCAAGTTGTGTGACAAAAAAATTCAACATAATAAGAAGTAATACTTTAATTACACACACATGTGTATATATATATATATATATATACATATACTCTTTGAATATTCATCTTTTACCAACCCATTTGAGGAAAGAAAGGTCTCAATTTGGCACTTTTCCACTTCTCTGCCCCTATATAAACCCATTAAACTCATCCTCAAAAATACCCAACATCTTATTTTTTATAACTCTCTCTTTAGTGTGATCCTTTTATATAATTAATTGCAAAAGCTCGAGAATATTATTAGAGAGAGAGGATCGGATAGAGATGGGCTTCACTTTTGCACAATGGGGTTATATAACACTGCTAGTTGCTTGCACTTTAACAGGTTCATGTATGGCAAACAAGAGCTGGCCGGGATACAGCTCCAACTACACCAGTGGCTGGGGCCACAGGCAAGTCTACCATCACCCAAATAAGACTGACGCTCCAAACAAGATCTCTGTGGGTGGCTCCGAAAACTGGCATTTCGGATTCAACTACTCAGAGTGGGCTCTCAAGAATGGACCATTTTACCTAAACGACATCCTGGGTGAGCTATAACAACTTTTAACTGAAAAGCTATATATGATTATGTTTCTTCGCATGCATGCATGCCTTTGTCTTGTCCTCATGCATGTTGTACGACGATGTTGGTGTTGCAGTTTTCAAGTACGATCCGCCGAAGAACGACTCGCATCCACACAGCGTTTACTTGCTTCCGGACCTTAAGAGCTTCAAGAGCTGCAATTTCAGTCATGCGAGGATGTTGGCGAGCACAACACAAGGTGGTGACGAGGGATTTGAGTTCGCATTGAAGAGTTGGCAACCTTATTACTTTGCTTGTGGCGAAAGCAATGGCGTCCATTGCAATCTTGGAGGCATGAAGTTCATGGTCATGCCTGCGCTTCGTGGATGGAATTTCTAGTCATGCATGCATGGATACAAAATATATATGACACATGGTTTTTTTTTTTAAGTATACATGGTGTTTGATTAATTATTATTGTATCAGGTTTTGGGTCTATTATATTCAATAAGTCTACCATGCAGTCTAGCTAATTGGTGTTTGTGTTCTTCAATGGTGACTAACCCATGAAGATTTCCATGTATGTATTGACTTTGTGGATTTGAATTTCAATAATTAATCGCATGTTACAGTTAAATTATCAATTTCTGATCATGCTTAATTCCTAGCTTATTCATTTAAGTAACCAATCGAACTATAAGCCAATTATATATATATATATATATATATATATATATATATATATATATATTATACTTATAGAGTCCTCAAACTGTAATTACAACATGCATTAAAACTTTAATTTAAAGTCGTGAATTAAAATTACAAGTTATATATGTGTTGATCGCTGAAAAGATTTAAATTGATCTATTGAAAAAATATTTAAATGTACAACAATTATATATATTGTTCAAATGAAATACAGATTTTTTAGTTAATTTTCATTAAAGAAAAAGGATTTTTAGTAACAATATCCTCCTAAATTTTGATATCATAACCTTCTAATTTTTCATTTTGTTGATTTATCCCGACCTTAACTTCTGTTAGTTTTTCTCCCATTAGTTCTCCCATTGCGTTGGGCAACATTGGAATTTTGAAAATCATTCTTCTTCCTCATCTAACACGGTGACAATTTTAGAGGAAAAATATTGGGAGAAATGATTTTCATATTCAAATTAACCTTCAAACAGAAAATAAATAATTAACATTGCGTGCCCACATAACAAATATGAATTTTTTACCTGGTATTTTAAATGAAATGCAAACTAGCAAAAATCATTAAGTAGTGCCTAATGAATTAATATTAATCAACAGAGTAAAAATAAAATGCACACTTGAAGATGTAGTGTAATGGAAAGGAAAATCTAACTGAATCTTTACAATCACTTGTGATTGTTGATATTCAAGTTCCATTTGTAATTAAGTGTACTTAACTTTGCTGAAATGTTATGTAGAAGAAAATTATTAGGAGATGGAGGTTAACATTGCATGCCCAAATAACAAGTATGAATTTTTACCTAGTATTTTAAATGAAATGCAAAATAGCAAAAATCATTAAGTAGTGTCTAATGAATTAATATTAATCAATAGGTAAAAATAAAATGCGCAGTTGAGGGTGTGGTGTAATGAAAAAGGAATCTGACAGCCATTAAGTAGTGTTTGATGAATTAATATTAATCAACAGGTAAAAATAAAATATGCACTTGAGGGTGTAGTGTAATAAAAAAGAAATTTGACTGAATTTTTACACTTATTTATGAGAGTTGATATTCGAGTCCTGACAAGCCTCATTTATGACTAGTGATTTGTGACTAAGTGTACTTCAATCTTGTTGAAATGTTATGTGGAAAAAGAACTGTTAGGGAATGTGAGTATGATATTTCAGACTTTAGAGAGTTTTAAAGTTGGAATAGCAAGTAACCCTATTGCCCTATCTCTTAATAGATTTATGAGCTGATAATTCTCATATTAAAGCCTGTTTCTATATTTTAATATATTTATGAGTTGATAATTCTCACATCAAAATCTGTTTTATTAAAAAAAAAAAAAAGAATAAAATGTAGCTAAGCTTATTAACTCCCAAAAAAGAACAAAAGTTAAAATTTTACCTACGCTAATTAAAACATCAAACAGCTTGCATGCAAAACAAGAAAAACCATGACACAATACAAAACCACATTTCATATTCAAAGAAATCAATGAGATTATAACCTAGTGAGATTATATCGATCACATGCAAAATTAAGGCATGCCGTCCGATATGGTTCGCCTCCTTCACTCCCAATTGGGCACTTCGAAATGGGTTTCCGACTCCTTCAAAGTAACCGCTCTTCAACCAGCACTCCATCAAGTCCACCCATTCCGGCATTGGATGCAAAATATTGACCCAAGACTCTTCTGCATTCGCAACGTTGGTAGGTTCTTCTTCAGAGTCCTACGACAACTGGGCACTGTCATTGTTCAAGGGTTTAATGATTAAAGTTCTTCTACTTTGTTAATTAAGAAATCTAGCTTTGGATTGCGGTCTACATTGTTGCTGTGATTAGAGAAGGTAGAAGAATGATTATTGAAAATCTCAATTTACCCCCAGCAAACAGAAGAACTAATGGGAGAAAACTAACAGAAGTTAGGGCACGGTAGGGTAAGGATAAATCTACACTGAAAGAAAGATTAAGAGGTTATGATACGAAGATTAAAATTCATGAGGCAATACTGTGAAAATTTGGGGGCATTGCCACCAAAAATTCAAAATGAATAAAAAAAATTCTTCGTAAACTTACAACTAATTAATTAAGTTTTAATAATAATCCATGTGCAATATTATAATTATGGTAGACATAAGAAATCGTTCGAGACACATATAACTGTATGCATATCTCACCAATTTGATCTCTAAGATTTTATTATCTTAGGCTATTAATTTCTTTTTGAAAACAAATAAATTTTAGATAAAAGAATTAGAGTTTAAAATTTTAAATATATACTCTAACAATTAATTCAACCAAAAATGATATACACTGTTTGCCTTACATTTTACAATGACTAAATACGTGTTCATAATTGTGATTCGAGTATATATGTGTGTGTGCATAACATAAGATTAAAGAAAAATAAAACTAAAACGTAATTTGAAGCGATTGTAATATTTTTAATTAATTTAAAAGAACACAATCACTAGCGTAAATATATAAAAATCTAAATATAAACAAATAAAAACGTGAACAGTGTCCTTTGGTTTCTAAAATTTGAAAAGAAGAAAAAAAAAACAAAAAGTGATCATAGAGATTTCTAATATTATTGGTTTGCGTAGACATTTATCATCTAATTCATTATCATTCAATTAGCATTAATTTAAATAAATAATAAATAATGTTTCGTTAACATTAATTTGATGAAGGTCATATATATATATATAAATATATGCAGCCAAACATTAATTAATTGATAAGGTGCAATAAAATAACGATCATATATATATGCTAGCCAAACATTAATTAATTGATAAAGTGAAATTAAATACGTCATAAACATGTCACATATACATATAGTCGTATATGTTACATAGTTTTCCTATCAGCATGACATCGATCAGCACTGAGCAGCCATGTCCTACTTCCCAAATGCTTTCCGAATTTCCATTTAGCATTTCCACAGCCTTCCTTTTTTTTTTATTAATTTTCAAACTAAAAAGAAATTACAAAGAAAATTTTTAATACCAAGTGCCTGACCTCCTTTCCGTCCATTTTTAATTATTAACCCATGCCAATATTGCAGTTTCTTTAGATTAATTAGTTAGTAAATAATTGACTTTAGGAAAAGCATGTATACATAGAGCTTAACCGCCTTTTCATTGTAGGCTAGCTATAATTAAGTAAACTCAATTTACACTTTCCTACCTCTTTTATTAATTAAGCCAGCTTTACCAATTACTAATTATTATTATTGGGTAGGAAATACATGTATGTTTTAACATTAATGTCCTAATCTACCTTAAAGAACAAAAGTTTTGTAAGAAATTTAAAAAATATTAATACTAGGCGGTTTTGAATATTGACACAAACTTATAATTATATATATATATATATATATATATATTGCTAATTCAAACAGGCATGCATCTTAATCCACCTTTGAGTTTTTTAAAAAAAATGGAAAGAATTAAAACAAAGAAATAGTAATACTTACTCTGTTTTGAATCTTGAGGATGGAGAAAAATGACCCAAGTGGAAGACCAACTTTTATTTATTTATTTTTCCTTTGGTGCTAATTATAAGTGGATGGCCAATCTAAGTGACGAAAAAAAGAACTTTACAAAAATGTTTTCCAAATTTTACCAACCCATCTTAGAAAAAGGGTCGATTTGGCATCTCTGCACTACTAGTGTCTTCCTAATTGTTTCTCTTCCCCTATATAAACCAATTCACTCAAACCCCTAATACCAACAAAATTAATTCTCTATAATTTCTTGGTGGAGTAGTACGTAATTCATACATAGAAGGAAAGAGATATGGGTTCAAATAGTGCTTGTGCGCAAGCAACACTTCTCACAGCTCTGCTAATAGCTTGCATGTTGGCAGGCTGTACGGCCAACAAGGGCTGGGGTTGGGGATATGGCAGCTTTAACTACAGTCATTGGCATCACGGACACGTGTACCGCCACCCCAATGCCACAACACAAGGTCCCAACAAGATCAACGTTGGTGGCTCCGAAAACTGGCATTTCGGGTTTAACTACACTGATTGGTCTATCAAACACGGCCCATTTTATCTAAACGACGTTCTAGGTGATGATTGAGCTTTTAATTTCTCTTTTAAGTCATGTGTTTTTATTTATTACAAGAAATACGTATACCAATTAACGTTTTAAACTTTGATTTATGGGTGGTACGTACGTGTGGTGTTGCAGTTTTCAAGTACGATCCACCGCCGAACAACACCCATCCACACAGCGTTTACATGCTGCCGGACTTTACGAGCTTCCAGAACTGCAATTTCAGTCGGGCGAGGATGTTGGCGACTACTACACAAGGTACTGATGAAGGGTTTGAGTTCACGTTGAAGAGTTGGCGGCCTTATTACTTTGCTTGTGGTGAAAGCAATGGCATTCATTGCAACGTTGGTGGCATGAAGTTCATGGTCATGCCTATGCTTCGTGGATGGAAATTCTGATTTCGGACCACTCATGTCTAGTTATCATGCAGCAAAATGATCAGATTAATTTTCCTTTTTTTTTTGGGTGGGCCGGGGGGGTTTAAGTTTTGCATGGTGGTGTGTATTTGGCTTTTTGGGTCAATATAGTGAATAAGCATATGCGTTATACAAATGAATTTGGTAAATGGTTAAGATGGTAGACCAACGCTGCAAATCTAGGTAGTTAAATTGTTGTATGTAATACTAGTTTTTTTATTATATATTTACATGTAATAAGAATTTAATTGTGATTGTGTTTGTTGTTTGGATTAATGAAATGATGATGTTTAGCTTATATTAATCTTTGATGAGATATTCAATATAATATATATTTGTATATATATATATATACATGTATATATATGTATATAAAATTGTTCTCATGTTCGATATCACTTATATATATTAAGCGATTGATGATGCAATACATATATATATATATAAAAGGATGGATAAGAAAATAAAATTGGAAAGGAAATTGAGATCAGTAATTTTCTTATTTGGATTGAGTAAAAAAGTAGAAAGTGAGAGGATGTAGTTGGGAGAAAAATCCATCAAAATTATTTATTTAAAAAAACAAAATAGAAAAACTACAGTTATAGATTGTTCCATTAGGATTGAGAGAAATAATCCCACTTACAATTTTTTTTTTGTTTGAAACACATGATTTCCTTCAATTTATTAAACTTCAATTAATTTAATTTTATATTTACAAATTTTTTTCTTTTTTTTGTCTTTTCAAAATTCACTGGCCAAACACCTTTTCCTTTTGTTTTCAAAAAATTTCGAGAGCTGTTATTTGTTGTCATTTTGAAAAACAAAATTCAGAGAAGAGAAAGCAAAGGACATTGCCAAACAAGACCTTAA
The DNA here is from genome assembly GCA_007844105.2 of Rhamnella rubrinervis. NCBI lineage: Eukaryota > Viridiplantae > Streptophyta > Magnoliopsida > Rosales > Rhamnaceae > Rhamnella > Rhamnella rubrinervis. The sequence goes on along the minus strand of CM017575.2, from coordinate 10,918,102 downwards.
TTCCTCTGATCTTACAACCAAAGCAAGGAGCAAGCCACTTTGAGCTTCAAAATGGCGTATGTTAATGTAATTAAAGGTTCCTATTTGAGAATCTACCAAAAAAAAAAAAAGGTTCCTATTTGAGAAGATAAAAGAAGAAAAATAGGCCATATCTGTATTCGCGAATTCGGCCAACATATTCATCAAAAAAAAAAAAAATTGGGCCAACATTACTGTTACAGATTTACACTGAACTATTTGGGTCTAAAGCTTTTTTTTCTTTTTGGGTGGTGAATAGTGGGTCTAAAACCATTTGATTAGTCCCTGGGTGGGGTTCTTAATTATCATTCACAAAGTCCCCAAGTGTTTTGATAATAGAAGATCCCCAGAGTTGAGCATGTCGGTTGGCACATAATTCATTTGGTGTAGTTATTATGATCCCAAAATTTACGAGTACCTGTCCATTATTTACGTTTACAATTAGATTGGCTTTATCAGTTGCATGTGATTTCCCCCGAGACTAACAATCTAGGCAGTTGATAGATCTAAAGAGGTAATCGAGCGAGAGAGAGGGGGAGATATGAGCGTGTTCGGAGGAGATAGCTGGGCGAGAGAGGCGCAGGACAGGAAGAGAAGGGTGGATGATCTGGTTGTTGAAGGACTCGACAGATCGACTTTCAAGAAGCTCTCCAATGGCAAGTTTGCCTGCCTTCTCTGCCCCCACCACCGCGTCCTCGATTCCCCTCTCATGCTCTCTGTACGTTCCCAATCTCTCTCTCTCTCTTCCTTCCTATTCACTTGTTGATTATTCTCGTTATCATTACCAATTACACATTTTAATTTGTTGTCTTTAAAGATTTGGATTCAAAACGAATTTTTAACAATTTCATTAAGCATAATTTTGAGTTGTGATTTGTTATGGATTGTCAATACTGATTTTGAGTTGAGCCCAATTGCCAAGTTCCCTCCTTTTGTCCAAATTAGATATGAAAGTGGAGTAATCTCGATGTGGTGCTATTGATAAAGGAAATTAATCAATTTTTAGCAACAAGAGTGGGCTGTTCTTTTTTTTTTTTTTTTGCCCTCAAAAGATGTAATTCTTTCCAATCCAATTGAAACCCCTATTCTTCATCTGCCGACTGAATTGGATAATCCTAGAAGTGACCAAGAAGAAATATGCAGCAAGAAGTAACCAACAAGAAATTATACAGCAAGAAGTGCTAGTTTGTGATTTTGAAGGATTTATTACAGCTGAAACTGGTAGATGCAATTAGGATATATAGGGGAAGGCCTAATTTAGGGGGAGACCATTTCTCCAACTCAAACTTTTGTATATATAATAGGAGGGCAAGTGTTGCTCACTCTTAAGAGCAGCTTATAAATCATGTGAAAAACTATCTGTTTCTAAATGCTTCATAATATGCTCACATACAGTAGGATATGCTATCCTCATCTTTCCTTTGTGTCTGATTTTTGTTCTGTTGTATTATGACTTCTCCTGCAGATGATTTTCTCTTTGAATTCCTTTTCCTGATTGGTAAAAAAGTTGTTTTTTTGGTACAGATGCATTGCAAGGGATCACGCCATCGAGCTGCTGAGTCCAGGCTGAAGGAAAGAGAACTGGCAAGACAGCATGAGATGAATAAGAGAATTGCCTTGTCGACGGACTGTTCTGGTGGCACAGCTAAATCTAGGACCTGCAACCAAGAATTTGAGTCAGTTAGTAAACCATTGATTGAAGAGTCTTGGAAAGCTGCTTCTGAAATACTCACCGGCAGAAATTCTCTGCAGGATTTCAGAAACAAAAATAAAGATTTGGAATCAAGTAAAAATCATGTAATAACTTGTGGAGCCTCTGGTCATTTGAGTACAAATAGCTCAGTTCCAGATATGGAAGTATCTAATCAGGTGGTTGGACCGCAGCATTTGGGTTACCGGGAGCGTGTAGAGAGAGAGCTTAAGTTTACAGCTGCAGGATGGAAGCGTGATTGTCATGGGAAATGGTACAAAGATGAAAATGTGAGTTATTTTATGATTAGTACTCTAAACATTGATAGGCATGGTTTTGGGTTCGAGTTTCTGAAAACCAAATGAACACTCTCATCATGTACATGAACTTTATACCTATTATTCTCTTGCAGGTTGAATTTGACTCCGATGAAGAAGATCCAAATGTCTGTCTCAGTTGACAATTATGGTAATAACCATAATGGAAGAGTATTTCACTAACAGCTTGGTTCCAAACTGAGTGCTTTTACTCAAAAAACCTCTACCCTCCATCTCACATAGCTCAGTAAGTTTATCTAACAACTCCTCCATCTCATCCAAATTCTTATCCATAGACTGATCCTTAGAACTATCATCCAATTGCTTCAATCTATCCAGACATACTAACACAGGATTATCCTTCACACTACTTTCTCCCGGAACACAAGTGACTATTCCTGGGATAAAGGAAACACAGTGAATTGATGTTAATGGCAAAAGTTCGTGAAAAAAGAGCTCTTTTTAGTTGCAGAAAAAGTATGGGAAAAGCATAAAAATGGTTTTTTTTTTTTTCCCAAAAAAATTTACTGCCTCCAGAGCAGCTCAATACTTCCAAAGAAGTCGGAGCAATTTCACCAGAAGCTCAAGAAATGCAGGCCGACCTTGAAGAAGTCCCTGGCAATAATAAAAAAACGTATGGGCCAGAATCCAAACTGCACTCTGTTACCGAGCTCCCACATTTCCTTGGGTCGAAAAGAATCGTAGTAAAAAGGAAGACGAGGAGGGAGTTATAGGGTTTAACCAGAGAGATCGACGCCCTGGAGAGTAAGAGCTTCAATGGCGTCGTTGAGGGCCTCGGCGGGGTCCATCCCAAGGTCGTCCATATTCTCCTTCACCAGCTCGTCGAAGGCCTCTTGAGAGATCGTACGAACTGTATTCTTCGGGGGACCCATGACCACTATGCTCCGTCGGATCGAACGGTCTTCGTTGGATTTGCGAGATTTGAAATGATAGACTGCGGATATAGTGTGAGCGAGCGCGAACCAACGGAGATGAAAGCGAAGACTAACTTGAAAACCAGGGAAACAGGAATGGCGACGCCAAACTTGGATCGGAGGGGGATGACGGTCCGTCAGCCGTCCGATCAAATCTAACGGTGCGTATTTATAACACATTTTGCAATTTATTTTTGGACAATTTATACAATATTTACATTATGAAATGAGCTCTAATTTTTAAATTAATATTTTTTTTATGTCTTTTATTAATTCTTTTAATCATAGTATAAGACATCGGAGTATCGACGTCGATGGAAATATCAAAAATAATAAATATGAAAATATCAGTGTAAATCTATTAATATCGATAAAATTTAAAAAAAAACGTAAATTAATAAGAAAATATAAAAATTTTAATAAAATTTTAAAATATATTTATTTATTAATTAGTTTTTCAATTTATTTATAAAAGTTAAAAAATTATTAAGTATAAATTATATGTTTCATAATTAAAAAAGTGTTAATCTATAACACTTGTTTATAATAATAAAAATATTATTATTATTTTTATAATAAATTATTTATTAATTAAAATAATAATATAAATATATAATTATTTAAATATAATTTAATATCACATAAAGTTTTTGAATGGTTGAAAATATTTACTGTCTTTTACATAATTTGTAATCTATATTTAGGATGAAAGCAAAGCATAATATATATATATATATATATATTTAATAATTTAAAAATAATATATTATAATTTGAAAAATAAAAGTGTTCATGTTGCATTTTTATGTAAAATCTGAAAGCATATTATTTTATTTATAACAATTCATAATATTTATAAAATTCTATAAAAATATTAATGAATATTTTAAAAAAATTTATGAAAATTTTTATGGATATTTAAGAAATTTATGTGGGAATTATGAAAATTTTATTCACATTGTGAAAGAATTTAACAAGAAAATTTTAATGGAAATATTACAAAAATATTGAAGAAATATAAAAAATTTTGGCAAAAATTATAATAATTTTTTATTTTGGTTAAAGGATAGTTTTCATACCTTAAAAGTTCTGAAATTTTCATAAAACTTCATGGAAAATTTTTATTTTTTAAACTATGGTTATGACAGGGAGATCAATTTGGAACTCAAATCTTCTGTCCCCTTTCTCTCCGTCCTCAAATAATTTTATTTGATAAAATAATTAATGGTGAGATATACTAATAAATAGGCACTGAAACATAAGATCTTAAGATCTGAATTTATCAATTCCAGCTTCTTATTTAAAAATTCATTTATACTTCAATGATCTCAACAATAAATAACTTATATTAAGACAATCGATTTTATAAGCAACCTTTTACAAGATTTTCATTAATTTTGTTTTCTCATTATATTTATACCTTTTTTTTCTATATCATAAAAAAAGAGAGGATAATTTGTAAGTTGCATTAAAGGAAATTAGTAACTTTTGGAATAATAAAACATGATAAGTTGCAAATTAAACGTCATAATTACGTAATGTAATCATAGAGAGTATTGCTTAGTATATTTTGTGGGAATTTGCTGTGCTTAGTGCTTGAATGCCCACAAATTCTAGACCCGCCTTCACACCGACTTTTTTATTGTTGAATTTTAAAGAAGTCCAATGCTTCACCAATTCACATTTAAGCACCTCATTCATTCATTCATGATTCACGCCTCATTTCTCACTATCCAATTATTTTAATTCGTTTTTTTCAGATAGTTAATTGGCTGACCACCCCTTTTGACATCCGCTCGACCAAAAATAAAAATAAAAGCTCAATCTGAGAGGGTGAAAAACGGCCTTAAGTTGTGTGACAAAAAAATTCAGCATAATAAGAATACTTTACTTGCACACACGTCTATATATATATATATATATATATATATACTCTTTCAATATTCATCTTTTACCAACCCATTTGACGAAAAAAAAGGGTCTCAATTTGGCCGTTTTCCACTCATCTTTGTGACTCTTCCCCTATATATAAACCCATTAAAGTCATCCTCCAAAATACCCAACATCTTATGTTTGTTATGACTCTCTCTTTAGTGTGATCCTTTGATATAATTAATTGGAAAGTTTGAGAATATTATCAGAGAGAGAGGATCGGATCGAAATGGGTTTCACTTTTGCACAATGGGGTTACATGACACTGCTAGTTGCTTGCACTTTAACAGGTTCATGTATGGCAAACAAGAGCTGGCCGGGATACAGCTCCAACTACACCAGTGGCTGGGGCCACAGGCAAGTCTACCATCACCCAAATAAGACTGATGCTCCAAACAGGATCTCTGTGGGTGGCTCCGAAAACTGGCATTTCGGATTCAACTACTCAGATTGGGCTCTCAAGAATGGACCATTTTACCTAAACGACATCCTGGGTGAGCTATAACAACTTTTAACTGAAAAGCTATATATGATTATGTTTCTTTGCATGCATGCATGCCTGTATCTTGTTCTCATGCATGTTGTACGACGATGTTGGTGTTGCAGTTTTCAAGTACGATCCGCCGAAGAACGACTCGCATCCACACAGCGTTTACTTGCTTCCGGACCTGACGAGCTTCAAGAGCTGCAATTTCAGTCGTGCAAGGATGTTGGCGAGCACAACACAAGGTGGTGACGAGGGATTTGAGTTCGCGTTGAAGAGTTGGCAGCCTTATTACTTTGCTTGTGGCGAAAGCAATGGCATCCATTGCAATCTTGGAGGCATGAAGTTCATGGTCGTGCCTGCGCTTCGTGGATGGAATTTCTAGTCATGGATGCATGGATACAAAATATGTCACATGGTTTTTTTTTTTTTTTTAAGTATACGTGGTGTTTGATTAATTATTATTGTATCAGGCTTTGGGTCTATTATATTCAACAAGTCTACCATGCAGTCTAGCTAATTGGTATTTGTGTTCTTCAATGGTGACTAACCCATGAAGATTTCCATGTATGCGTATATATCGACTTTGTGGATTTGAATTTCAATAATTAATCGCATGTTCCAGTTAAATTATCAATTTCTGATCATGCTTAATTCCTAGCTTATTCATTTAAGCAACCAATCGAACTATAAGCCAACTATATATATATATATATGTATGTATATTATATTTTTGGTTAAAACTAAAAGTTTGTAAATCAAAATAAATAAATAAATAAATAATCGTTAGTGCTTGTATTTTGCACATAAAATAGTGGCAGGAGAATGGGAATGAAAAGTTCGATAAATATTTCAATAAGCAACCAATTTAATCTGATTCCTTATGTATCCTAACACAAATGGTACGTAATGGGTTAATTAGTACCTTCAAGTTCATTGATTACGTACGTGCATGGTTGTGAACATTGCGACGGCTTATAAGCCATTCTAGAACTATTTATGAACCATGATCGACCTAATTAATATATATGAATTATGGAGTCCTCAAACTGTAATTACAACATTCATTATAACTTTAATTTAAAGTCGTGAATTAAAATTACAAGTTATATATGTGCTGACCGCTCAAATGATTTAAATTGATCTATTTAAAAAATGTTTAAATGTACAACAATTATATATATTGTTCAAATGAAATACAGATTTTTTAGTAAATTTCCATTAAAAAAAAGGTGTTTTGGTAGCAATTCCTCCCAAATTTTCACATAAATAGTATATTGCCCTCTAAATTTTGATATCATAACCTCCTAATTTTTCATTTCGATGTAGATTTACCCCAATTTTAACTTATATTAATTATCCCGTTGCCTAGGATAATATTGAAGATTTTAAAAATTATTATTCTTCCTCGTCTAACACATTGACAGTAGGAAAAATATTGGGAAAAATGATTTACATTTTTAAATGAACTTTCAAACAAGTATATAATTAACATTGCATGCCCAGATAATAAGTATGAATTTTTTACCTGGTCTTTTAAATGAAATGCAAACTTGCTTATAAAAACTAGCAAAAAGCATTAAGTAGTGCCTGATGAATTAATATTAATCAACAGGTAAAAATAAAATGCACACTTGAAGGTGCGGTGCAATGGAAAAAGAATCTAATTGAATCTTCATAAGGAAATCTCACCAAATCTTCACACTCACTTGTAAGAGTTAATATTCGAGTCTTGACAAGCTCTATTTGTGATTAAGTGTACTTAGCCTTATTGAAATGTCATATAGAACATGAATTTTTAAGGAGTATAGGTATGATATTTTAAATTTTTAAAGGGTTGCAAAGTTAATCAAAAAAACAAAAATTAAAATTTTACCTCAGATAATTACAACATCAAACAGCTTGCATGCAAAACAAGACAAACCTAGATACAATACAAAACCACATTTCATATTCAAAGAAATCAATGAGATTATAACCTAGTGAGGTTATATCGATCACATGCAAAATTAAGGCATGCCGTCCTAATATGGTTCGCCTCCTTCACATCCAATTGGGCACTTCGAAATGGGTTTCGGACCCCTTCAAAGTAACCGCTCTTCAACCAGCACTCCATCAAGTCCACCCATTCCGGCCATGGATGCAAAATATTGACCCAAGACTCTTCTGCATTCGCAACGTTGGTAGGTTCTTCTTCAGAGTCCTACGACAACTGGGCACTGTCATTGTTCAAGGGTTTAATGATTAAAGTTCTTCTACTTCGTTAATTAAGAAATCTAGCTTCGGATTGAGGTCTACATTGTTGCTGTGATTAGAGAAGGAAGAAGGATGATTATTGAAAATCTCGATTTACCCCCAGCCAACAGAAAAACTAATAGGAGAAAACTAGCAGAAGTTAGGGTAAGGGTAAATCTACACTGAAAGAAAGATTAAGATCGGTTATGATATCAAGATTAAAATTCAAGAGGCAATATACTGTGAAACTTTGGAAGCATTGCCACCAAAAATCCAAAATGAATAAAAAATTCTTGGTAAACTTACAACTAATTAATTAAGTTTTAATAATAATCCATGTGCTATATTATAATTATGGTAGACATAAGAAATCTTCAAGAGACATATAAATGTATGTATAGCTCAGCAAATTTGATCACTAAGATTTTATTATTTTAAGCTATTAATTTCTTTTTTAAAACAAATAAATTTTAGATTAAATTAAGAATTAGAGTTTAAAATTTTAAATATATACTCTAATAATTAATTCAACCAAAAATAACATACATTGTTTGCCCTACAAATTTCAATGACTAAATACATGTTCATAATAATTGTGATTCGAGTATATATGTGTGTCTTGCATGACATAAGATTAAACAAAAATAAAAGTAAAATGTAATTTGAAGTGATTGTGATAATATCTTTTAATTAATTTAAAAGAACAGAATCACTTGCATATATATGTAAAAATCTAAATATGAACAAATAAAAACGTGAACATTGTCATTTGCTTTCTAAAATTTGAAAAGAAGAAAAGTAAAAAAGAAAAAGTGATCATAAAGATTTCTAATATCATTGGTTTACGTGGACATTTATCATCTAATTCATTATCATTCAATTAGCATTAATTTAAATAAATAATAAATAATGTATCGTTAATATTAATTTGCTAAAGATCATATGTAAATATATGCAGCCAAACATTAATTAAGGATCTCTTTGAAACTGTTTATGTAAATAATACTTTTTTTAAAAGTACTTTTTATTTAAGCACTTTAGTTAAAAAGCACTTTAATAATAAAACAAATTTGATTTGGTGAAAACTATAAAAAGTCTTTTAAAATATTTTTCTTTGAAAAAATATTTTTTTAGAAAAGCACTTTCAGGTGCTTCTTAAAAAAAACACTTAAAAGAAAGCACTTTAAGTGCTTTTTTTATAAAAAAAGTACTTTATAATTTTTTTATAATTTTTTTGCCAAACACGTTTTAAACTGCTTTTTTTATAAAAAAAAAAACACTTTTTCATTTAAAAAAAAACAGTTCCAAAATGGACTCTAATTAATAAAGTGCAATTAATTTACTTGTAAAATTAATTTTTGCTTGCTTAGTTAATTTTTTACGCAAATAAAAGAATTTGGAGAAATAAAATTTGATACAAAATTTCTCTAATTTTGCAAGTGATTGATAAAATTGCCCTTATGCTTTGGAAAAAGAAGAGGGGAGCAATGGTATTGCGGTCATTTCGGATTTAAATCACTCCCATTTTCCTCTCCTCTTTCCCTGCATACCCGAGCACCCCCTTTCCCCAGCTGAAAATTTCGGCAGCAGCACCTCAAGAAAAAAAAATTTTGATTTTTTCACAAATCTTTACTACCCAGCCCCAATTCTTTGACCCCCAATGAGTTTTCACCCTCTGAATCCAATGGTGAGCTTGTTTTCTATTAATTTGACTTCTAAATGAGCCAATTCCTCCATTAAAATCAGCAGCTTTCGCTGTAAATTCTTGAAGAAAAGCAAGTTATTTTTAAGAGATCTTGCACCCATTTGCTTCCATTAGTGTTCTCTACATATATCTTGTGTTGCGTGTCGAAGAAAACCAAGAAATTTCAAAGTGCCATGGAAGCCAAGCTTTGAAATGGAAAGAGAACAATCGGGTGTTTTGTGGAAATAAGAATTTCGGATAAGTTTTCTTTAATTTATGTTTTTGGTGGCTTGCTTGGAGTACGCATGATTTGGCTGTGATTTTGGGAGAAATGGGTTGGGCTGCTCAGCTTGCTGGAGAACTGCGAGCTTCTCTTTCCATTCTGGTGGCTGCGGTGATGACGATCGTCCTGATACCGATTGACTCCACGAAGCTGGTGGCAGCGCAGGCAGTGCTGACCGGTGCTCTTGGGTTGGAAGCAAAAGGCGTCGATGGAAGCAAGATGGACTGTTTTTGACCCACCAATTTAGTGGGTCAGATAGTCCCTCCTCTCAGTGTGTGTTAATATTATCCCCTTCATTATTTTTATACCGGACAAAATTTATTTCAAACCAAACACCAGACTTCACTAATATTTGAACAAAACTAGTGAAGTCCGACCTCATCCGGCTCACCAAACACGCCCAGTGGTCATGGGTCCCCCGAAGAATACGGTTCGTACGATCTCTCAAAAGGCCTTCGACGAGCTGGTGAAGGAGAATATGGACGACCTTGGGATGGACCCCGCCGATGCCCTCAACGACGCCATTGAAACTCTTACTCTCCAGGGCGTCGATCTCTCTGGTTAAACCCTATAACTCCCTCCTCTTCTTCCTTTTTACTGCGATTCGTTTCGAACCAAGGAAATGTGGGATCTCGGTAACAGAGTGCAGTTGCATTCTGGCCCGTACCTTTTTTTGTTATTCCAGGGATCTTCAAGATCGGCCTGCATTTCTTGAGCTTCTGGTGAAATTGCTCCAACTTCTTTGGAAGTATTGAGCTGCTCTGGAGGCAGTAAATTTTGGGGAAAAAAAAGAAACCATTTTTATGCTTTTCCTATATTTTTTGTGCAACTAAAAAGAGCTTTTTTTTTCACGAGCTTTTGCCATTAACATCAATTCACTATGTGTTTCCTTTATCCCAGGAATAGTCACTTGTGTACCGGGAGAAGGTAGTGTGAAGGATAATCCTGTGTTAGTGTGTCTGGATAGATTGAAGCAATTGGATGATAGTTCTAAGGATCAGTCTATGGATAAGAATTTGGATGAGATGGAAGAGTTGTTAGATAAGCTTACTGAGCTATGTGGTGCACAAGGGTCGGGAAATGCTGCTATAGCCACAAGGAACGGTGGGGTGGAATTGTTATGTTCTATATGTTCTGAGATTGGAATTGGGTGCGAACGGGCTCTTGTTTCCGCTTTGAAGGCAATGGCAGCTTTACTTCATGGTATAGTCTAGACTGTATAAAACATCAATGCCATCTTAATATGTTTTCGCAATAAGTTGAATTTGTTATTGTAATTTGTTCAATAATTTCTGGTTTGTTTTTGGGTCATTTGTAATATTTGATCTGAACTATAGCATTTCTTAGACCTTGAAGTTGTTGGAAACCCATTCCTTGTATTTGTTTTCTTGTCAATTGCAGATCTTCAAAGTGCTGAAACATTTAGAACCAGTGGTGGAGCATCAATTGTGGTGGGCATTCTAAATGATGGCAGCCAAAGTGCCAAACTTTAGACGTCCTGAATAGTGGTTTTTCTGTGGTTGCTGCAGCTTCAACTGGTAATGAGATTCTAAAAGAGTCATTCATGGAGTTGAGAATTGATGAACTTATTCTGCAAATACTCAACGGACAGAGTAAAGGTAGCCTTCAAAGTTTGTATAATGCTATACGTGTTCTGCTGACGCCTGATGATAATCGTGTTGTGGCTTCACAAGTAAGTCACAAACTCCCACAAATTGTGCACCTGCATTTTGTTCTTGCCATATGTAGAAGGATTGTTTGGCAACATGTTTTTCCTCTCCTCTTTAGATTTGGTCATTTTAATGTGATTAACATCCTTTCTGTTATGCATATTTTTCCATATAAGTATCTTAGATCAACCTGTATTGCAACATGTTACTAAAGGTTATTTTGTGTGCAAATTTCAGGTTCATGGTTATGCACGGCGATTTGCCAAGACTTCAGTTCCGAGATGTCAAAGTTTCACACGGAGACTCTTGACACTCTACCAAGAATGTGGCAGACCTGGAAACAATTTTAAAGTGGTATTTATATACTCTTATGAAGATAGTAGGTCTTTTAACAAATCTTATTGGCAAATGCCAAGGCTCAGTCCCATATTTTGAGCGCAAAATCAGATCGGGCCTGAAAATACTGTTCAAAAGTTATAAACTTCCGAAACTCGTGATTCTGGATCAAAATAGAAATATTATGATCGATGATGCAACAAACATTATTTGGGAATATGGGGCAGAAAGCTTTCCATTCACAACCCAGAGAATCAGTTTTTGGAAAAGCTAGGGAGAGCCGCTAACCAGGTGGTGCGTTCTTTTATGGATGCCTCCATTCACTTGATTTCTAATCTCGGGAAGCAGGTAGTTACACAAACTTTAATTTGAAGTCTGCTATATATATATATATAATGCATTAAATTGTTTTACTGTTTTCTTTTCAAGAATTAAGAAACAGTGTCTGATTTGAATGTAGGTTCAGTTTTGCGAGTTTAAGAACAAATTGCTTGGCATATATTTTTGGAAGAAGTTGGACCTAAATTGTGATTATTTTCATCCCTTTCTCTTGAAGGCTTACAAGAGACTGAAGCAAAAAGAAATGGACTTTGAGGTTGTTTTTATTCCCCCAAGGTCAATCAGAAATTCAATGTGGAGAAGAGATCGCAGAAATGTCGTGGTTAACATTGCCTGCTACAGAAGAGAACCTCGCTGAGAAAATTACAAAGCACTTTGGCATTGAAAAATTGGTTAAAAGCTTCCCATTTCTCAATATCAGAGTGCTTTGTAATTTTCTCAGCAAGGCTGTAGCTGACAATGTTAACCATGGCATTTCTGCGATCTCTTCTCCACATCGAATTTCTGATTGACCTTGGGGAATAAAAACAACTTCAAAGTTCATTTTTTTTGCCTCAGTCTTTTGTAAGCCTCAAAGAGAAAGGGATGAAAATAATCACAACTTGGGTTCAATTTCTTTCAAAAATATATGCCAAACAGTTTGTTCTTAAGCTATTAATTTTTGAAAAAGAAACAGTAAAACATTTTAATGCACTATATATATAGCAAACTCCAAATTACTTGTTTCCTGAGATTAGAAATCAAGTGGATGGATCCATCCACCTGATTAGTTGCTCTCTCCAACTTTTCCAAAAAACTAATTATCTGGGGTGTGAATGGAAAGCTTTCTAGAATCATTTCGGAAGTTTATAACTTTTGAAAAGTGTTTTCAGACTCCATCTGGTTTTGCGCCCAAAATATGGAACCATGAGCCATGGCATTTGCCAATAAGATTTGTTAAAAGACCTACTATCTTCAGCAGAGGATATAAAGACCACTTTAAAATTGTTTCCAGGTCCTCCACATTCTTGCTAGAGTTCCAAGAGTCTCCTGTGAAACTTTGACTTCTAGGAAGTGAAGAGGAAGCAAAATACAATCCCATCACAGTTTTTTTCAGTAGAGTACTAATTTTTACCTATAAAATCAAACCAACAGAACAATATCAATGTTTTTATAGAGTCAATATTTTTTACCAAATTCTGAGCATCTAAGTTTGTATACATATTCATTTATTTTTTTATTTTTTGTAATTAAGTTTGTATACATACCTGCTCATCATTGTAGCGCTTGAGAAAGTCCTTGTTGCGGATGAGAAAGTTGCACTCCTCTGATGAGAGAATTTCTGACAAGTCATGACTGACTTTTGTTGCGGATGAGAAAGTCATTCGCATTAGACGACAGTAGCTCTGACAAGTTGTGAGTATTTTCGTTGTTGGCCATCATCTCTGTGTAACTCAAATCTCTCTGCTATGCTACCTTATAAATTCTCCTAAACGGTACTCTGATGGCTGTGCTTCACGTATTTGTCTATCAAACTGGGTTAGCTTCCAAGGAGTTCAATAATTCCAATCGCATTAGAGATCAATATCTTCATATCTGATCCTAATATAACCAGAGTAGAAAGCACTCGGATGTCATAGCGGTGAAAGAGTTTCTCTAAGGCAATGCCAACAATGGCATTGTTGTTAAGCTGTCTCTGAACTTATTTTCTGATAAGTTGTCCTGTGATATCAAAACCGCCTCAAAAATTTTCCCATTTCCTTCATTTCCTTGTAAGCATTAATCAGTAATTGATTAAAACTTTTGCAGTTTTCGTGAGAATTCTTGTAAAAATAGATTCCCACAATTCTGTTTTTAAGCTCTGTTACAGGTACCTAATTTCAAAATTAACAAGATCATATATCAACCACTGTATCTTATTCAAGGGGTTTCTTCTACAAGATTGTTTCCAGGTTCACCAATTTTCTTGAACGGAGAAGCAAAATAGAAAGAAAATGAAAATGGAAGATGGTTATAAGTGAAAGGTTCCGTGCAACAGATTATCCAAATCAAAGTCTAAAAAGTCACTTTCGAACATTAGGAGTAAAAGCACAGAGACTTTTTTTGACTTATTGATGCGCGGCTCTAAGAGATTGTCCAAGAACCTAGTAAAGAAAATATAGAAACTCCCAAGACTAACAAAGTTAAGAACAATGATTAGGAATCGTGATCATTTTCTTAAAAAAGAAAGAACCAAAATATTAAAGAAAAATTGTGACCCTTTGCTTAGCAAGCAAGAACCAATAATATTGAACCAACAATATTGAAGAACACAACAAGCAATTAACTCTTGAATGCTCTGAGATAATTGGCAAAATAACCAAAACTAATTTTATTGAATAATAATGTGTAAATTCGTCCATACTAAAAGGGTCTATTTATAAGCTTTCCAAAACCCTAAATCTAAAACAATTAAGACACCTAAAACAATTAGGAAACCTACAGTAATTAGGAAACTTAAATAAAAGATCACATGTTAGTCACATGATCAAAAACCAATCAAATTAAAACACTTGTCATGTGTCCAAACTAATTAAATAGAGACACTTATCAATAGACTACAGAACTAAGACCATGCCAATTTCAATCTTCATGGATAATAATGGTCATGTATGCATAAATGATTTGACCAGTTCCCTTGCACATCTCTCTTCTAACGAAATATTCTTCAAAGTCTTCCAAACATGTCAATTTGACTAACCCAAAAAGAGCTTCCTTGAACTTACTTTGCACGAGCTCTCGTGCGGATCCTACACTTGAACAGCTATCATATCACTTATTTTGTCACAAGCATATGTATTTTACCAATTAACCTTTAACATATAAGTTAAAATCTGTTTTTCAATATAATAGAATGTCTTTTTTCTTAAAAATGAAATAAAAATTTTTTGTTGGAACACATAAACTATTTCATTCTGAATTAAGACAAAAAGCTCCGAAATTCTGGAATCAATGTAAAAATGGGTTTTGGTTAAAGGGTCATTATCATTATGATTTATCTCTAAATAGATGGTCTAGATTAGTGCAACAAAAATGGAGAAATAGGGTCAATAAACACTTATAGACCAAATTATAAAAAAACACTCTATAGACCAAAATCAACATTTAAAGAAATATGATTCATATGAAAAAAAAATCCATTAATTAACTACGAAAAACAAAAAAAACAAAAATTGCTTTCTTCTGCTTCTGCGTATGCTTTATTTCTTCACCTTCATCAAAACCCTGATCATTCAAAGGGCGTGTCCAAAGTCACTATCCACGTAATAGCTGGGACCCGCGGTGATGTGTTTGTGGCTGTGACCTATTACAGAGTCGGCCCAATATTGTCTTGCAGGAACAAGGTCTCTGTTGGAACTACCATCGTCCGATTTTTATTATTATTATTATTATTATTATTATTATTTTTCAATATATAAATATAAAAATTAAATTGAAAATAATTAATAAGTGGGATACCAAATTTAAGTGACCAATCAAAGCCAAATACAAATTGGATACCAAAATTAAGTGACCAATCAAAGCCAAATACAAATTCACTAAAAGTTTAAATATTTCTCGGATATGTGTAGTTGGGAATCTTGTTTAATTGAGTTGTGATTTTACATAAATGCCTAATAATCCGGTTTCAGTTTGTCCACATCAGCAGTCAGTAAGAAACTCAATCTGTTATAAAGCAGTTAGTAGCTTAATTATTACTCACTCTTAACTATTGCCACGTATGATATTCTTCTTTTTCTTCATTATGGGCGGTAAAACACATTTAGCCTTGGTTTTCTTCTTTTATTAGTAATTAGAAAAATATATAATCTAATTTAATTAGGGCTTCTCTCCAAATGCAAAGGAACGCCGGATTATATATAGATTGATTAGTTAGACTCTCTGGGCAGTTTTAGTTTTCCTTGAACTGCTCTATTTTGACTATTAATAAAGCCCCAAAATATATATATATATATATATATAATATCTAAGCTATAAATTTATGGGTTACTTGATGTCATATCGAGGTGCATACATATTTAATTTTTTTTAATTCATTTAGTGTATAATTAATATTTTATTCTAAAATGATTAATATATCCTTAAATATGTAATATATGCAATTAATTTGTTTAGTTTCATCTTTTTGCTTTCTCTTCCATTATTTTCAGTTCTTTTTTTAAAAACTAAAAATTATTATCATTCTCTGATAAAAAGAAAAAAATAATAATAATTATTATTTTTATCTTATTTATGAATAAGCATGAGTACGAGAGTTGAACTATTTAAGGTGAAAGATGAAAGTGTTTCCTATTGCTTGTTACCTACAGGCTATGAGAAAGGAACTTTTATGCCTTGGATTGTACCATCGATGAAGCTGTAAGCTTCACACTTTGGCTTTTTTTATTATTTATTTTTATATATGTAATTTGACGTTCAAATTATTAATTTTTATGTTGATATTTGATTTTTGGACAATTTATTCTTTTTTTTTTGTTTAATCGAGCATAACACTTGAGAGAAACTTACGTATTTAATATAGATTCAAAGAACATGACGTACAAATTTTTGTCAATGAAAATATAAAGAAATGAAAACTTGAGAGCATCCTTCCCTGTAAAGATATGAAATAAATGAATATATAAATAGAGATAGGATAAAAGAAATTATATGGAGAAAAAATACCCCAGGCCAACCTCACTCGTATGCTCCTAAGCCAACTTTGCTCGTCTAGATTATTTTCACTCATTCAAGGGTGTGAGTGTGGGCCATATACCCTAAGCTAACCTCACTCATCTGCTAATGGGTATAAAACCATTTTTTTTTATGAATTAATGGGTGTAAAACCATTGATTAATCCCTTGTCGGGTTTTATAATTATATGTTTCCATCGAATTTTTTTTGTATGGAAGTAATTTAGACTGATAAACTGGACGCATTGATTTATGGAATTAATCATATGTTTCCATTGATTTCTAATTATATATTTGTCACAATTTATGAATACAATCCTTGCGGGTGGTACATTATATTCATAATTTACTGTTGAAAGTTTATCTTTTATATACATCAATGGAATGGTTGTTGTTTTGGCGTTGGATTTCTTGCGTCCACTTCTTTCTCACAAGTGCATGGGGACGTGAAATAGCCTGCTGTTGAGATGGCTGGTACATTAAGCTTCAGGTAGGTCGACAGGAAGCGCCACCCAGGTTGCTTGCACGTCCGTCTGCATCAACCTTCAACATAGGAATGCCAGCGTGCACGTCCTCTGAAGTCCAAATTAGCATTTCACACATATTTTTTTGCAAACAAAGTAGAAAATGAACTTGGGTAGATAAGGGTAAGTGAAGTAAGACTCAAGGCCAAATGAAGGTTATAGGGTGAGTGTCCACACTTCTCTTCCAAGAAAGACCCTCTAGACCTTTAAACTAGTAAGAGAAATTCCTTTCTTTCCCTCGTTCTCACTTAGAAATTGAGAAGAAGAAAGATAATGAAGAATGGAATGGAAGAGTCTCCTTCAACCTCTTACCTTCACCTTAAGTACTCCCCTGGAGACTCATGGATGGATAGGGATGGCAAAAAGCCTCGTCCCCATCTCGTCGGATCTCGTCCAAAATGGGACTGGGATTCCCCATTTAATCAAGGTGACGGGGCAAATTAAATTGCCCCGGGGCGTGATCGGGGAGTATTATCCCCCCTAACCCAAACCCGCACCGTTATATATTATTAATATATATTTATATTATATATTAAATTCTTTTATATTTTTCAAAAGATAAATATGTTCTCTTCACAGTCTGTCTCCATTTTCCTTCACAATCGACCTTAACCCTTTTGTCTCCATCCCATCTCACTCACCCTCTGTATCTTCTCTCTAACTCTCCAACTGGCCATAACTCTCTCTCTTCATCTCTCACTCATAGTCAGTCATCTCACTCATCTCTCAATCTTAGCCATCTCACTCTCTCACTCACGACACCATATTAATAGTAAGCTTGACGACGACGACCACAAGTAAGCTTGACGACGATGACTCGAGTGAAGCCTTCAAATTTGCTATCTCTCAAATCTCAACGGCGTTTTCTCTTTGTGAATGAAGCTTCTTTTTTTTTCCAAATCTGTCACATCTTTTTGTGAATCAACCTTTTTTGAGCTTTTTTCTTTCCAGATTTGTCTATAAATCAAGCTTTTTAATTTTTTTCTCTATATAATTGTTAACGGGGTAACAGGCGAGGAACAAGCATCCCCAGCCCCGATTGAGGAATCCCCGACCCTGACGGGGTATCCTATTCTCTAACGGGAGGAGAGGGAGGCCTACCCCGACCCCGCCCTGCCCCGTTCCCATCCCTATGGATGGGCAACACGTGTTGGGCCTCAATGAATGAGATACTATCACATCTGTCCTAGCTGGAATGGGATTTAAACCAGCTCTCCCGTCGTTGTCAACCTAGTTTCCCTGACTAACCGTCCATTAACATGGCCATAGACATGAGGAGAAAGAACTCTAGTACTTAAGGTTGAGATGGTGGCCAGTAGATAAAAATATTAATAAAATACTACGTGGCACGATCTAACGGCAACTAACTCTGAGTAGGAGTTTTTAAGAGGAGGTGCTACGTGGACATTTCAGACTTTTTTTCAAGTGTGGTAGGCGATTTCCTCATCTGTGTAAGCTGAACGGTCGGATTATAGTGGATTTGGTGGAGCATTTCCATATCGAGGTACCTTGGGCACAAAGGCTTTCTGAGCAGCCGGCGTGTCCCCTCTATTTGGCAAAGATTATGCTAATTTGACCTACCAACACTGCTTACTGCAATTAATGTCACTGCAAAGAATGGGTGGAGACATTAAATACCTTGTCTATACGAGAAACTTCCATGCATCTTCCTTCTCTACTTGGGCTAGGCAGGTAGACTAACGACCTTGTAGGCCTCTCCATCTCCTCTTGATGGGATCCATTGGGCTAGATTTTATGGGGGCCTTAATTCATTACATAACAGTTGTGTTGTGTCTGTCATTTTTCTGGTCTTTGCCTTTTTTGTTTTAGAAATGTTATGCTTAATCCTTGGTTGCTTTATTACATTCTGGTCTGGTTTTATCATGCAAATTGTGCAGGGTGGATGATCTGGTTGTTGAAGGACTCGACGGGTCGACCTTCAAGAAGCTTTCCAATGGCAAGTTCGCCTCCCTTCTCTGCCCCCACCACTGCGTCCTCGATTCCCCTCTCATGCTCTCGTTGATTATTCTCGCTATCATTACCAATTATACATTTTAGTCTCTTGTCCTTAAAGATTAGGGATTCAAAAAGACTTTTTAACAATTTCATTTAGCATAATTGTGAGTTGTGATGAGTTATAGTTTGTCGATACTGATTTTGAGTTGAACCCAATTGCCAATTTCCCTCCTTTTGTCCAAATTAGATATGAAATTGAAGTAATCTGGATGTGGTACTATTGATAAAGGAAAATAACCAATCTTTGGCAACCAAGAGTGGGCTGTTTTTTTTTCCTTTTTCCTCTCAAAAGATGTAGTTCTTTCCATTCAATTGAAACCTCTATTCTTCATCTTCCAACTGAATTGGATAATCCTAGAAGTGATCAACAATAAATTATACAGCAAGAAGTGCTAGTTTATGCTTTTGAAGGATTTATTACAGCTATAACTGGTTGATGCAATTAGGATATATTTGGGAAGGCCTAATTTAGGGGGAGACCATTGCTCCATCTCAAACTTTTGTATATGTTATAGGAGGGCAAAATGTTGCTCACCTCACTCTTAAGAGCAGCTTACAAATCATGTGAAAAACTATCTGTTTCTAAATGCCTCATAATATGCTCACATACAGTAGGACATGCTTTCCTCATCTTCTTTTGTGTCTTTGAGTTTTGTTCTGTTGTATTATGACTTCTCCTGCACATGATTTTCTCTTTGAATTATTTTTCCTGATTGGTAGAAAAAGTTGTTATTGGAACAGACGCATTGCAAGGGATCACGCCACCGAGCTGCCGAGTCCAGGCTGAAGGAAAGAGAACTGGCAAGACAACATGAGATGAATAACAGAATTGCCTTGTCGACGGACTGTTCTGGTGGCACAGCTGAATGGAGGACCTGCAACCAAGAATTTGAGTCAGGGAGTAAACCATTGATTGAACAAGTCTTGGAAAGCTGCTTCTGAAATACTCACCTGCAGAAATTCTCAGCAGGATTTCAGAAACAAAATCAAAGTTTTGGAATCAAGTAAAAATCATGTAATAGCTTGCGGAGCTTCTGGTCATTTGAGTACAAATAGTTCAGTTCCAGATATGGAAGTATCTAATAAGGTGGTTGGATCACAGCATTTGGATTACCGGGAGCGTGTAGAGAGAGAGCTTAAGTTTACGGCTGCAGGATGGAAGCGTGATTGTCATGGGAAATGGTACAAAGATGAAAACGTGAGTTTCTTTTATGGTTAGTACTGTAAACATTAATAGGCATGCTTTTGGCTTCGAGTTTCTGAAGACCAAATGAACATATTCATCATGTACATAAACTTTATACCTATTATACTCTTGCAGGTCGAGTGTGACTCCGATGAAGAAGATCCGAATGTCTGTCCCGGTTGACAATTATGGCAATAACCATAATAGAAGACTATTTCACTAACAGCTTGGTTCCAAACCGAGTGCTTTTATTAAAACAATTTCTACCCGACACTAGGTATCCAAATATCTATCTTCAGGAAGAAGAATTTTGCGGCTTCAAGTCATTTTTTTGGGTGTAATTTGCGCTTGCAGAATGAAGCATCAGTGAACTATGCTTTGGAGGTGTAGTCTGCAGGCTGCAAGTTGAATGCATGTAACAACTCCTATGTCAGCCTGTGGTAAAATTTTATTTGGAACTGCAAAGGGAAATTCGTAGGGTCTATGAATGCTATTTAATTTGCAATCTCATTAGCTTGTTCATTGGAGAACCGAGTGTTCATAGTGTTTAAAAGTGGTGTCGGCGTTATATGTAAATGTTGCATCTCAAACCTCCCTGCGGACAGGCTCATTGGCATTAACCTAGCATATACCATTCCTAAACGTGATAGGATTCTGAGCTCCTTTCACTCTTTGCGCGCAAAACTTGGGTTGAAAGTGTACCTAAAATTTGCTAAATTTTCTCTTTTTTTGTTTATTGGATTTAAAGGTTAATAGAGAAAATAAAGAAGGAAGGATTATGAAAGCAAATTCAAAGGAAATGGTGTTTGTTCAAGGTGTCCAATTTCCCGTCATACAAATGACACACAGAAAATATCAGTGGCATAGCACAAACAATCATGGACGTACCTGTTCCATTCAACCCAAAAAAAAACTCTTCCTCCACTTAAAATTCATTTTCCTAGGGGAACAAATCCATCAAAAAAGATCTTTAGGTTTGTTGACTCTTGAGAAAAAATGTCCATTCATAGTTCATGGACCATTTTGTGATTAATGAAAAGAGGTACATAGTATTATTATACAAAAAAAAAAAAAAGGAAAAGAGGTACATAGTATAGTACCCACTAACCTCCTCTTTATTTGTAGTTGGCTTTCACTAAATTCGAGACCCATGTTTCTGAAAGTTGATGCAACATGAGCTTCCTATGGATGTTGCTTGACTTGCTGCTTCAAGTATTCTAATTAACGAAATTAAGTTGATTTCTTCCCTATTAGTTGTGGTGTAGTAATCAATTTGAGATGTAATACCGAAGGGTTTTGTATCTTACACGTATGCCTACTAGAATGGGACCCAGTTAGATAGGAAATGAACGGTGAATGTCAAAAGGAGATGGGGACTCAACGCTAGCTCATTAGTTGATTCATGGTGGCAGTGATGGTTATAATAGTTGCTTTTTATTTGTAAATGGATTATCACTCTCATCTTCTTAGACTTGATTAATGCATGATCTTTTCAGTTGGGTGGCCTTCTTTTCCAATTGCGAAAGGCTGAGAAAAAAAAATATATATATATATATATATAGTTAATTTCCATCTCTTTTAATCAAAGCATTGATGAGGTTTGGTCATGGTGGCGACTAGCTGGTGAATTGGAATGCTTCTTTTCTATCTCTGAATTCAAGACTATCCATCACACATACAAGGGAAGAAAGAACTCTGAATTCAATTGTGAGGGACAGATGAGTAAAATCAATAATATTTATAGGATTCAACTATGAGAAATTTATGTAGGTGACAAATCTCAAAATCTTTCTTTATCATATCATATTTAAGAAAGTAGTTATTGGGTGAAGAGGGACCCATAAACTATATTAATTAGGAGGTAACTAAGGTAGGTAAAAATTAAGTGCATTGATTAAGGGATTAAATAGTAATCAATAATGGTGGTCAAAATTTTTGTGGGGGGATGTCCAAAAAAACAAAAAACAAAAAAAAAAAACACAGTGATGAGAAAGAGAGGGTGAGGGTGTGTGTTATTCTCTCATACAATGGCATCTACCCTATATCTAGTGGGGAACCCACTTATTGAAATAACAATGATGGCATAAATTGGGCAGAGAAATTTCAAAACCCCCTTATTTCCACTTTGATTATTTAATAATTTTGAGGACTCTTTAAGAAACATCAAAAGTAGATGAATTATTAAACATCATACATGTATTTTGCATCTTATAAAAATTCTGTGCAATTTTCTCTATAGATTTCGATTTAATTTGAAAGTCGAAACACTTTTAGCCAATATTATCACACCGGTGTTAAAAAGATTAATATTTTCTCTATGTAAAATTTTAGCTAAAATATTCAAGTAGCATTTTTTTTTGAATTGGAAACTGTAATTACATTGGAAAACAACTTTTAACTGGAGACCATGCATGATGCATGCATGCTCATTAGTCATTTTCTGGCTACTATATGTGACAAGACAACACTGAATATATATATATATATATATATATATATATGAATAAGCTAAATGCGTAGCTGTGGGTTGGAATTTGGACTCCAAATGTATGAATTTTGATTAAACTCTAGTTTATAATTTTCATAATTCATCAAACCGTATGATTGTTATATACCTCTTTTATTTATTTATTTATTTTTTCATTCACAAGAACGATGGAGATCTTAAATAATCCATATATAAAATTTGCCATTAACATTAATCAACTCTAAGCGCATTAAAAATAATAGAAAATAAATAAATAAATAGTTACAGTTACACGTTGGCTGTGATGGGTCGCACGTGAATCCTTCCCTGATAATTACCAATATATCGGGAAAAACCCTTAAAATTCGTAAAGGTGGTCCAAGTCATTCATTATTTTGTGGATAAAATCGGTCCTACCCACTTTCTGTTGTTTCTTTTTTTTTAGTCAATAACAATTTCTTATAAATTTGACTGCTATTTCTGTTTATAATTCCTTTCGTGTAATAAAATTAATGCTACGGCTTGTCGTTCAATTTTTCCAATTAACTTGGCAATGATAAGATAATATGTCACCACAGCATCGGTTAATAAACAAGTTTGATATGCAGCATCAATATTATATACATATATATATATATAATATTAGTGAAATAAAAGAAAATAGAGCAGGACCAACATTGAGCATTAAAAAAGTAATTGCATAGGAGAAAGGAAAAAGGGAAATAAAATGATCTTTTGGAAATTATAAAATGCTTGTGAATTATAGTTTTTCTTTTTAAAATCTCTTTTAAAAGAATATAATTAAATAAATTTATGGAGTCAAACTAAATTTCGATTCCTTAATTTGTAACTTTTATTAAAATTTTAAGGTCGGATGTACTTTTTAACACAAGACCATGAATTTTACAAATGTATTAATGATAAAATTCAGCTAGAGCGTTTAATTTTAGCAGTTTAATCCCCTTTATTTTAAGGGGCTTTTTGTGTATTTTCTCCACTGTTTTTTTGGTGGTTTTAATACAATGCGATATTCTACCAAAAAAAAAAATTAGGGTTCCAAAAAAAAAAGTGGTCTAATTTATTTATTTTTTTCTTTTACAATATATATATATAGAGAGAGAGAGCTTTTGAAGCAGCAAATGAAAAAATAAAATAAAAGAATAAAAAAAACCTTATAAGATAGTTATATTATATACACACCTAAAAAGGAAATATTACAATACAGAACAGCTTTTGAAGGTACAGGAAAGAAAGACTTATTAAGTACGAATATTTTTATATGAGAAAGCAAGGATTTGAATAATTAGGCTAAGTAAGTTGACCAAAATATACATGAATCTATATTGTATATATATAGACACAATCACCGATGAGCTCTTTAATTTAATATTACTTTTTAAAAATTTTGTTTTTAATATATGGTTGTTCATGTCGGTCATGATTGTTTTATTAAACATATTATTAACAAATGGTTTTCATGGCTCTAAAATCGCATAGTTGTACGAGAATATTGTTACACACACACAAAAAGGATTCGATGGTATCCTGTTTCCCTCATTTTCTTATTATAAACGACAACGTCTCTACCTATTTTTTAAAATATTTTTATTTTTCTTTACTAATTAAATAATCATTTGTCAAAGGATCCCACTTCATTATTAAGATGGATTCAATTAATTAATAACACAATTATTGTACAAAGTGAAGTTACAAAAACTTGTACATAGATGACGTACGTCTCATGCATCGATTCAATCTGCATTTTGTATATATATATATATATATATTTTTTGTAAACGTTCATATATAGTTTCATACTAATATTTGTTATATTAATACTTGGTGAAATATTTCCAAATATAATATAATTTCAATCCCTTGAGAAATCAACTTTGTTTATAAATAATTTGAATATTATATATATAAATGGACAGGACATATAAACACTGTGCTAGGGTGATGGTTTTGAAAAATCTAAGTCTAGGTGCAATTCTATATAAAATAACATTTCCAGCATGTGAAATGTTTCATGCAAATTAAGCAATATTCTTGCACTTGTAAATCTCATCTGCCATTTGTTTTTCAACAAATAATAATAATAATAAATCTCATCATGGTTTTGATTGCTATTACTTTTAGACTGTTTTACTTTTAATTAGATTCATTTGCATGCTTTTAAAAAAAAAAAGATTCATATGCATGCATGTATATCTATGATGGGTAACTTAAATTAATCTAGCTCGTATAGTTACCTAGTAATTTATTAGGTTTTGATAATCATAGAATTTTTACAATCTTGAAGCAATCATTTGAATTTTCCAATCATATATTTGATATTGTCAAATTATATATATATATATATATATATATATATATATTTTTTGATGCATGCTAATAAATAATAAGTTTAAAAATGCGTGCTTACTCAATAATTTACAGAGATTATATATGCATTAAATATATGTTATATGTATTTATATATATTATTTATAAGTTAAATAAAAGATTATGCATTGATCCTTTACCTCTCAGGGCACTTCAGTTTCAAGTCTAAAGTTGAAAGGGATCATACAACTATATTTATTTATTTTATGGAAAGACGCAGAAATTCATTAAAGAAAAGAAAAAAAGTATATGTAGAAAATAATTAATTAATTTTTTTGGTAATTAATTGATTTGGAGAAAGTACACACGTGTCATCAATTTGCATTGAAGCAGTTTTGAAAGTATCGAAAACATTAATGTTGGTTTTAAGACTCATAAAACTATAACCTGTAACAGTTATGAGGAGGTTCCTTGATTAAAATTTTTAAAAAATTTTTTTAATTTTCTTTCCAATTAAATTAGAAATAAGAAATAATAATATTGATTTATATTTCTTTTTCTCATCCAATAAATAAAAGTGCCCTTTTAAAACATTTTTTTTTTCCATTGTGCGACACCTTTCTTAGCCACTAATAAAAATCGATAGAGGTATAGCATTTTATTGAGTCAACTATTAAATTCCATTGTTGTATTAAAAAAGTATTAAATTTTAAAAACTATAATTTATTTTAGTAAAATATAATATTTTTGGCAATTTTACTGAAATTATTATATAGTTTCTATTATTTTTAAAACAAAATATTATGTAATTTCACTAATTATTTGTATTTATTACATTTGAGAGATGTGTTAGTCTATTTTTCCGTAATTAGTGATACATAAGGAAAAATATATAAAAAATATATATATGAGTCATATAAGGACTATAATTGCACTTTTTAAAATAATTTATAAATAAATCTGATTCTGAGTTGAATAAATTGAATTTTCGAAATTCACGGCATAATAATAAAACTTAAAGACTCACGTGCATCACACGTGGCCAGTGAGAACAAACAGCTCACTTCCATCTTCCTACTCCCACTTCGCTTCAACAAATCCCCACGCCATCCCTCTCTCTCTCTCTCTCTGTCTTTCGCTCTCGCTCCTACACATTTACAGCTTTTCCCACCTTTTATTATTAACTTGGACAGCTTCTCTCTCTGAACCAGAGGAGGAGGAAGAAGAAGAAGAGCACGCACAATCACAGTCAACAGGTTTCCACAAACCACCTGAGTGTATACTTACGGACATTGCAGAAACCCATCACCAACTTCTTTCTTTTTGATTACATCCAATGGGAATTTGTACCTCAAAGCCACCAAAACCAAACCCATATTCTGCCGGAGACCAAACTGACCCTTCACAAACCCCAAAATCTCAACCAACTCTCCTCACAACCACCACCCCTCATCACGACCGGAAAGACGATGCCACTGGCGGAAAGCAGTCACCTTTCTTCCCCTTCTACAGCCCCAGTCCGGCCCATTACCTGAAAAAGTCGCCGGCGGCAAGCAAGAGCACCAGTTCCACACCAAGGCGGTTTTTCCGGCGGCCGTTCCCGCCGCCGTCGCCGGCGAAACACATTCGTGCGGTGCTGGCTAGACGGCACGGCAAGAAGGCGGCGACGGCGATACCGGAGGAGGGTGAGGACGAAGGTGGGGTGGAGCTGGATAAGAGGTTTGGGTTCTCTAAGGAGTTCACCAGTAGATTGGAGGTTGGGGAAGAGGTGGGTCGAGGGCATTTTGGGTATACTTGCTCTGCTAGGTTCAAAAAGGGTGAGTTTAAGGGCCAGCAAGTTGCTGTCAAGGTCATCCCAAAAGCCAAGGTTGGTCCTTTTCTCTTTCTCTCTCTCTCTCTCTCTCTTCTCTACTTTTGTGGCTCGCACTTGGTCTGTGCTGCGAGTTTATGGTGCTTTGCATCAATGGCAGTTTAACTGTCATTTTTGAAATGATAAATTTTCTGGATTAAATCTGAGAGCTATCGCACTGTTAATTTCTTCCTCTTATTTGTTTGTTGCAAAATGAAAGCTGAAAAATTTCAGGTCCTCGTTTTGTTTTTTATTTTTTATTTACCTTGATATTGTCCTTTGTTGTATGTTATTATTATTATTGTTACTATTAAATTTCCCTTTTTGCAAGGGTGGGGACACCGGGTGGAATTTTATTAATCATTTTTGGTTTTTGGGCATTGTGGTTATTATGTTAAATGCAATTGAGTAGCCTTGAAGACTTTAGTTTGAATGCAGCAACAGGAAGATCTTTAGGAGATTTCTTGATGACTGTTCAAGTTTTCTTCTATATGTATAGAAATTAGGTTTTACTACGATGTAAGCAACTTCTGTCTATTAGAGACATTGCGTATGAGGGGCATAAAGTGACCAACTTGTTTGTTTATTGCTATTATGATTAATGATAGGAATTGATACTAGACCCACCTAATTGGTTTAATGCTATATTTAGAACAAGTGATAGTTATAAATAGCATTTGCACCAAATTGTATGCCTTGCAATCGCAAGGGATATGGTGCTCACAAGAGAAATTACTGTGTTATTTATTTATTTATTTATCTTTCATATGACTTCATAGAACAACTTGTCAAAAGCATAGGATGTGATAGTTCCTATCAAGGATCAAGGAAACAGATAACCCAATGGTTATGAGTGGACCTAATCTTTGAAAAGAATGCATAGGTTAAATTGGGGTCTTGGTTTTGATGCGGGCCTATGATTGAACCATGTCATATGCAAAATCCGTAAACTAATGGTCAGCACCAGCCCACGCTTTCAGCCATTCCAAACAGGCCAAAGCTTGTAGGTGGGTCACATTTTACAATCTGGACTAGATGCATGGTTAACCACCAGGCCCCTCATGGTGATATGAACCTTCTTTAAAGTGACAGGAATTTTTGTATTGAGTCTTTGATTGTTTATGGTGTGATTGACTTGAAACATGAGGGATTTAGCAATAATTGAAGAATAATATGATGAAGAATGTACCAAGAATAAAGGACAGAAGTCATAAAAGGGGATTCAACCTTATTTTTAGGGGCCAAGATGAATCAAACTATTCTTCCCCACAGAAACCATAAAAGATAGCACTACTTGTTAGATCCTGCTTGGCAGATGATTCATAGATCCTGCTTTCCTATAATTCTCTCCTTTTCTACTTCATGGTATAGGGTAACCTTGTGGCTCTTTTAGAAGAAAAAAGAAGGAAGAGTAGTGAGGAAAATATTTATGTATAATGCTCACCCAAAATTCTTGAACTAAGCATCTGATAATCATTATCCAACAAAGAGGTTGTTTTTCTTTTTAAAGATTAAAAGCCTTATTTTACTTGATTGGCATAACCCTTATTTTTTGTTTTTATTTATTTATTTATTTTTCGGGTGGATGCATAAGTCTGCAATAAATCTCTGTGGTTTTTGTTTAAATTTCCTTAAGGATCTACAATTACATGGAATTGGAGGTAAGCAACCTTAATGAAACCTTTTTTCCTCTCATAAAAACATTTTGTCTGGTTTCTTGCTAGAAAGTTATGTTCTTTCGACTTTAACTCAATACTACATTCTGAGTGTGATATTTTCTTTGTTGTTAGATGACAACTGCTATTGCGATTGAGGATGTGAGAAGGGAGGTGAAAATATTGCGAGCCTTGACAGGGCACAGCAACCTAGTGCAGTTCTATGATGCATTTGAGGACATTGATAATGTCTACATAGTAATGGAGTAAGCTTGGAATTTGAATTTCTGTTTTATGAGCCTGCCTTGTTTGACTGTTGTACATAATGATAACCATTAATTGAAGTAAATATATATTTATCCTTCACTGGGCTTGTGTTCCAAATACTTGTTGATTAATTACAGTCATATAATCTCTATGATGTGTTCTTTAGTTAATTATTCTTTCTTAAGTTTATGATTATTTGGGACATTTTTTATTGCAATCCTTGGACTTCATTACGTGACAAATTATTTTGAACATTTTCAGGTTATGTGAAGGAGGGGAGCTTCTGGATAGAATACTTTCGAGGTGATTCTTGGAATAGCAAATGTAGTGAAAATTTTATCCTAATGGTTATTAGGGCTTTTATATGTTTCTAGTTATGGCCGCTAACTAGATGTAATATTACTTTCAAGGGGTGGGAAATACACAGAAGATGATGCAAAGGCTGTCATGGTACAGATACTAAATGTTGTCGCATTTTGTCATCTTCAGGGTGTGGTGCACCGAGATCTTAAACCAGAGGTGATATTCCTTTATTTTCCTTTAAGAACTGGGTGTAGAATAATGGAAATGCCAATTTGAAAGACTTTTGGATGGGAACATTGACTGAGTGAAAGAGCTCCTGTGAATTTTGGGTAGTGACTTGGCTTGTTAGAATTGCCTTATGCTACTGTGTTTAGGGAAATTTCACTTCAATTTGATTTTGGATGAGTCCCCTTTTAGAAACAGGTCATGTCATAAAAAAGAACCAAAAAAAAAGAAAGATGTGTGTTTACCCTTCATGAATGGCTTGCTTTCTTGCCCATTTAATTTTCCCTTTAAAGGTTGTTCCTAGACTATATTATCATTCCTGGTCGTTATTTTAATGTTCTTATCCTTTCACAGTTGATTATTGGTAATTACATCTTTCATAAATAAATTATGAACTTTTGCATCTTTCAAACGTATTACACTAAAAGTTAGCTTTTTGGTGGACCAGAACTTTCTGTATACTTCTAAGGATGAGGACTCAAAGTTGAAAGCAATAGACTTTGGCTTATCAGATTTTGTAAAACCAGGTTTGTCCTTTTCTCAGGATCCATATCTCCCTTTATCACTATCAATCTCTCAACTTATGGAACTTAATTGGGCTTGCACATATATGATCTACAGATGAAAGGCTTAATGATATTGTGGGAAGTGCATACTATGTGGCCCCTGAAGTTTTGCATAGGTCTTACAGTACTGAGGCTGATGTTTGGAGCATAGGTGTGATTGCATATATTCTACTATGTGGTAGTCGTCCATTTTGGGCCCGGACTGAGTCTGGGATTTTTCGGGCAGTCTTGAAAGCTGATCCTAGTTTTGAAGAAGCACCTTGGCCTACTTTATCTTTAGAAGCAAAGGACTTTGTCAAACGCCTTTTGAATAAGGACCCACGAAAGCGAATGACTGCTGCTCAGGCTCTAAGTGAGTTTCATATTAACTCAAATACTGTAAGATTTTACCTATCATTGTTTTAATGGCCTTAATCATTTGTTGACAGGTCATCCTTGGATCAGAAACTATAATGATGTTAAAGTGCCTCTTGATATTTTAATTTTTAGGCTCATGAAGGCTTACATGCGATCATCATCCTTGCGAAAGGCTGCTTTAAGGGTACATGGTTTTATTGCCAAAAACTTCTTTCTTTATATTCTTGCCTGTGCTGAACCAAGTTCTTGGCCTTGAGATCTTTGTATTGTCAATTCTAATGTTTTGGGTTGTAATAGTCCTAATACTCATGATTATTAATATTCCTTTATTGGATGATGATTCAATTAAATTGCATGCGGTTGATTTGTTGACTTTTTGATGATAAGGCTGTGCATTTCTACTTGAAATGGAAGATAGTTAAAACTTACTAGATTTGTCAAGGACTATTGAACAGTGTTCAAAATATGCTTAGGTTCAAATTCATATCAGAAGTCGCACCTAGCCATATAATGGTGAATTAGTTGGATCTAGAAGATTCCCCTCCCCACTTTGGAATCTATAGATATTGCAATTTTGCTTAACCACTATTGAATTAAAAGGTGACAGAAACATTTGCTTAACCCTAAGGAGTTAGTAGTTGATAGTATAAGTTTGTAAACTTTTGCTGTTGTTTTATGGGAAAATTCTTTATTTCATTTGTGACAATGTTTCTCACAGGCCTTGTCTAAGACATTGACTGTGGACGAACTCTTTTATCTAAAGGAGCAGTTTGCACTGTTGGAGCCAAACAAAAATGGCGCCATAACTTTAGACAATGTTAAGACAGTGGGTTTCTCTTCTCTCTCTCACACACACACACACAGAGATTCTGTTTGGTACCAGAACTTCAAAATGTTGTCATTTTGTTCTAAACAGGTCCTAATGAAAACTTCAACAGATGCAATGAAGGAGTCTCGTATCCCTGATCTTATTGCATCGGTAATTAGTAATTACTCAGTTACCTAAATCTTTTATTGATGCTTTTTGTTGATATTTGACTTTATCTTTTGCTTTTGGACTCGTGTCTTATTTAGTTCCTCTTTAATTTCCATCTCATGACAGCTAAATGTACTTCAGTACAGAAGAATGGATTTTGAAGAGTTTTGTGCAGCTGCATTAAGTGTTCACCAGTTGGAGGCCCTTGATCGTTGGGAACAACATGCTCGATGTGCTTATGAACTTTTCGAGAAGGACGGAAACAGAGCTATTATCATTGAGGAACTTGCTTCTGTAAGTTGAATTTCAACATAATGGTACTTTTTCTATTTCCCACTATATTAGAACTTAAAACTTTGACAAACTTAGGTTCAACAGAACTCTAAACCATGTAAATGTAGTTCCAATAGGAACAAAGTTAAGGCACTAAAGATGTATTCAAGTAACACCGTATCATGTTTTGCCTATCCTTCATCATCTTACTAAGAATGACAGATTATAGGCAATAATATCTTGAATGTGCCGATTCTCTTCTACTTGTTCGTTTCAAGGAACAAAAATTTCAAAGAATGGTAAAAATTTGGAATTAGCTGGACTGACTGTTGTTGCATTTTATTCAAATATGTTGATCAGGAACTTGGACTTGGCCCCTCAATCCCACTTCATGTGGTTCTGCATGACTGGATAAGGCACACTGACGGGAAGCTAAGCTTCCTGGGGTTTGTCAAATTGTTGCATGGAGTATCAAGCCGGACCTTTGTGAAGGCACAATGAAAATAAAATACAAGTCCTCCAGATTGGTGATTTTTCTTTGCTTGTAAGCCAGGTTTTTATGCACTTATTTCTATTCATTTTCGAGGTTTGGCGGTCCGGTGAAAGAGTTGCTTTGAAATCCGAGGATAACGAGCCTTCACCCTCATGCAAATTCTTTGAAAGGGGGGTTGATCAATCCTCCGAAAACTGCAGGCTTGGTCATTGCTTTGATTTTTAAAAGCCATGAAAGCTAATTTGATGTTCCTAATTAAGTGTAAAGTGTAGTTTTCAATGATAACGTTTTCTTTGTAACTCCACATTTGTGGTCTCTCTATGTATACATGGTCCATTTGATGTTGTCTTCAATGTCTATCTTTTAGTTCATTTTCATTACTATGAGCTGGGTTTGGTAATGTGTTTGCTCTTTATTTTTGTTTTTTCCTCTTTAGTTGTGTTGTGTGTAACTTGTTTAATTTAATAGTTAATTAGAGTTTGTTAATGTTAAATTAATCAATTAAGTATAAATACAAGGAAAAAATAAAAAATAAAACACTTTGAGATAGTTTGTGTTTATATATATATATATATATTTTTTCTTTCATATTTATAGTAAAATAAAAAAATTAATAAACGTTAATTAACTTTAATTTACTCTTGAATTGAGTATTATACACAATTTTAAAAAAACATATCCATTATCAAACGGCTCTAAATGGATCTCAATTGCATTTGCCGAGGGACTAAATGGATTTTAATTGCCTTTTGCCAAGTGAATTAATTGCTTTAAATATTAAAGCTTTGTTTGTAACTTAAACTTGATGAACCTTTTTTTTTTTTTTTTCCAATAAAATATAAGCTCCATAAGGTAGCATTAAAAGAAAATTTTATTTTGTTATTATTCTTTGGACAAAATTAAAAGAAATTTTTATGGAGAAAGGAAATATAAATTGTTATTAAAAAAAAAAATGGAAATATAAGCAGAGATGGATTGCATGTTGGACCCACCTTTTGGATAGATTGTCCGTTGGGCCCACAAGAAAAAGCATTGACTTTTTATTTTTATTTTAAATCAGACAGACTCTTACGTAGCTCATCTTCTTCAGCCTTCACTTCATCTTGTTCCCTCCAGTTCTGTGAACCCTAATTTCGTCAATTCCCAAAATGTCCCTCGTAAAACCACATATTCTCCGGCCACCCTCCTCATTTCAGTGTGCTCCTTCCGATGCTGCTCTTGCAGAAAAAGCAGTCACATATCTAAAACGCCACCCTCACCACCTCAACTCCCTCTCTTCCAATTTTACCCCTGAGGCAGCCTCCTATTTACTGCTCAAGTCCCAATTGGACAAGAACGTAATCTTAAAGTTCATCACTTGGGCTCGAACTCGCCATTTCTTCACCTTCCACTGCAAGTGCCTTGCTCTCCACATTCTCACCCGGTTCAAGCTCTACAAGACCGCCCAAGCACTCGCCGAAGACGTGGCCGTCAGTTCGGTCGACGACACGGGCACTTTGGTCTTCGAATGTCTCAGTGACTCTTTCCATTCCTGCAATTCGAGCTCGGCGGTATTCGATTTAGTCGTTAAGTCGTACTCTCACTTGAATTTGATTGATAAGTCTTTGAACATTGTTAATTTAGCGAAGGTTCGAGGTTTCATGCCTGGTGTGTTGTCTTATAATGCTATTTTAGACGCAATAATTAGGTCCAAAGGGTCGGTAAAATTTGCAGAGGAAGTCTTCAGCGAGATGGTTAAAAATGGTGTCTCTCCGAACGTGTTTACCTATAATATTCTGATTCGGGGTTTCTTTGCGGCGGGGAATTTAGATAGGGGTTTATATTTTTTTGGTGAAATGGAGAGAACTGGTTGTTTGCCAAATGTCGTTACCTATAATACACTGATTGATGCCTACTGTAAGTTGAAAAGATGGACAATGCATTTGGGTTGCTGAGATCAATGGCGACAAAGGGTTTGGAGCCGAATCTGATTACATATAATGTAATTATTAATGGGTTGTGTCGAGAAGGGAAAATGAATGAGACGAGCAAGGTTCTTGAGGAGATGAGGAGAAGGGGTTTTGTTCCTGATGAGGTTACTTATAATACACTTGTTAGTGGATATTGCAATGTAGATAATTTTCATCAAGCACTGATTTTGCATGCGGAGATGGTGAGGAATGGCTTGTCTCCAAACGTCGTTACTTATACTGCATTAATCAATAGTATGTGTAAAGCTAGAAATTTGAATAGAGCTATGGAGTTTTTTGATCAGATGCATGTTAGAGGGCTTCGTCCGAATGAGAGGACATATACAACGTTAATTGATGGTTTTTCCCAGCAAGGATTCTTGGATGAAGCCTACAGAAATCTGAACGAAATGATAACAAGTGGATTCTCACCCTCGATTGTGACTTATAATGCTCTTATTAATGGACATTGCATTTTAGGAAGGATGGAAGAGGGAATGGGAATCATACGAGATATGGTTGGGAAAGGATTGGCCCCGGATGTTGTAAGTTATAGTACTGTAATATCTGGGTTCTGCAGACATCAGGACTTAGAGAAGGCATTTCAAATGAAACTGGAAATGGTTGAGAAGGGTGTATCACCGGATGCTATCACATATTCATCACTTATTCAAGGTCTCTGTCAGCAAAGGAGACTGATTGAAGCTTGCAATCTGTTCCAAGAAATGATTAATAAGGGTTTTGCTCCTGATGAATTTACTTACACAACCTTGATTAATGCTTATTGTGTAGAAGGGGACTTAAATAAAGCTCTTCTACTACATGATGAGATGATCCAAAAAGGTTTTCTACCTGATGTTGTAACCTATAGTGTGCTTATCAATGGACTTAACAAACAAGCTCGAACAAGGGAAGCAAAGAGGCTTCTGCTCAAGTTGTTCTATGATGAGGCCGTTCCAAATGATGTAACCTACAGTACACTAATAGAGAATTGCTGTAGTATTGAATTTAAGAGTGTGGTAGCTCTTGTAAAGGGGTTTTGTATGAAGGGTTTGATGAAAGAAGCAGATAAAGTTTTTGAGACTATGATTAAGCGGAGTTACAAGCCTAATGAATCAGTTTACAATGTTATTATACATGGTCATTGTAGGGGTGGAAATGTGCAGAAAGCATATAATCTTTATAGGGAAATGGTGAATTCTGGTTTTATTCCTCATACTGTCACTGTTATAGCATTGATTAAAGCGCTTTTCACAGGGGTATGAGTGAGGAATTGAGTCAAGTGATAAGTAATACATTGAGAAGTTGTCGGCTTACTGATGCGGAGCTTGCAAAAGTACTAGTTGAAGTCAACCACAGAGAAGGAAACATGGATGCAGTTTTTAATGTGCTTGCTGAAATGGCAAAGGATGGCCTCCTTCCAAATAGCTGAAGGATTGCCTGTGCTGGGGTATAAAACATGTCCAATTGTTGATACAAAATGGCAGCCTTCTCTTTTATTGACTGGGGAGATGAAGGTGGCCAACCGAAGTGCTTATTCTACTTTGTTGTGTTTATTGTCAAACGTGACCTTTTTCTGGAAGCTGTCCATGTATTTCAACGAGCACTATTTCTTACAATTCATTTTCTCGAGACAGAGTTGATATCGCTGTTTGGAGATTCCTTATTCATCACTGCACATCAGTTTTCTTCCTGGATAGTAGTTAGCCTGGTAAGTAACATATTTATGAACTCAGAATGTTCGTGATAAATAGTATATCTATGTAAAGGCACTTTGCATTTGGTTTGAATTTTTTAGCCATATGTGGTTGTTGGTGCATCTTCTTTACATAATGTGATTTAGTTTTACGTACCTAAGTCTACTAATTATCAACCCTTTCATTTCAGTTGACAAACCAATATATGGACGGCATCAACTTCTTGACATGAACCTTCTCAGAGGGTGTGAAGGTCACCAGCAATGAAATTGGGATCAAGTGCTTCGGCTATACATTCAAAGAATGATGAGAACCCAGGTGGGAATATTAAAGCTTTTCTGGGTTCTACTATGAATGAGTTGATACTTGTCGCAAATCTGACAAAACGTTTCATATACGCAATGAAACTGCTCATCTCCGGTGTATGTGATGCTGTGTTGGTTTGTTCCGCTATTTACTTCTCTCGCCTTGTACTACTTTTAAGTATAAATTGCAATTTTTAAGTCCGCAACATTTAAGTGGATGACTCCCGATTGGAATCAAACCATCCTCTTATATCTAGCCGAGTGAATTATAAAATTGTTCAACTTGTATTAAAAAACATTATTCTTTTTTTGAAAATGAAATTCATGAGAAAAATTTTATTCTTGTGTTCATCTCACTGTGTTGATGACCACGCAAAATAGCTTTACCAAATAAAGAAACTCGACGTTACATAGAAGGTCAAACACCCAACAATGGCGCTGACTGAGCTTACAAGTCATTGACGTTGCATCACTAAAACGCCAGCAATTATACAATATATTCTGTTATTTTCTCATTAAGAAACGAAGATGAAATGGGCAATCAACTACAGTATTAAGTGAATATTTTACAAGTGTTGCCGCAGAAAACCAAGTCATTGGAAGCAACAAAACAAATAAGATTTATAGGCATGCCACAAAAAGCCAATTATAATGCATGAGAAGCAACGAGAAAGAAAGGTTGGAGCTGACGGAAAATGAATGACAATTTTGGAACCCATACACAGATTCAAATGAAAACCAGCTTGCTTGCTGAACTATTTCAGTGGACCAACGATACAAAAATTGTTTTCCTCAGTATTGATACTTGAATAAACATTATAAGTGTTGACAATCAAAATGCTGTTTGCATAAAAACCAATTGTCCAAGATCAGCATATCTACAATCTTGCTGTTCATCAAATTCATAAATTCTCTGTAAAAAAGTTCAGAGAACGTATTTAGCAGGTTTTGAACGTGTATGGAAATATGGGAATTCATTAACAGAAATGAAAAAGACACAAAGGTGCAAATATGCTGTTCATTTCCACTCTTTCTACTGAAATCACAAGCCTACAAAGTCCATTTCCCTGTTAGTGAATCTCATACGCTAAGCGACAGTCATATCATGTTCTCCCTAGACCTAGTTCTAATGCCTACTGATAATAAAAACATTAAAAGAAACAAATCAAAGAAGAAATTCGTTCTTACAAGGAAATAGTGGTTCAAAAAACCACCCTTTTTTTTTCCTCAAGAAATATCTCCTATCTTGATGAGAGTCTTTGGTGTAGATCGTCAGCCAATGCCTGCCTCAAGCTTTCCCCAAAGAGACAAAACGACTTCTCACTGTCAAGCACCCTCGGCGGAGGTCCAATCTCATCAGGCTCCTTCCAAAACTCTGGCTCTGGTTCCCTCGCAATTTGACATAAATTATGCAAAACACAGCAAGCGACAATGGTTTGCGGAGCATGGTTAAGACCTATATTCAAGTCCTGAAGAATCTTCCACCTTCCTTTGAGCAATCCAATAGCTTCAACAACCACAGACCTCCCCTTCATCAGCATTCCATCAAACAAGTTTTGTGCAGGCGTGCCCATCCCATTCGGAGAGAATGGTGTGAGCAAGAAAGACATCATGGGATAGCACCAGTCCCCAACGATGTAAGGTCGGACATGATGACCTCGGACATTGATAACCTTATCCCAGACAACGTCGCCGGTGGTAAGCCTATTATACAAGAGACTATCCCGAAAATGGTTTGCGTCGTCGGAGCCACCAGGTGCCTTAACGCAAACGTCCCAGAAGATTTTCTTGTGGTCAGCGACTACCTGAAGAAGAACAGAAGGAAACCCATATCGGCATTTGTAATTCCCGGATAAATTCTGTTCACGGGGAAGCTTATGGAGCTTAATTGGGCTGCTATCAATGGCTCCGCACATGTTGGGAAGGGAGGTGAGCTCTTCGAAGGCTTGGGTGGTCTCGATCAGCCGGCGACGGCTAACGGGAATCTTAATAAATTCCGGGTAGAGCTTGGTGGCGAGGAGGCGGGTGACCATGTTGGTGATCTTGGAGATGAGGTAGGGTTCAAGCGAGTAGCGAGCGGCGAGGGTTTTGGCGGAGAATCCGTGGGAGAGGCGAGAGAGGACCATAGCGACGGCATAGTCGGAAGGCAGAGAGAGATTGGAAAGAGAGATGTGAGGCTTGAGCTTCTCGACGACGGTGGTGAAGACCGGGTAGGACAGGCCGTAGAGAGAGCGCCATTGGGCATCACGGAGAGGAGCTTCGAGGGACCAGATGTGCTCGGTAGAGAGAGCGCGGAAGGCGGAGACAGAGAAGTCGGAGTTGGCGGCGTTGGCGTTGGCGTTGGCGTTGGAGGAAGACGACGGAGGAGGATTGACAGCGTTACCACCGCCGGCGGTGGGAGAAGAGGAAGAGGATGGGCGAGAGGAGGCGATGTAGGAGAGGACGGAGGCGATGGTGAAGAAGAGAAGAGGGGCGGCGGAGGAGGAGGTGAGGAGGGAGGTGGCGGATGAGGAGGCGGTGGAACCGGCCCCGGCGCCAGTGGTTGTGGAGGATGAGAGCGTGTCGGAGAGAAGGGAGGTTGTGGGGTCCAGAGAATTGTGGAGGTGAAGAAGGTTGGAGAGCATAAGAAGGAATGACTGATCCATCATCTTCCCAGCGTTTTCTTCTCTGCAACTGGGTTTCTGAAATCGGAGAGATCAGGGATTGGTTGGACACCTCCTTACCTCCGGTGTGCCCTCCTTTTTTTTTTTAATTTATTTTCTTTCATTTTCTCTCTCCCTCCCACTTATTAAATTTTTGAGGCAAAATAATAATAAATTATAATCAGTATTTAAATAAAGATTAAAACAAAATATATTATGATGGGTTAAACATATAAAAAATATATATATCTTTTTGGTAAGTAGTAAAAAAAAATCAATTTTCATTTAATAAACCAAATGTTTATAGAAGTTAAAAATAAAAAAAATAATTTTTTTTTGAGGGTCTGGGGCCTTTTTTTTTTTTATAAAACTTATATAAAATTTGTAAATTATAATGTGTAATTTATCTTAAAAAGCAAATTATACATAAATAATTATAAAATGTAAATGAGAGCCAAGCTGTTTCCGTCTCAATCAATTCGGTCAGATTGGCTGAGAGCGCTTGCGCGCGACAGGGCGAGTTTTTACGAGCAAAGCATTCCATTCGAACCCAGATTTGAAAGTCCCAACTGCTGTCTGATCTTCGAGGCTCTGTTCGAGGTCACCCTTCAAGCATCTCCAATTCGCTACCATGACTGAGGTATTAACTCCTCCCATCTTCCTTTGGCTTCGTCAGAGTTCTTGGAAATTTTAGGTTTTTATCGACTTCCTTACTCTTTCATTCGATTTTTTAGTTTAAAAACTCTTTTTTTTTTGGTGGGGTTATGGTTTCTGCAGTCGCCTTTTGTTTATGAGTATTGAAGACCTAAATCAATGAAAATTGTAAGCAAAAACCCAATGAAAATTAAGTGATTAATGATTGATATGGTTCTTAAGGTAACACAGATTCACCGAGACTGGTTGAAAATTCGAGTTCTTTGTAGCATGAACAACTTCTTTCCTGCCATTTAAACGTTTTTGGCTTCAAATTCATAAACGGTCCGTGTAGTATAATCTTGAGTGGTATTACTATTGTGGGTTACCCATGCCTCATTTGTTGGGTGTGTTCCAATGTACAATTAAGTAGTCAGTTCTTACTTATATTCAAAGGATTCTAAAACTTGCATAACTATTGCTGGCTTCGTGTAGTAACCCCAGCTAATTTCGACACTCTTATATTATTCTGCAAGAAAACTTTGAGTTTGTCTGTTGACAAGTTATTCTGTTATCTTTTCTTTTGGGATTTTGGTTTTGTAGTGATTTTAATGTTACAACTCTTCCTCTCTCTCGCTTTTCTTGTTATAAAACTTTTCTATTTCTCTGTTTGCAGTATTGGGTTAGCCAGGGTAACAAATGGTGCGACTTCTGCAAAATCTACATATCTAACAATCCTTCTAGTATTAGAAATCACGAGCTTGGTCAGCGCCACAAAGATAATGTTTCAAAGAGGCTTGCTGACATGAGAAAAGAGAAGACTGCCAAGGAGAAGGAAGAAAAGGAAGCAGTCCGTGTCCTTGAACAAATTGAAGCAGTGAGTGTCAATAAACATATGAATTCATTGATATATAATATTGGTTCTTTATCTATTCTAAAAATGGTGGTTCAATTTGTTATGTTAATTTTGTTGTTACAGAACTTTCATGTAGCTTTAAAAAATTTACATGGTCGATATGGAACTTTTTACTCTTCTCCAGGTAGATGTAATAATTAATTTTGGATTTGTAATCACCTTTTTCTTCTTATGGGATGAGTTAAAAATACTGTCTTCTCCCTTTTGTTTTCTCCACACAGATTTTGTATGGAAGTTAAAGGGTGTTGCCAATTTGATTTACTCAGAACCAGAATATAGATTGAGTTTGTGATGTGTGTGAGTCATTCTGACTGTAATAATAATTGATAATAAATAAATAAAAATCCATGATTCAGGCAAGTAGCTAAAACCAAGTGTTCAAGGAAAACTATGGGTATATTTAAAGAACATTTTTCTACTGGGAAGATGTGAACTTTTAGTATTTCACTTAAAAGATGCTCTCTGACTGTATACAAGTTGGTATCAAGAGATCTTTTGAGATATAAGGGAATGATATAAAATTATATGAAACATAGTGATTAATTACAAGCATCTTTACAAATAAGTAGATAAGATAAAACTTTTATAATGGTGATACTATTTGGTTTGAAGGAAGCACGGAAAGGCCATGGAGACAGGCCTTTTGAACTTGAAAATACATAATCATTCAGTTTTTATAAAGAAGCTTACTTATAGGTTCATAAAATATAAACTAAACTAATAACTCTAAATAATGTAATAACATGTGAGGACTTTGATTTTACAATAAAAACTTATATACACTCTTATGAATGAGGAAAGAAGCTGCAGACTACTAAGTTTATTTACAGAATACTGATTAACTTTATTTCATTTATATAATGCCTTCCCACTTTGCAGAACCCATTTTCAACACTGTGGACTGCTATTTTGTTATCTTTCCAAAAATAGTCATAATAGGGCACAATATAGGATTTTGAGGGAGGAAGTTTTTGTTTCATGCTTATATGAAATTGACAAATTATGTTTATTAATTTATATAGTTTTTCAAATGCTAATTTATTTCCTTAATCTCAAATTTCCACAGAAAGCTAAACGAAGCTATCAGAAGGATATAGCAAACTTCAAGGAGATCAGAGATTCTCATGCTCGTGCATTAGATATTCAAGATGGTCAAGAGGGTAAGTTAGTATTCTCTAGATGTATTGGGAAAATAGCATTATGGTATGCTAGCAAGTTTTGGCATAATATAGGGGGTGGGGGGAGTTCTGTTAAGTTAATTTAGCCTCATCTCTAAAGATTGAAGAGCCATCTTCTGTAGTATGGTATGGTGGGAAAAAATCTAGGGCTCTTGTCCCTAGACATGGTCCTGGTCATCTTGTTGGTGGGCAAGGAACTACATTAGCTAATTAATAAACGAAGTTTGCTCACAAACAGATCAAGAAGGTGAGCTTGACTCACTAAGAACCTTGTTCAGCCTGTAAACTTGATTAGACAAGCCAAGATCAAGTTATGATTATAAGCCTGAATACTTGCAGGCATGAAAGACTAAGTTTGACTTAAATTAGATTTCTTAACTCTTGATTTAAACCTTGTGCAGTTGTAGTGGCACAATGCCTTCATCCAATAACACATTTATGACCATAGAAAGTAGTTTAAAACAAGAGAAAAGTGAGTAAAGCCAGTAAGATTGTAGAGTACGTTGTGGTAACTAGTTTAAAATATTGGTTTTGGAGATCTGGATTCTAAGAGGATAAATACAATAATGCATGAGGAAGCTGATAGACAAAAATATTTGAGCTGTTAATAAGCTTGATCTAAAAACAAACATAAAGAGTTAAAGCTTTGCCGCAAATATTGATTTTTATTCTTATGGCGTGCCATGATCTTGGTCTAAATTAGACCAAAGTTTTGTAAAGTTAGTGGAACAATCAGCTTATATTTTCTTGTTAATTGATAGAATGGGCTTGAAAATGTTAGGTTAGCATACTCAACTTTTAGGTTTGATCTTCAATCCCTCTGAAAGTTTTATAGTTGGTATATAATGTTTGAGCTAAACTAATTCTTCCCTGAATTATTCCTTTAGTTCTGTCCATCCAAAATCTCTTTCATTGACCAAGCTGGCCCTTCATCTGTTATTTGAACAAGCATGATTTTTATTTTGATTCTGGCACTGTTTAAACTGAAACAGCTCTAAATGATGACAGAATGGGAGCATGAAAGCAGTTCAGGTTATTACTACAATAAGAATAATGGTTTTTATTACGATCCAAATTCAGGCTTCTACTATTCTGATGCTCTAGGTACAGAGTCGTCAAACTTTTTTAACTTTTACTTGGTGTGTTGTACTATTCCATTTCTAGCGATTTCCTTTATACGATATATGTTGTGATGATATATTTAACATAGAGAAATGTGAAAATACTACAGGTAAGTGGGTGACACAGGAAGAGGCACAAGCCACGCCACAGTTTTCATCAAATTCTGGACATAAAAAATCCATTATGCAAAAGCCAGCTTCAGCTTCTGAGTTGGGATCAGTTACAGAAAGCAAAAGTGCCACTAAAGGTCAAAATGGGCCTCGACCGGGGACAGTTGTTTCTAGTTCCTTAAATCCCATGAGATCTGTCAAAGGTGCTCAATCGTCAGTTGCTGTTGGCAAAAGAAAGAGGCAAGATGGAAAACCAAAGGCTGTATCTTCAGAAGAAGCAGCTGCACTTAAAGCAAGGGAGGCCGCAAAGAAGAGAGTTGAAGAGAGAGAGAAATCTTTACTTGGCCTTTATAGACATTGATATTGTTGCTTGAGCAAGTTTATCTCATCAATTCAAGAGTATGCTTCTTTATCTCTTTCTGGATTTTTCAATTAGTAAAAAACACATCCCATCACTTAATTCCCGCTTACTTGAATATTTCAAAATTGCCATGTTTTGTAATTCGAATGGTCCATACTTGTCCTGACTAGTGAGAACAATTTATAGTCGTGTAATCTTTTTGATTGATGATTCATCACCTGTATCTCTTTTTGTTCTCACAATCTTTCTATATAAATGTGGCTGATTGAATTTGTAATTTCAGTTAAATTTTCTGGTAGAGGCTGGAACATGCGTGCACAATTGATGCAGCCTAATTTTCATTAAGGAAAATGTGGGGCTGAATTGTGCCTGCAGGTGGGTGTAGTGGTTAATGCTTAATCATTGTCTACTTGCTTGGCTGAGTTTTTTGGTAAAGGATCCTTCGTTAAGGTTTTGGAATTTTAACCATGTAAATAAGCCTTTAAACATGATAAACGTATTCCAATATGCATGACAAGTCCTTTGACTTTATTTCTTTGTGGGAGCTCCTGTTGCCCAACCAGAGTTACTTTAGTACCAGTTTATAAGATTGTAGTTATGTAGGTCATGAGTCAAGTTTATAACTTATTCTATATTTTCACACTGTATTTTTAGCCAAAGTAGGAGAGGTCCAAACCAACCTATTTTGACTGTGAAACGACAAATCCTCAATCCTTAAGTAAATTGTACATGTGAACACTCTTCTACTAACACTCTTCATGGCTGTTTCTCAATGTCGTATTAATAATCCTTGAGATGGAGTGGACCAGTTGTGTATTCTTAATGCAAAAATAATTCAAATCCATGCCGACAGCCAACCCCAACAATAAGAAGAGAGCCAAAAAAAAGAAGGAAAAGCAAGAGAAAGAAAACCAAGTGTGATTTGTTAGATTACACCAATAAAAATAATAACAATGATAATAAACAAACAAAAAATGTGGCATTTGTTAAAACATGTATATAATATATAATATGCACTTGGCACTTTAGGTCTTGAAATTTTTTGGTCAACAATCGACAGGCGTTTAATAA
The DNA here is from genome assembly GCA_007844105.2 of Rhamnella rubrinervis. Lineage (NCBI taxonomy): Eukaryota > Viridiplantae > Streptophyta > Magnoliopsida > Rosales > Rhamnaceae > Rhamnella > Rhamnella rubrinervis. The sequence goes on along the minus strand of CM017575.2, from coordinate 10,874,023 downwards.
TACAAAGGAAGGCTCTTTTTTTTTTTTAACCTTCTCACGCACTATACGGCATGGTAAAACACAAACTCCAATTCCCACGACGAATACGGGGACTGCAATGATACAAAAGAAGTAGCACGTGACAAGTTTCGAAATTTGTAGGCAGATAAGCAATAATGGGCCTCAGCTCGCGCGAGCAAAATGCCAGGGTCTACTCGCGTTGACGTGGTTGTGGGGACGGGTCGCTCTTTTTGACTGGAAAAGGTCAATATATTCGGCCAACACTTGGGAAAATTTAATAAATATATAGGAAATTGGGGTTGACCACGTGGTTGATGTTGATTGGACCACCCCTTGTTTCCATGTCCTTGTGCTGGGCTTTACTTGGACATTTTGATGCTTCGGTTCCAAACACTTGTCAGCTAATCAAATTCAAATGTGAGCTCACTCTCACCCACACACTTAATTAGATTTCACTTGGACCTTTTTTTTTTTTGATGAATAGATTTCACTTGGACTTTTTTTTTTTTTTTTGACGAATAGATTTCACTTGGACTTGGTAAACGTTCTTAAGTGATGTTAATCAACTTTTAATTTTAAACCCTCCATCATATAACTGATTTTTCTTATATTTGTGATTATATTATGGCCCCCATTTGGTAAGTGTCAAAATTTTGAGGGAATCTCCTGAGAATTATTAGTTTTCCATGTGAAATGTTTGGTTTAGTAATGAGAATTTCAAAACTTTTTAAAAGTAATTATATTAATTAAGTTGTGTTTTAAAAATAAAAGGTAAAATTGTCTTTTGAAAATATACATAACTAGTTTTTTTCAGTAAACTTGAAAATGGTAAGAATGAATTACTTTCCATTTTTTTTTTAAATTGAGAATTTAATTTTATGGCCCAAACTACCCTTTTAAAAACTATATAAATAAAAATTTTCATTACAATTTATATTAAAATGCAAATGATGTGATCGTTTTCAATTGATTAAAATTGCATCAGTTGTAAAATAACAACTACCACATTATTTATATTTCATCATAAATTATAATAGATAATATGTCCGTTTTTTGTATTGCAAGAAAAAAAAACAGCGTGTTATTTTTTGTTTTCTATGAGAAATGACAGTGAATATTTTTATAGTAGAAAAATTAATGTGTAAGTGATAACACGAAAGTGGGGAAAAAAAATGTAAAACAAAAGTCGAAAGGAAAAACTCAAATTGAAGTTTTCTTTGAATTTTTGCATCATGTTTTACAGCAAAACTAATTAGGATTCCAATCATTCAAACTATGCCTTGACTGAGGAAAAAAGTTGTCTCTGGCTACAAAACTCGCCTGATACTTGTTTGCTTACTCTTTCATCTATTTATATATATATGATACAGTTTTGTTTATGGGATTATTTGGTTTTGTCTTCAATTTAAGTATCGTGTCTAACTGCAACTACTAATTAAAACAAAAGAGAAAGTTCGATGATGACTAAAACCTGTTTTAATTTTATTCTTCTTTAACCAATCTCACACGCCAAGAGATCATCACCTTCATCTTCTTCATTGGTTAATATTCTATAATTATGTGTAAAATTACTTTTTGACTTGTCCTTTTTATTATCGAAAATCCATATGTATGATCTGTCATAAATAATTCCCACTCGAACTTAATCATGCTCATTGTCCAATTTTATTTTATTTTTTTAAACCAAAACAAAACACAAAAAGAAGAAGCTTAATCATGCTATATAGGTGTTTATCTTTGTAATTAATACAAGTTGCTACGAAGTAGTTCTCAGTCAACATATGTAGTAAAAAAACCTATAATTTGTCAAGCTCGTGGGACTAATTAAAGTAGACGAGTCAGTGAGTCAGTGTTAAACATTTATATAGATACATACATAATATATATATATATATATATATATATATGATAAAGTGGGAGTTATAAAAAATTTATTCGGTTAAAAGTACTGGGATTGAGTCGCATGCATTTTTACAAGGTGCACATTAATGGTCACTTTATTGATCTTCTTTTGTTCAATAAGCAAAAATAAATAAAAATAAAAATGCAAACATTTGAGATTGTGCTGCGAACTATATAAATATTCATTTCATCATAATATATAATCAAGAACTACAATCATTATTCACAAAAACAATGCAATGTATGTGGCCACATATGAATTAATGTACCATATATATAAATACACCGGTATCCAAACAAGTGCACACATACATATACTTTGCAACATTATCATCGATCATTATTATCGTCATCATTATCGTCATCATGATTAACACAAATGAGACAATTTTTCATTTTTCCAAATTAATGTGTAAAAACTTGTTATATGCATGTAGGTGATGAAGCTCATGTATATAATACCCATCCATCATTGCATTAAGGCCGGCTTCTTTCCATTCTTTTTTTTTTTTTTTAAATTCCACTCTAAAACCTCCAAAAGCATAAAGGTGCAAAAGAAAAAGAAACCACAATTACAGGATTTCATGTGGGTCTCAATATAAATATAATGGACATCATATAATTATAACTAAGCTTTCAATAAAGTTCCTTGTATATCTGCATGCATGGCCGATTGTCCTCCTTTTCCCTACAGCGCTAGCTATCATGTTAACTTATTAAGATCTTTCAAGAGGATAACTCTACCTAAAAATTTAAAACTATATATATATATATATATATATATACTGTACATATATAATAATCCTCTATTTGACCTGTAAAGTTGCAAAAGATTGGTGCATATTAATGATGTCTTAGTAACTAAAATCTTAATTAATTAGGTTCGGTTTCTCTTGAGTTGTTTACCTATCTTTATATTATGAGAATCTCTGTTGCAATATTTATGTACCTTTGCTTCTTTTTCAGTATCGAAATTATAATTATTTTTAAAGAATTTTGATCTGATACATGATATGATGTTGCCAATTAATTTTGGGGTACGTACGAAACACATAAACAGTGCAATATTAAACCAAGGCAAAGACAATGCAGTTATTTATTATTTCACATCTCTACTTGGATTAGATTATATACTTAGATTCATTGTGCCAAAGAAACTAAAGCCAATACCCGCAGCTAATTAGTTTCAAGGTGATTAATTAAAAATAAAATTCACTTGTAGGTCTTGATTAAAGACTAAAGAGCTGGCCAAGAACAAAGAATTAAGATCGGAAAAAGTGTTAAACGTTCAAAATCCTATCCGGAAACTAAAGTTAAATAAAACTTAGTTGCTTTTAGCTGCTACGAGTTGATAATCTCGTCGTTAATATTTTTTTTTCCCATTGATTTGAAAACTTTAAGTACAAAATTAAACATGACACACAAAAGCACACCGAATTACTTTTGCTGCATTTGTTTAGACAATACACATGCACGAGCTGAGCCCACCAATTTGCTCACAACTCATCGTTGCAGGTTGCAGTGATGGCATAATCATAGCCACAAATTGATGGAGAAAAAAAAAAGGAAAGAAGTAAAATGGGTGGGTGGTTTGTTAATATTTATTATTTATGGTTTGTTAATATTTATATAACTCATTGGTACGTAAGTTCTTAAACTTCTGTTTGACTTGGTTGGCAAAGACCAAATTATTTATATCGCACTGTGTAAGATCACTACCATAATATAAGCATACTAATTATTCCACAAACCTAATGATTATGACAAAGAATTCTTTTTCTCGTCCCATGTGTGCTGTTAATTATATAATATTTTGTAGATTAAACTTCTTTGTCTAGTACCTTTAGCTTTTTTTTCCCCTAGATTAACCCATGTTGTGCTATCATGCTTCAACGTTTTCTAAACTTTTCCAAGATTAAGTTGGGAATCCACATGATTATATGCTTGTACGCACCACTGGAGATGTGTTTAAAAAAAAAGAAAATGGTTCAAGAGCTTCATTGTCGTTCAATTTAATGATTGTGTATGTGTTGAGCAAAAAATATTAGTTCAACAAAAATACAAAACTACTACTATTTATATTTATTCTAATTAACCCAGAAAAGAAATATATATTGTTTTTCATAATTAAATCTGCTTTGTTTTTCCAAATATGTTTTGGATCGAAGTCAAATTAATATCTCCTTGATGCTTTGTGGAGATGAGACTATTCCGACATGTTTGCTCTCTCTGTTTCCTTAATTTCCTTTTGACTTTAATACAAAGTTATACAAATTCTGGCATATAATTTGTATCAAAATTTGCTAGTGTAAGTGTTATTTTCAATAGTGATAACTGAAACTTATTCATAACCGAAACTTATTTGAAAAGTAATAAAACTTGACAATTCGCTTTCTTATCTACATTTTAATTCCTGGTCCTGAACTCTTAAATGAAAACAAAATAATAATAATAATAATAATAATAATAAAACTCCAATTAAAAATAGTCCGTACCGTATAAACCAACCAAACACATACAGCAGCTTTTACATTGTAATCTCTTAGATGTCGTTTGTATATCATATCATATATATTATTTAATTTGTGTATCGTTTACTTGTAATACAGATTACAGTACACCACCACCACCACCACCGCCGGCAGCGGACGAACAAATAAACCATAATAGCCATAAGAGTAATAAAAAATAACATATATATGGAGAATTTAAAAAATAAGAAAAAGAAAAGAAAAATTATACATATTGAACAAAACCCAGATTGAGTGATCTGGATCATCCACGTGTGAAAGACCCAAAGCTCCGAGAAAGGTCGTTCATACCATGGTTGAACCCCAAGCAGCCCAAGAGTCCATGCTTGTAAGGCAACACCGTCTTCTTCCTCATCTCCTCTGAAACCGCCCTGTTCACTGTGTAATGTATTTCATGAGCCGAAACCGGTCCTCTCCTCCTCGAGCTCACCGAACCGCCACTTTCCGTCGACCGGAAACTGGAGTTCTTCAAGTCCTCGCCGACGCCGGTCTTATTCTTCGACAACATTGAGTACTTCCTCAGAGGATCATTGCCTGCAGTTGCTCGTCCTTCCGACGCGCTACGGAACAACAAGAAGTCCTTCAACCTCCACTTTCTGTAACCTTTGGAGAACGAAATCGCCGACAAAAACGAAGAGTACGCCGAAGAAGAAGAAGAAGGAGGAGGAGTACTTGTTGACGTCGGTTTTGCATTGCTTGTCGTCGGAGAAACTGCTGGTTTCTCTTCCTGGTCGAATTCTACAATGTCGGAGACCCTAAGAGGAGACAAAGATCTAGTCCCTTTGCGCACAAAGCTCGACGATGTTGAAGATCTTACCCTCCCACCACGTTTCTCTTCGTGTTCATCGTCTCCACTTTTACGTGTTTGTTTAAGGGCCGCAGTGAAAGGATCAAAGTCCTTTTTATGTCTAGGAGATAGTACTTCTTGAACCATTTTCTTACCCTGACAAATCCTCGATCTGGGTGATCTTGGTGACCTCGGAGATGTTATGGAAGAAGATCCGGGTGAATCATTGACACCGACTTGTAATCGAGGTGGTGGCTTTAGAGGCTTGATCTTGCCGCCATCAAAGAGCTCTTCCGCAGTCAACGAAGTTATATCCAACTGACCACTAAAATCAAACTCAAAATCTTCCTCGCCACCTTTACTGCATTTGGGAATTCCGGGTTTTTCTTCCCACTTGAAAGGGATGGAAGAAGCCGAATATCTGGGAACAATATCACGGCCATCGATGGAGGAGAGGTGGTTCAGCTCGCTGTAGAAGGCGGAGGCGCGCGTGGGACTGGTTGGGGCACTGAAGTAGAAGTTGCCGAATCTTTGAGGGCTGGAAGGAGCTGTCATGTATGGAGAAGAGCAAGCGCTGTCGAAGTTGAAATCATGATGAGGCGGGACTGGAACCACCACTTCCATCTCCATTTTTGCTGGAGCAGAGGAGTTTGATACGTTTGTGTGTACGTGCTTAATTTCACAAGCTTGATGCGATGGTGGAATAGTGAGGATTTATGGAGTCTGAGCAGCACAGAGGAAAGAGAGAGGAAGGAGAAGAGGGTTTTGACTAATAAAAGAGGCCAAAGGTCGGTCGTACAGACCACACAGCCGCCTTTATTGGTTTGAGAAATATTGGTTTGAGAGTAGACAAAAGTGATTTTCTCTTAATTATTTTGTTAATATTGCAGACCAGTCATCATATTTTCGACTAATTCATCAAAAAATGCGCAAGTCATTTCTCTACCTTGTGAATCACGGTAGTTAATTTGGATGGATTGTGGGTCTAGTGGGTCTAATATTAATATTCGTAACACAAAAGGTTGAGTACCTGATTCAACTACACATGCTTTAATCTAACATTTCTTTATACAAAAGTACTTCGTGTGTCATTATAATTATAGGTGATGTAATGGTTAATGAAATGTATATTTTGTTAATCATTTTTTCTTTGTTAAAATGTATAAAATAATTACTCTTATCACCAATTACGTAAACAACATTTTTTTACTCCAAAAATACGTTATCATAATTAAATACAATTTTGATAGTAACCCTATCTCGTCGCTGATAAAATATTTGTCTGTACATTTTAGGTGGGGTCCATCTCTCTTTAATTTTTAATTTTTTGGGTTAAACATCACTCTTTAATTAATTGCCTTAAAGAATACAATATTATCATTTTCAGCATACATGAAATTAAATTGCTTGGTTTAGTACTAACAACAACACAACCGACCAATGTGCTCATATTAAATGCAATTGTCATAAATACATAAAAATTTGTTTTGCATTGTGCAAGTTTATTTATTTTCTGCTTTTTGGGCGTTAATGTCCCAAAAAGTATTCACCTAAGAAATTAATTAATAATTAGGTAAAGAAAATGAAGCTTAGATGCATTTTATTTGCAAATTGTCTTGGTTTGTTAATTAATTTTCCTACCATTTTTTTTTCCTTATAATTTGTCTTTGTTTTGTTTTTAGTTTTTCTCTTTTCACTTTCTTAGATCTTTGAGGACTCAGACAACTTAATTAGACAAGACCGGGTGACCCCTTCCTTTTTTTTCTTTTTTATTTTTTCTTTTTTTAAAAAAAAAAAATTTTGGCAGCTGGATTTTTGCCATTGCAGACAAAGATTTTGACTTTTGTGGCCTCCCCTTTTTTTTTTAGAGTGAAATCCTTCACAATCATATCTGTTGTAGGATTTTCATCAAAAAAAAAAATATCTGTTGTAGGATTTTTATTAGGTTCACTCACACACAGTCCAGTTATTGAGATGCAGTGTTTAAATAATCTAATTCAACTCAAATACTGTATTAACCATATTAGTGGACACTTTAGAAGGGAAATGCTCTCCCATTTCGATCAATTACACACTAATCGCTTATAAAATGGGAGTATACAAATTAACAACTTTTACTATATCAGTGATAATTATTGAGAAGTTACATATTTTCTACTACCACATATATTTCATACAGCACTATATATGTTATCTTACTATCAATTTTACTTTTACTCTCCACTTCCGCTATTACATCCATCATGAAAACCATTACCATTTTATATTATTTAACCACGAGCTTTTTTTAAATTTTTACTCAATAATTTTTTCTATTATTTTTTATTATTGACTTAAACGTTGGAGCATTTTTATCTAATATCACACTAGTACCCAAATTTTCTGACCTTATTTTATATTCTTAGGTCTCTCGGTACACTCTGAATCTTTTTAGGCAGTGTAAGGTCCCTTAGGACACTCCAAATCCTTTTGGATAGTGTAAGGTATAAATAATTTTTTGGTTAAATCAATATCCTTTTTCTTTTATAAATTATTCATTTCCTTCTGAAGATTGCAACTAAACAATAAAATTTCATTCAATTATTAATATTATTATCTAACCTTCCATTCACAAAATAAAGCTTGTATGTATGTATGTATGTGTGTACGGTCCAGCTACCATTTTAAATAAATACGTAGCAAAAATCAAATGAACAGAATCCATGAGATCACCAACATTAATTTCAAGATAATATAAATGAGTCCCTATCTTAATCAGTGTACTGCTGAGTCATAGCCTTCAAGTTTGATTTTTGTAATTATGCACATGCTTGCAGCCATGTATTGTACAGAAATGTTGGCAAATGGTAGGCTAATTACGTTATTTGGAACAATAATTTGATTGTTAAATATTAAAGTCAATTAATACTATGAAATATAAAAAGGGAAAATATATTATTTTTATTTATTTTTTATACAAGATGCCCTTAATATTTAAGTATGAAAAATAACATAAATATGGCATATACATTTGAAAATAAAATAAAATAATTTATCAATTTTAAAGTGTCAGGCTTAATTATTCCTCTTCAAGAATTGTGAATGACATGTTTAAGATGTGAGACTTTTGAGGCATGACAGCCTCTAAAACATGAAAAGAATAAATAAAACAAAAAAAATGGCTACAATGAGAATATGTACACACACGCGCGCGCACTTTTTTAAACTCTTCTCCCACGTTGTCAGCACTCCACATAAGAAAACAAATATCCTGCTGTTACAACAAAATGTCGCCACACTAACTATTTGAGGAAAGTGAAATTATTAATGTCAATAAATTTATAATATAATATATCAGCCATTGAAATTTACTAGTAATAATAATAATATTATTATTATATATATAATCTTGGATAAAATTGAAAATGATTTCACTCTGAATAATTTATTAATTATATGTAATGATTTTTTTAGCCCTATTTAAAAATATACTATATTATTATAGTGTAGGATATATGAGTCTTATAGTATAAAAGAGTATATATATTCAAAGAATAATGATACAGTGGGCAATATCGCCATATGGTGGGCGCTGGAAAAATTTAAAAACCCATTTAAGCTCATTTTCTGTATTTTTTTAAATTTTTATTATATTATATTTTTTAATATTTTCTCTTTCAATCTATAGTTTTATATCTGTAAGTGTTTTATCAAATTCATATAGAATTTTACTATTTTGGTTACAGGTATTTTTCAAACAAGTCTATATGAATTTGACAAAACACTAACAGGTGTAAAGTTATAAATTGAAAAAAATATATATAAAAAAATACATTATAATAAAAACATAAAAAAATACAGAAAATGAATTGTTTTTTATCCATCAGCCACAATATAATGGGCAACATTGCTAACTATATCATTCTCCTATATATATTTATATATGTATATATGACATACGAGCTTCTAGAGGGTGAAATCAAGAGGTGGTGATTGTCGAAGATTTCGTATTAATTGGTAATTGAGACGCCTAAAGCAAGCAAGAGGGTGTGTTTGGCAAGTAGACGTGGAAAATCCTCGACGGAACCACTGCAGTGCAATTGTTATGAATTTATTTATTAAATTCTCTATCAAATGGCAATTGGGCATGGTGGTGGGTAGATCCCAAACTATTCTTTGATTTCGGCCCCTCAACAACCATTCCTTTGTCTCATTCAGGCCCTTCCACTTTTGCTGCAAAAGTCCTCAGCTTTCGACAATATAAAATAAATAAATAAAAGTTTATCGAAATTCATTTTTATTATTTACTTAACAAAGTTAATATATATATATATATATATATATATATTGGACGAGACAAGCAAAATTGATCCAGTAGCACATTATATGAGTAGCACATTGTATGGGTTCGAAGTCATACCCTCTCCTTTTTAAAGTAAAATATACTATTTTGATAATAAAAAAAAAAATCATCTCTTTTTAAAGTAGAATATTATAATTTGATAAAAAAATTATTTATATAGAAAGCCGTGTCTATTTTATTTTTATTTTAATTTTGTATCTTTAACCCTCATTCTTATAAAATAAAATAATTAGATTGCTCAACTTAGTCCTTCTAACATGTTTGTTTCAATTAATAATTAATCGCTACATATATGCAATCTTGTGATTTTTTTTTTTTTTGAAGATCTGTCATTGATTTACTATTTTAATTATTTGAAAAGGTAAACTATCAATTCCAAAAAATTTCATCACAGAAATGGAGCGTAGTGCAAATGAATCTAATCCCAATGTGGGTATTTTTTACTCACACATTCAGATTATAGAATATATATATATAGTATATGCGCATTTACAACATAATATTTTTACGACTATTTTAAAAAATAGTATTTTTTCAGTCTCCCAAAAGAATATATACAAACAAACAAAACAAGTCGCTAGCCGTTTTGATGCAGGTCCGTTATCTATTTGCGTATCCAATTCGGCCGATAGGCTTCTTCACATTATCAACTAGTTTACTTTGCTGTGGTAGTCCGCAAATGTTTGCTTCTAGATAGAGGAATATTATTATATCAATAATTGTATGTAAAATCCACATTTGTATGTATGTATATATATATATATATATATATATGTAAAATGACATGTGAAGATTGAGAATGTTACGTATTCGCCAGAATTGGAGTAACAAGTTCTACATCATTCTAATGCATGCATCAGCACCTCCATTAATTAAAGAAAAATCCATTGTTACCAAGCTTGTTAACTAATTAAGCAATGGTTTCAAAACCAAGTTAAAGATATGCTTTCGTAATATACAAATTTGAAAGAGATTGATATGTTTAATGTAATACGTTTCAACAGCATTACACTCGTATAATCCTATTCTACCAACACCAATATTATCTTCTACCTAATACCTAGCTATATATATATATATATATATATATATATTTTTTTTTTTTTTTTTGGTATGAATATATATATATATATATTTTCTATTTGAGGGATGAAAAAGGCGTTTTGATATAGTTAACTAGAAAAACACTTTTAGTCAAACAGGTTAATTTTGACATGGTTTAAGAACTTTAATAGAACTGTCTGGTTTTTTATTCTGTAAAACCTGAACAAATTATAATATCTGTAAAAAGAATTAATGGATCCTAAGAGAGTCTTTTGGTTTAACCACAACCTTTTGGGTACTCTTTTCACCTTTTATCAACCTTATTAAATAAATCAAAGGTTGTTCAGAAACGAATTCAGAAATAAATCTCAACTTTAAGAACATGCTAATATGTTTATAAAATTTCAAAGTGATTTTCCTCTATATGATCCTTTTTGGGTATGATTTTAATAACTATCAACGAAATGTGGAATTTGAAAAAAATACAAAAATAGAAGAAAAATAATGGAACCTTGTCCATTTAAAAAATGTTCCCAAGCAGAACCAAAACTCTAAAATAAAAACTCCATCAAAAAAAAAAAAACCCTAAAATAATAAGGTATTGATACAATCTAAAACACGATTTGAAGAAATCAATCCAATCCAGCTACAAAACTCCGGCAGACTACAAGATTTAGCTAAACAATCAGCTAAACCACCCTATATCAAGCATGATAGTGATTATCTATATATCTAGCAAGCCACTCCTGTAAGCTCAGTTTACATGGCTTTGCCAATTGCCTTGCCCCATTTAAGAACCCCCATTAACTGCAGCTGCAGCATACACTCCCACATCTTGATGCTGCACAGCAGCGTATCCATATCCACCATAGCCATGCCCTCCATGATGTGCCCCATTCCAATGGTTACTTGAATCTGCTCGCCACTGCCAAATACCACATACATTAGTTCGATAAATCAATTAAGAAAAACAAAGGACCAAACAGGTAAGAAAACGGGGAGGGAAGCATGGAACTTTCCGTTATGAGTTTGTCACAATTTTTCCAACTGAGACATTAATTCAGAACTATTACTTTCATGAAATGTTCAAGCTACGTTAACAGAAACCATAACTAGAGGATGTTATATCACCAGTGTAACACTCTAAAAGATAGGTCAAATGCAAAATCATAAAAGAATATGACATGAATAGCAATTTTACCTGCTTGTTCCCGGGTGTGCGACCCCATGAAAGACGAACAGATTGCTTACCAATAACTGTCCCATTCAGCATTTGCATAGCATTCTCCGCATTCTTTCTGGAAATAATAAGGAAAATATAAAAGTCATGAAAACTGTTATGTTCTCTTCGGTATTGTAACATAAATTTGATTATGCGCTGTTCTCATTCTTTAGGTTTAAGATATAGTCTAATCATCACATTGATTTCAAGGCATTATTTAACTGTTTCCACAAATGATGAATAGCAGGGGTACCTATCAGCAAACTGTACAAAGCCACATGCTTTTCCTACTGGTATCTTAACAGAGATGACTTCACCAAACTGAGAAAAAGGCTGCCTGAGGTCTTCATCGGTGGCATCAGAATCAAGCCCTCCAACAAAGATCTACAATAAATCATGTCTTAGCAAATAATACAGGTTTTAGATACTTAACAAAAAGGGAGGAATTAGGCTCACAGTTGTGTTATTTGACTCGCCACCAGACTGGGAACCTTGGGCCACAGAACTATTTGAACTGTGTCCACCAGCCAGTACCACAGCTAATAAAGGGGAGAAAAGAGAAACAATTATCATAAAGAAAAATGGGGAAACTGCATTACAATATTCTTTAGAAAGTTAAACAACTAGCTTTAGCATTCAGATTTCTTTTATGTTCTATATTATTGAGAAGAGAAATTCTACCATTACAAACCACTGATATCAATCTATGTATATATCAGCTTGAAGTGACTAAAAGAAAAGGAGCAACTAGGAAGTAAATTACTAAAGCAATAGAGATGACAGACCTAGGATTCTGTAGACTAATATTGACTATGTCCACATGCAATTGACAATAGTATTAACAGTTCGAAGTTTATTAGTTGCAGCTAATTCATTTTGGATATAGTATTTTTTATGTATACAAACCATTCTCAGCCCATCTCCTACAAGTTAGAGCTTTTAGAAAACGTGATGCTTTAACAATGTATCAACTCTATAAAGATTTGTTTTAAAATTTTACAAACACAAAACTGTGAGAACTATAAATACCTTGTGAACTATACTGTTGTTGATATCCAGATGACTTTTTGGGCGTTGCAACACCTAAACGCATAGGTCTGCTCGAACAGTATGCACCATTCATTTCAGTCATGGCCCTTGACCTCTCATTTTCATCACCAAACCTAACAAAACCATAACCTTTTGAACGACCAGTATTTGAATCAATAACAACCTTGGCAGCTTTAACAGATGAATATTTAGTAGCAAAGGTTTCCTGCAACGTTGCATCAGTAACATCTGCAGCCAAATCTCCAACAAATATTGATAAATCAGAACCAGCATCTGATCTCTTATCACCCGCGCTAAAAGTTGCCCAATTTAAACGGAAGACCTGCTCTGTGTTTGGCATCACACTACAATTATAGCTCTGCAAAACCTTCTCAGCTGTAGCACGTGAATAGAACTCTACAAATCCATATCCTTCTGACTGACCAGTTTGCTTATTCCGTATAACCTTCACTGAGAAAACCTGCATATAATTTTTATAACAGAAGCCTGAAATCCAACTAAGGTGCAATGAAAAGGCTAATGTTGGCATCCAATAAAAGGAACAAAATCCTAAAAAGTATCATAAAGCAGCTCAAATCACAATTTCTAACAAGAGAAAAATAAACAAACGGATATATATATATATATATATTTATTTATTTAGAGTTATTACTAGATATAAATAACATTCCTGGTGTATTGTTTATGAGCTTCCATTCTTCACATTCATAACAGATGTTTCTTTCACTGCACAAATCATGGCACCGACTCCATACAGAAGGAGAATAAAAAAGAAGCAGACTGGACAAATAAACTAAGATAGATATATTTTTTATAGCACATAGAAGAAACTGTACACTAGCTGAAATGATCAAAAACTTTTCAAACATGGAGAACGACTTTACCATCATATGAACTACTTCCAGTGAATAGACATTGTCTTGACACCATCATGGATTTGAGGACCATGTATGACTCTATTCAGGATGCATCTTATTGATTAAACAATAAATCCATTTGCATTAACCAGATGATGGCCATTGATTTAAAAATTGTCATCATTTATGGATATACTCAAACAGTGATCTTACACGTAAGGCCCATTTTGTGCAGTAACAAATTCTAATGGAAGTCCAAGACTATCATTGTTAGACAGAACATATATAGTTGTAGTGTAACCACTAGGTTTCTTAATTTTGGACGAACCTAAGCTGACAAGTTAGGCTCAAATATAGTCAGATTACTATTCCACAATCATTGCTACGTTTTTCTATATGCTGGTATTTTTGGTTTTCAATGGAGTGTATTAAATAAAGGGAATGACGATTACGAAGAAAGAAGCGTAAGAATAGTGTAAGATGCATTATAAGAATTACACAACATGTACAAATCTAAACAACACACCATTTTCTATTTAATCAAATAGTTAGTAAAGTTCCAAACTTTTCCTTAATTGTTACACAGAGATTTACAGAGTCAAACACATTCCCTCCAAATGGTAGCATATATGGTAAAAAAAAAAAAATCTCAATCACGATTAGTAATTACGACAGCCAACCTCCAGAATGCAAATTGGCATCTTGAATCTGAAAAGACAATCATAAATCCTATACTCAACAAAAAAAATGCAGAAATGAAAAGAAAGAGGTGCAAAAGAGAAAAGTCGACCTGCCCAGTATGAGCAAAGCATCCATGGAGATAGTTCTCATCCATCCAATGGTGAAGGTCACCGACCCAGATCGTTCTGATCTCGTCCTGCTTATGCGACTGCGACAGCTGCTTGAGCTGCTGCTGATAAGGAGGTGGTTGTTGCTGATAATGGGGATGGTGGTTGTAAGCCATGTAATGCTGAGGGTACATCATCATTTGCTGCTGCATCATAACCATGGCCGCCGCCGGGTACTGCATGGCCATCCACTGCTGCTGCGGTTGGCTGGGAGTCCATTGCTGCTGCTGCTGCTGATTCGCATTCAGATCGCTCCCGTTGCTCGGCTGTGCCATGGTTGAATTTGAGCTGAGATTTTCTCTCTAACTCTCTCGCTCTCTCTCTCTCTCTCTGTGTTCTTTGTGTGGGTCTGATATTCGGCACGAGGTCGTAGAGCGAGAGAGCTAGAGAGCGAGGACCAAAGCAAGCTTCGGTGGAGGCTGCTGGGCGAGAGAGAGAGAGAGAGAGGGAGAAAGAGTCCAACAAATGGGTTTACAGCGAGTTTTAAAGGGAGGCGGTGGATCTGGACGCTTTTACTACTAACACCCTCGTTTACGTCGTCGTCTCGTCTATACGACCACGTATGGCCCGTCCGTGACCTTTACTTTTTTTCTTGTGGGACCCGTCTACTTGCAATTTGACGCGTCCGATGCAATTGGTTGGCAGCCCCAGCCCAAGTTGGCCTGAGACCACATTTACCGACACAGTTTCTTCGATTATTGTTGCCATCTTTTTTTTCTTTTCTTGTTTTGTTTCCAAAATTAATATTTCTTCTAAGGTGGAAATTTTAATGTCAACTACTCTACTTTGCACCTCTTTATTATAATTAAGGTAGCCTCCACTTCACATGCATTAATTTGAACTAGGTAATTAATGTTATTATTAACTTAATACCATATCTTACAACGACATAAATAATTAATTTGACATAATTCACTACGTAATGTAATTTATTATTCCATATTCTCGTATACAAAATGTGTTTAAATTTTTGAACCATTTTAATTGTGGCCACTATATTACAAAATGGGGTTGAAAATATTGAACAAAAAAACATCGCTGTAATTTGGTTAAATTGATTGCAGTTGACACAAACAAATCAAATGTTTTATATATATATATATATATACACATTGATGTTCAACTGCCACGGCGAAGAGTCAACCTTGTGTATGAAAGGGTCGTGAATTTAATCGGACGGTCACCAATAGACATGCCATAATCTCGTGGGCAAAATGTGTTTGTGACTTCGTTTAACCGTACAACAGGAAACCTTTGACCCACATTTTAATGTTGAACTGGTCTGAATAGGGCTGTCTCCATGTCGCATCTTGCCGTTGACCGCACGGCTCTTTCAAGCTATTTATTTATTTTTAAATAAAATAAATAAAATGAAAAAATTAATTCCATGAATTAATAGATTGCTTTTTAACTTTTTATTTATTTATTTTAAAATCAAAGTAGACAATGTGACACTGACAGGCACCACTCCAAATTTCAATTTCCATTTAATTAACTTCTAGTTTTAAATATTTAACATATATATTTTCAATAAATTATTTTAATACTGTACAAAAAAAAAAAACCTAAATGAATCTGTACTTGAGAGAACAATTTCATAGTAATTTTTTGGTATATATCATTATAGCTACACTCTTTTTTTGCTGAACATCTATCTTATATAATTTTAAGCCTTGCCTATTTTTCTTTTGGAAAGTTTCTGATTTTAATTATCCTGAAGCTCCCATCTCTCTGTTATTTCCTAATAATAAAAATAACAATAACAAGTATATTGTATACACAAGAAGAAAGTGGGTATATAGACATAGAAAATGGCAAGGTGAAACTGCAAATTTCACTTTTAATTAGCTCAAATACAACATGTTAGGTTGTCTTTAAAGAGAAGATAAAAAAGAAAAAGAGAATAAAAGAATCAATGGAATACTAAGTGGGTGGAAGAGAAAGAAAAATAGCAGAAAACTGAGAATCGAAGGTCAAAAATCAAAGTGTAGCTGCCAAAATTTCAACAGGGAGATATCCTGTTGGCTCTTCTGCGGCTAAGAACAAGAAAAAAAAGAAAGCCATTGTTAAAAAAGAACAGAATATACATCACCACCCTCCAATGCATTGCTTTTTTATCTTCTTCTTCTTCTTCTTCTTCTTCGATAATCTGCATGCAGGAAGCTTTCATAGGGTGTTCCCTTGAGGGTCTTTTGGACATCATCCCAGTTCTCAATCTGACTAGATAATGAACCTTTATGTATCTTCACCTGACGACTCTTTAAATCCTTCCTTGGGACTTTCAGAAGATCTTGAACGTCGATTAGTTTCTGCAAACATGAAAAACAAGAAAAAAACACATGTATTTTCATTTGTCTGATGATCTTGAATTGAACTTATTGTGAGCATCATAAAGAAATTCATATGATTTGCTTACAGTGCGGTTTTTGACCACGTCCTCATAATAAAGGATAATATGCCGGGTGCTCTTGAAGTACTCCAAAGCTTTTGCAGTTGTCTCTTCTACTTGCTTCAGGTTGGCTATCAGCAATGTTGCATTGATCTTAGGCTTGTATTTCGCTAGTATCTCTGCCTGATCCATTTCACACAATGAGTTAAAATGAAAACACAATAATTTGTTTATCTTACTGATGGAAATGACTTTGTATATGAGTGACTGAGAGACAGAGACCTCATGAGGAGAATGTACGTGAGACTTGTGAGTTCCATTCAATGGCTTAGCATCTCTATCATAAGAATTTGCAAGTACTGAAATCATCCTACGCAAAAGATTTCTCCGAAAGAGAAAGATAGCAGCAACACCCCGAGTTTTGAAATATTCTACAATTTCTTCATGATGCTGCATCAAACCCTGCATAAAATGTTGCAGTACATGATAACTCTTCTTCTGTTTCATACATGAAGCAATGAAGCAGAGCATAAAAATACCTAAAGCACTAATGAGCTCGGGTAAACTGCCTGCCCATCTGACTGTATGTAAGATCAGTAACTTAAAAGAGAACTCAACCATTTTGTTAAACGGTCTGTTAGAGTAAAACGATCCTAAATAATAGATGACAGAAAATCCAATCTTCAAAAAGATTCTCTCAAAGAAGTGAAGAATGTGATGCTGTATTTATCCAAAAAGAAAAGGGGAAATGTATCTCCAAAAACTTAAGTTTCCAAATAGATGGAGTAGTTGACAAATTGTAAACAACAGGCAGTTCCCAAATAAAAGGGGGCTTCAACTACTCCACTCTCTCTTACTCATTCCCCCTCCTCCTCCTGGCTTTGCTACCTATACTTAAGTTCCCAAATAGATGGGTAAGTCGACAAAATTGTACACAGCAGCCAATTTTCTGCCTCACCTATGACAGCAGTCTTACTCATTCCCCTTCCCGCATAGCTACCTCTACTTAGCACCCTTGAGTTTAAGTATTCAACTTTTACAACACTATTTAGTGACACACCAGTAATTACTATACCAAAAATAATTACCTAAAGTTCATTACCTTATCCAAGAAACATATGCAGAACAGATCAAAATAAGGTTTGCTGAAATGAATCACAAAATTTATCTTTTGAACAAGTAGATACAAAGACCCAAACAACATATTAAAAGTCATCCTTCACCAGAGAAGCTTCTAGCCCTTTGAAATAATAGAATGTAGAGTCCTTTAGGGACTTTCTATAAGTTTGAGGTAATGACAGTTTCTGTCCCATTTATCAAACTTAAAGAAAGGTTTCATCAGTAACCATAAGTAGCCAATCAAACAGAGAAATTAATTCACTATATTCTCCGCAAAATTAGATATATCATACAACATGACAATATTAAACCACGATCATCACAAGTGCTACAAAATATGTAGATAAAAAGATGAACAGGTCCACTTTGTGATGGTTCTTAAGATAACTAGCTAGACAAAAATGTCACAATGGATAAAAAAGATCTAATAAATATGAGAATCTGTTAACCAGAAGGAAATGTATTTAAAAAATGCCTTAGTCACTCAACAAACTACTGAAGAACATGACTGAATTGCAGATATTGAAATAAAATAAAATTTAAGGAGCATAGTTCACCTGATTAAGCATCCACTTTAAGCCAACTGCAGCTGTGCACTCATTCTTTGAGGCACTACTGAACCAGTCTAGATTGTAAATTGTATCCAAAGTCTCCACAATTGTTGATATATTACTTCTCCTAACTTTAACAGAGAAAATTTCCCCATTTGAACTAATGTTAGTGTGATTGTTTAATAACGTCTCAAACCACCCACTTCCAGACCTCTGCATTGACAAAATGGCAAAATTTCGCACGGGATTGCATGCACATTCAGCCCTGTTATGGATAAAACCAATATCATTTGCATTTCATACGGAACAAAGCTTGAAACCAATATAAAAAGTATTATACCTGCTATATGTTTTAGGTTTAGGGTAGTGCACATAAGGAATTTCCCACTGTTCAATAGTTGGCTCCGGACATGGCTTTTCAATCATTTGAACAGTCAAAAGTCCAGTATTGGTACTGGTATTAATTTGCTTCAGACAAATTGAGCATATATATACTCCACAGACCATTACAAACACCAATACGATCATTCTCAACACCAATGGAGATTTCTTAGGCGCCTTTATAAGAAAAAAATCCTGCAGTGCACAATTTAGCACATGAGAAAAATAGGAGAAAAAATTACCACAGAAATATACATGGGTACTAAATGATTTGTCTTGACAAAGGCCCAAAGTTGATGAGCAATGCAGATGTTAGAAGAAAGTTAATCACAAGAACTAATACGGGTACTAATGAAGTTTTGCAGACACATGCTCTGGTCTTTAAATGCACTATGTTTGAGCTGAAAAGACACATAAATGGATCCATACAAAAAATAAAATCATAATAAATAAGCTCAGTTGGAAAACAAAAGGGATTTGCATTTTATAATATTGTGGGACAAAAAACAGAAAAGAAAATATAGGTTTGCTTCAACTTCAATACATTGACAAAAATTACCCAAAAAATTGGAAAATAATATTTGACTGATCAACAACCAGATCGGACATTTCACATGCAACCCACCAAAAAAAAATCCAATAAAAGAGATAGAGAATCTTGCATGAAAATTCAATAGACACCAGAAAAAACCCATATACAACTCAGCCAGAAAGCAGACGAAAACGGAGAGAAAAAATAAGGTGTATAAAAACAAAAACATTACAAGACAAATGAAAAAACCATAAATGAAAGAGTTGGGTTCAAATTGGCAGACCTTGGTGAAGGAATAGAGATCGTCGGCCATTGTTTTGAAGCTCAGAAAGTAATCCAATGAAAAGGCATTTGGCAGCTGAGAATCTTCCACACTCTTCCTTTCCCTTTACTTTCCTTAAGCTTTATCACTCATAATAGCCCATAAAATCAAACCCATAAAATAAAAAATGAAGAACCCGGATACAGATACACAGAGAAAGAGAGAGAGAGAGAGAGACTGATAAAAGAGGTATTTTGGTTCGATGAACTTGCGCCTTTTCTTCTCGTGAAGAAAGAAAACAATATGATTGATTATACGCTTCGACCGTTGCTCTTTGCTTTGCTTTCTATTTCCATTTTTTCTTTTTCAAATTAAAAAATTAAAAATGATTCCAGATTCACAGAGATTTTCCGTAATCCAGTGGGGGGAGAGAGAGAGAAAGACCCACAGAGCGCAGCACTATGAATAATATATCTGAATGATGCAGCACGAGGGAAAAGCGATGAATGCGTTGCCAAACGACGTCGTGTCCCTCGCTTCCAACCCATATTTCACGGCAAGGTGTTTGACAATTTCCCAACCCGTGTAGTCTCCTAATCCTATGTTGTAATTTTCAACTTTTATTTAATTTTTTAATTCTTCGATTCTCACTACTACCTTTATTAATCGCTCTGTTATTGTTTTTAATATTAATTAACTAATTGCTTTTCTTTTAATATTAATTAACTAATTGTTTTTTCTTTTAATATTAATTAACTAATTACTGGAAGAAAAGTGACAAAAAGAAGGAAGAAAACGAGACACTTCAAATGTGGGCCTAACCCTAGATCCATGTTGTCTACTCAACATTCATTTTTGGAAGGAAGGAGCTGTAATTTTCGTGAAGTATATTATTATCATCCAACTCTCAAATCTATATATGAAAACAAATAATACAGACAGTGATGTTTTCAACATTGTATTATGGTTTTATGATATGG
The DNA here is from genome assembly GCA_007844105.2 of Rhamnella rubrinervis. Lineage (NCBI taxonomy): Eukaryota > Viridiplantae > Streptophyta > Magnoliopsida > Rosales > Rhamnaceae > Rhamnella > Rhamnella rubrinervis. Next base: position 10,853,226 of record CM017575.2, on the reverse strand, counting down.
TTCGGAAACAGTGTTCTTCTTATGAATTTTATTTGAATTGTTTTTTTTTTCTTATAAAATTTATTTGAATTTTACTTTATATAAATAATAATAATGCATTTTTATTATATTGTTCAATTTTGAAAATAAAATAAAAATGGTTTAGAATTTGAAAACATCAGGGAAACTTTTATCTTAGGTACTGATTCAATTGCAAACACTCCAAAATGGAGTATTGAGCTGAAATATATTTGATCTTCTTCAAGATGTCTCTTAAAAGGCTAAGCTAGGTCCAAATAATGAATAATGGGCTATTTCTGATTTGGGTTGCTATTTGGGCTGTTTTAATAAATCCTTTTAGAAATTGTAAGGTGTATTAGGCCCAATCCCTATTCTCTTTTACGACGGCTTAGTCCACCACCCAATGGCCCAATTTCCTCCACCACACGTGCTTTGCATGTGTTAAATTAGTCTGTTGCAAAATGTTTAAATTTTTGGGACTGCAGTAATTTAACACGGTAGCATAGTTTTAAAATTTTAAATACTTACTTTCGTTCAAGTCTTACTATGATAAACATCTAAGAGTGGATCTAATAAAAAGAAAATTGCCATTGCAATGAAAATTGTAATTCAAATTTTAATAAACTCTGCTATTTTGGTTTCAATTCATTAATGAAGGACTCAGAATATGAAGACCCACCTTCATCTAAAGCACTCGTTGCCATTTCCGAAAGTGTTTCCTCTAAGTATTTGATTCCCCAGCTTTTCATTGACACACCTGTGCACGTACTTCATAATACAGAACCGCTACGTTATTTGAATGTATACAGAACCACTATGTACACATGGTTCATTAGATCGTTGGAGCCAACATAGCACGCTACGTGGCCAAAACAAAAGTTCAATTCTTTTGAGGCAAATGATTATGAGCCTGCAAATTGTTATTTATACATATATATATATATATATATATATGTGCAATTCAATTATTTAATTTCTTTTTATGGTAAAAAAACTATAATAATTGATCCCATTCAAATAGCGATTGATTTAACAGCTAGACTACAATAAAATATGATTCGGCTTCCAACAATATCAATGATATTGATTTAATTAATTTTATATATAATACTTTATATGTTCACTCACATTCACACAACGAGACAAAAGAACGTCCTTTCATAAGAATGTGAGGGAGCTATATCATAATATATATATATATATATATATGTATATATATAAAAAAGGAAAAGAAGAGGTGAAAGAAAATTTACCGTGCAGTTGAATTCAAGTGCCATGGATGCCACCACCGACGAAATAATCCTCAACTTTCGAAACAAATTCCGAATCTACAAAGACGGCCGAATCGAACGATTCATAGGTGAAGATATCGTATCCCCATCGCCCGATTCCGATACCGCCGGCGTCCGATCAAAAGATGTCGTCATCTCTCCCGAAACCGGTTTATCCGGCCGGCTCTACCTCCCCAAAATCACCCACTCCGCCGCCGGAAAACTCTCGTTCCTCCTTTACATCCACGGCGGCGCATTTTGCATCATGTCCCCCTTCTCTACCATCCACCACAACTACGTCCGCACCCTCGCTGCCCAAGCAAACGTCGTCGCTTTCTCCGTACACTACCGGAGAGCAACGGAGCACCTCCTCCCCATCGCGTATGACGACGCCTGGGACGCTCTCAAATGGGCCGTAGCTCACTCCGGCGGTGATGGTCCGGAAGAGTGGCTTAACTACCACGCGGACTTTCAACGGGTTTTCGTAGCCGGGGACAGTGCAGGGGCTACTCTCTCCCACAGTGTTGTCCTCCGAGCCGGGATAGACGACGGTGTAAATAGAGGGTCGAGAATCATAGGGATGGTTTTATTTCATCCATTTTTCACCAACGACAATCCAGATGAGCTGATAGAGATCATTTTCCCGTCAAAAAGTGGGCTGAACGACCCGAGGTTGAATCCGGGAGCTGATCCGAGATTGAGGAGGTTGGGATGTGGGAAGGTGCTGATATTCGTGGCGGAGGAAGACTCGTTGAGGGATAGGGGTCGGAATTACTACAAGGCACTGAAAGAAAGTGGGTGGGGTGGATCGGTGGAGATTGTGGAGACTGAAGGCGAGGGACATGTGTTCCATTTGTTTGATCCTGAAAGTGACAAGGCCATGGCACTCATGGAGCAGACTGTTTCTTTTCTGAAACAGGGTTAGGTGAGTGTACACCAACCAGATTCCGTCGTACCGGAACTGGAGGAATGTGCTGTGTGTGTTCTGATGCTTTGGACGTCGTTAATGAAGTTTTTCAAGCTGATAATCTTAGTGGGTCGGACACCCATTTTGATTTTTATCTGTTAGGAAGAGGTTTCCTTCCGGCAACTTGACTGATCTTTGGAATGGAATGCTAAACCTACCAACGTGGTTTTGATTTAACGGTCAACTTCTCTTCCTCCTTGTATTGCCGGCCGGCATCTTGTTTAGCAGAAGTGCTGCATGCTCCCTCCGTGACGGTTTTTTATTTTTATTTTTATGCTTTTAATATATTATCTTTTTAGCAAAAAAAGAGGTTCTTTTGTACCATGCATGCCATACACACGCCCTTCAATTATTGTACTGTTTGACTTTTATGTTATTTATTTTTCCAATCCTTTTATTTTTCATCTTAAATAAGAATTTAAATTAATAGTATTATTATGACTTGAACTCGACACGATGACACAAAACGTCCCTAATCGCACGTGGGGTTTGAGAAAGTAAGTCGGTCGGTTGTTCATTTTATCTTATAAAAATTATAGTTTTAATATTACTAAACTCCATTATTATTTTAATTGTATTTAATTTTATTTAAATTCTCTGCATGTATAAAAAAATTTTAAAAAAATTAAATTAATTAATAAAATTTTAAACTGATAATATTTTTATTAAAAAAAAAAGAACGCCCGTAATCAAGTAGGCCAGTGCAACTTTCAATTATATATATATATTTTGGTTAATGTTTTTTAAAGTTTGAAAGTTGATGTGCATTGGCGGAGGTTATCTGGCCATTCATGTGATTTTTTCAAAAAAATATGACATATTCTTCGTCCAAAAACTGAATGTTATTGAACGCCAGCATGCATGGTATACATGTGCACTAAACCCTTTCCTGTCAATTTTATTTATCCTCTCAAAAAACCCACTACTTCCCATTAACCCAAATGATCAACTTCTGCCCAAAATTAGCATCCAGACCCCCAAAGTGCAGTGAATCTAACATATTTTGAGTTGTACCTATAAATTTACTGTTTTTAGTAGATCAACATATAGCATAGAGCAATAATATTAGGTTTATCAACAAAATTTTATCAAATTTATTTACCAAATAACGTAACAATGTGGTAATATATATATTTTTTATTAACAGTTTGATATAATCTAATAATTAAAAACCGCTGCATAATAAATAATTTATGGTGTCAACAAAAACCTAATGCTGCATCATTTTTTGATAAAATTTTCTTTTTTTACAAGCCTAGCATTATTGTACCAACAGTACCTTTTACATATGGTTTAATTGTGTGCAGAGGAATTATAAATGAGCATATCAAATCAATAATAGAAATTTATTTAATTAATTAATGTTATAACCATATCCTTACATATTTATATTTGCAATATTATTATTATTAATTAATTTATCCGTATGGTTAATGTTGAAAGTTGGTGCCGCCATATTTGACAAAAATAAAATGAAAAGTCAAAATTGGAGGTTGCATCAATTGAGAAGGAAAACATCAAATTGCTTGCGCGACTTATGTTGAAATGAGATTTCTTTGAAAGAAGAGCGCGGTTTCACCGCTTATAGTGACTTATAAATAGTCCATCTCTTTAATTTGTTAAGCACCGAAACCTTTTGTAGTGAGAGAAATTAGAGAGAAAAATATTGTTGTGTGAGTTATTTTTCTATCATTTGTATTTTCTCGGTTTGTGGGTATATTATCAAAATACTGATTTGTAATCCCTTTTGAAATTAGTGGAGTAGTTAGCGTTCAGGGGACGTAGGTATAATTTATACGAACCTCGTAAATCCTGTTCTTTTCTTGTCGTATTCAATTATGTGTGGGGTTCTTTTCATACATATATTTTATTGACCTTATTCTTATCACTCTTATTCCGCTTATTCATTGTGTGAAATTTGAGTGGAAATTACCATTTCCCAAAAGTGGTATCTTCGTCAGAGCATTGTTTTACTATTGAATGCGTTTGTGCAATATAATCCTCCTCTCGGTAGTTCCTTGACCATCATGACATATGAATCGAGGTTCGAGGTGGAGAGTTCGCCGGTCATTTCAAAGCGAGGTCTCTCTTCACAGACATTGCCATTGAAGAAAAACGATGGAGTTGATGAAAATGAATGGAAAAACATCGGCCAGCAACAATTCGACATCGAGAGTACATTCATGAAGGAGACTTTGGCGTAGAAAATAGCCAATCAATATTTGCAAAATTTAGATGAAACTTTCAAAGATGATTTAGCTTTGATGTTGTTGCTGTACGGATGAATTTGATCATTTAATTACCACATTATTACATGGCCAGATAATGTGTCTTTAGATGGAGCTTTTATAGTTATGAAACTAGAAAGAAGGATAAAAAGTTTGTAAAGCTTTAGCGTGAGGGACAAGACTCGAAGGGAAGGCGGGGAAGATCCAAGTGACTAAAGATGAATGTGCCTTTTGAGAAGGTCATGGAAGAAAGATTGTCGAAATTGCGAAAAGAGAAAAAAGCATGCATGTAAGTTGTGATGATGATAATGTTCGAAATTGGAATGGCTTATGGATTCGGATGTACATTCCATATGTCCCATGAGGTGGTTGTCAAATTATTGATGGTGGAGTTGTTTATATGGATGATAGTTTGTAAAATACATGGGATTGGTTGAGCAAAAATCATGATGGATCAATAGAGTTTTGCTTGGTATGGATATGAAGAAGAATCTCATCTCTTTGGGAGCAATCAAAGCATATCAATAGATGGAGTTAAAGTTACAAGTGGTGCTCTTTGATGAAAAAAATAATTTGTACTTATTATCAAGGAAGTACAATTATTGGATTTTGGGAATAATCTTGGAGAATCTACAAAGTTATGGCATATTACATCCGGGTGAAAAGCTTTGTTAGTAAAGCGAGGTTTGTTAAAAGGTCAAGTTGGATTTTTGTATTGTGTTATAAGAAAACAAGAGTTGAATTTGATCCAGGAAAGGCATTTTGAATACGTTCATTTATGCCATAATGGGTGGTAAGCGTTATTTTGTTACTTTGTTGATGACTTCCGAGGAGGTTGGGTGTATCTTATGAAGGCGAACGAAGTTTGGAATTTTCTGGAAAAGATGATTAAACACGAGAAAAATCAAGCGAATCGGATCGAACAACGCGGTACAAATGACTTTATGAAAGTCCCGTGATGAAGGTATTGTGAGACACTGATAATACCGAGAATGGGGTGCGAGCAGCATGAATCGGACTCAGTGGAAGGTCAGGTGTATGTTGTCCAATCTTTGGGTTAGGCGACAATTTTGGTCTTTGGCGTATCGCGTGTCATCTTGTTAATCGATTACCATCTGAATTGAAGGTAAAACACCTATGGTATGGTGCGAAAAACGCTAAAGATTATGATTCTTTACATGTATTTGGTTAATATATTATCATCTAAGTTCCGAAAGAAAGTACTTTTCATGGGTATTACTTATAAGGGATATCGTCGTGGAGTCGATGATAGAAAAATAATCTTTAGTAGAGATGTTACATTTGATGAGTATGCTATGTTAAAGAATGTGATAGAGACAAATGGACATGGAGCAAGTTGATGGAGTTTGAAAACTACCAATGAAGTTCTTTGATGAAGAGGTATCAACCAGAACCTCCACAAGATCACTGTTGACATGCGCTAACACCTACATCTCAAAATACGGTGGCCTTATTTAATTGTAGATGATGATGTTCCTTCTACTTATCGAGAGGTCCGAAGTCGATAAGTGGAAGAAGCTATAGATGAAGAAATCCTTCGTGGAAGTTGGCCAAGGATGCAAGTGGGTATTTGAAAGAAAGAAGGATTTCGACAAGAATAAGGTTACTTGCAAGATTGGTACTACAAGGAGGGCATTGACTATAATGAGGTATTTTCTCGGTTGTTAAACATTCTCCATTAAATTTTGTTGGCTTTGGTATTTGATTTGGCTAGTTCATTGGATGTTTTACTAACGGAAGAGGAAATCTATATGACTATGGATTAAAGGTTCTTTGGAAAAGAAGATTGGGTTAAAATGTATGGATTGAAACAATCTTTTGATTTTATGTTGACAAAAATACACGAAGCTGACCATTGTGTGTATTTTAAATTTCTGTTCTTTCATTTATCTACTCTTGTATGTTGATGATATGTTGATTGCATGAAGAGTTTGGAGAGATTAATATCTTGAAGGCTTTGAATCGAGTTTGAGATGAAAGATTTGGGAGAAGCGAAGATTCTCGGTATGGAGATCGAGAAAAGGAGGTAAGGTTGCATTGTCACAAGACAATATTTGAAGAAGCGACGTTTTGGTATGGATAAGACAAAACTAGTCTCTTCCTCCTCATTTGAAGCTTCGGTTCGATTATCTCCCAGAATGATGTGGGCGAAAGTATATGGAAAATGTTCCATATGTAAATGCGATTGGTAAGATGTATGATTGTGCACCCATTTCCAAGCGGTTGGCGTAGCGGTATATCATGATCCGGAAAGGACATTGGGAAGCGTGAAATGGATTTTGCGGTATTTAATTAAGGGTAGATGTCGGATTGATGTTTAAGCGGGGTGATACTATTGGTCGAGTATAGTTGGATATTGATTATTGCGGTGATTTGGATAGCGTCGATCTACAACCGGTTATGTGTTTACATTAGTAAAGGTGAGTTGGAAGTCTACTTTTCAATGGTAGCTTTGTCCTGTATACCTAAAGAATTTGGCTTAGTTACTTGAAGATTTGAGTGTTGGTCAACACATTCCAGGTGTATTGTGGCATGAGCACTATTCATTTAGCAAAGAACCAAGTTATCATGGAAGAACACATCGACGTTAGTTATCATTTAGATCTTGAAGAAGGTGAAATTACTTGAAAAATTAAGGCAGAGGATAACCCCGAGATATCTGTAGGTGGTGACAACGATCAAGTTTAAATATTGTTGGACTTGATCAATATCAAATTGAATTGGCGCCGAGCATTTGAAAAAAAGATTCACTTTTATCAAAGTTGGAGATTTGTTGAAAGTTGCCATATTTGACAAAAATAAAATGAAAAGTCAAAATTGGAGGTTGCATCAATTGAGAAGGAAAACATCAAATTGGTTGCTTATGTTGAAAGTTTTAGAAAGAAGAGCGGTTTCAATAAGTGAAGAAAGAGGGAGGGCTCTATAAATAGTCCATCTCTTTAATTTGTTAAGCACCGATTGTAGTGAGAAATTAGAGAAAAAATATTGTTGTGTGAGTTATTTTTCTATCATTTGTATTTTCTCGGGTGGGTATATTATCAAAATACCGATTTGTAATCCCTTTTGAAATTAGTAAGTAGTTAGCGTGCACGTAGGTATAATTTAGTAAATACCTGTTCTTTTCTTTAATTAATTTTATTGTGTAAAATACATAGATATTTAGTATTGACACTATTCATATTCTTATTTATTTATATTATTTATTGTGTGATCGAATTTGAGTGGGAAATTACCCGATTTCCCCGACAGTTAAAATATTCAAAACCATAATTGTTGATCCCATTCAAATCACAGTTGATTTACCAGAAAACAATACAATCAAAATATGATTCGATCACATGATGAGACAAAAGAACGTCACAATCAACAGCTTAGCGAGTACTGATATGATGTGAACATGCTCCCGTCACAAAAGTGGAGAGATTTTTTTCTTTTTTTCTTTAAAGTTTTTGCGTAAGGAAATTAAACTCTAACCGCTTCGTGTAATGTCAACAAATTTCTTCCAAATTAAGATATTAAATAATTTATATCTTTAAATAAAATTAATAATTTATGACACATCACATCCACATCATCATTTACGTATAACAAATGAGGTTAATTAATTAATTGAGGTCATTTACGGTTTACCCACTAAATAGAAAATTATCCAGATAATAAGTTAGAATGATTTGTGCTGTATTTTATGACACTAAGAAAGTGGTTGAGGATATTTTGAGAAAAATGTTATCAGTAAGGGACTCTTTAGGGAAAAAAACTAAAAAGGCAAAAATGTAAAAGAAATCCACGACTTTAAAGAAAATGCATTTTAATTTTAGAAGAATTTAGAAAATGGAAAACATTTTGGTAGGACAACGTTTATATTTTGGGTTATCTATTTTTAACTTTCCTCCACCAAGTTATCACCCAAAAAAAAAAAACTTCCTCCACCAAGCTTTGGCATAATTGTGTACAAACTACAAGGCTTTAAGAAAAAAGATAACAACATAAACCAACTATTGTATTATTGACTACCCTATTCACTCCACTACAGACGCAAGCATTTCTTGACAGCCAAAGTAGTTGAATTCAATCGCCATGGATGCCACCACAGACGAAATAATCTTCAACTTCCAAAACAAATTCCAAATCTACAAAAGCGGCCGAATCGAACGATTCACAGGAGAAGATATCGTCCCATCATCCCCCGATTCCAATACCGACGTCCGATCAAAAGACGTGGTCATCTCTCCCCAGACCGGTCTATCCGGCCGTCTCTTCCTTCCCAAAATCACCGACTCCACCGCCGGAAAACTCTCATTCCTCCTTTACATTCACGGCGGGGCATTTTGCATAGAGTCCCCCTTCTCTCCTACCTACCACAACTATGTGGCTGCCCTCACAGCCAAAGCTAGCATCGTCGTTTTATCCGTACACTACCGGAGGGCAACGGAACACCTCCTTCCCATCGCCTACGAGGACGCCTGGGAAGCTCTCCAGTGGGTTCTTGCTCACTCCAAGGGCGATGGACCGGAAGAGTTGCTTAACTACCACGCCGACTTCCAAAGGGTTTTCGCAGCTGGTGACAGTGCTGGGGCTACTCTCACCCACACCGTGGTCCTCCGAGCTGGGATAGAAGGTGTAAGTGGGTTGAGAATCATCGGAATGATTTTGTTTCATCCATTTTTCACCAACGACGATGAACCCGACAGGTTGATGGAGATCATATCCCCGTCGAGTAGTGGGCCGAATGACCCAATGTTGAACCCGGGAAAGGATTCGAAACTGGGGAGGCTGGGATGCGGGAAGGTGCTAATATTCGTAGCGGAGAAGGACTTGTTCAGGGATAGGGGCTGGAATTACCACAAGGCAGTGAAAGAGAGTGGGTGGGGTGGTGGGTCTCTCGAGATTGTGGAGACTGAAGGCGAGGGCCATGTGTTCTACTTGTCTGATCCTGATAGTGATAAGGCCTTGGCGCTCATGGAGAAGACGGTTTCCTTTTTCAAACAGGTTTAGTATCTCATAGAATTGTAATTTATCATGCACTATGAATTGAATCTGTGTTCTATGTATTATCTACAGCTATAATAAATCTTAATGAGATGAGATTGTGACAAACTATATATATAGTTTCATTATGATGTGCTGGACCCTTGAGTTTTGGTCAGTTAAGAAGAAATAAGAATCTATTTAGGACTTTAACAAAGGGGGGGCAAAAAGATGACAAAGTATATACCGTATACTGTAATTGTATCAAGGCCTTACAATTTATTTATGTCTGGGTGGAAATTGGCAATGCACCCATGTACACTTGTGTTAACAAAAACAGTGACCTTTGGCTCAACCACCATGCCGATTTCCGACGAGTTTACTTGGCCGGGGATAGTTCCGGAGCTAATATCGCCTACAACGTCGTAGTTCGAGCCGGAATTTCTGGTGTAAGCGGGTTGAGAATCATGGGGATGGTTTTGTTTCGTCCATTTTTTAACAACGATGGCGGACGCCACAGGTTGCTATTAATTTTTTTTTACCTTTTTTTATTTTTTTCTAAAAGAAAAAAGTTCGTGCCGTCGATATGATTCACTTTTGTTCTTGCTCTTTTCTTTTTTCTTCTTTTTTTACAAGAGCGGTGGGGTGAACAGTCACAGTTAACACATGAAATAAAAACGTATGTTAGTTCAACATTTTATGTGATTTTCCAATTTCCATGCTTGTTAAAAATTTCCTCTTATTTTGTCGAAAATAAATTTAAAATATTTCATTATGAGTTGATGAGCTTTTGAGTTTGACTCGATTAGTCATCGCATAGTGCTTATAGATTGGATTGGTGCTCGAGATGTTATCGTTGTAGAACACTTCCAACTTTAGTATCTTTCATTTTCTTAGACACTGTGTGTATATATGTAATACACAGAGAAAAGGAAACGCAATATTTGCCAGAACAAAAACAAGGGGAGAAGTTGGAAAATGATTATTCGACGTTAGTATTGGTCGTCACTAAATTAATCTTACTTTACACGTTTCTAGGGAATTAGATTGGATCATTAACTCAGCATTAAAATTGAACGTACTTACGTGTTGTGTGGTATGCATGTGCATGAATAATCCCAATTGCTGTGTATGATGCCATTGTCTTCATGGTTTTTCCTGGTAAGGCGAGTGGTGAATATGTGTAATGTCGTCGAGTTTAGGGTTTACGGTTTATAGTACGTGCGAGTAGTGGTTAACAATATTGAAAGAGAACGTCAACTTTCAAATACGTGCATGAAAACTAAAAATTAATCTACTTTTCCATATAGAAATTAATATATTATCTTTTTTCGCAAAAAAAGAAAAGAAAAAAGGTTCTTTTGTACCATGCATGCCTCACTCCCTTTAATTATAGTACTGTTTGACTTTTATGTTATTTATTTTTTCCAACTTCCATGCGTGTTAACAATTTCCTCTTATTTTTCACCTTAAATAAGAATTTAAATAAATAGTATTATTATGACTTTTTTTTTTGGTAGAATAGTATTATTATGACTTGAACTCAATATGATGACACAAAATAGCGTCCCTAATCGCACTTGGGGTGTGATCTAGTTGGAAAAAACTAATCGTTTTATTATACTTATTTATAAAAATAGTATTTTTAATCTTAGTAAACATTGCAATTTATCTGAAGTACTCAACCTTATTTAAAGTGTCAAATAAAGAGAAATTTATTTGGGTAAACCCTATCAACCTTATTTAAAATGTCAAATAAAGGGAGATTTATTTGTATAAAACCTTCTCGATCTTGGATTTATATATATATATGATATAGACTTGGAAAGCCAAAAGGATAAATTTTAATTTAATAATTTTTCATAATTTTCTAAATGGAATTTTGCTCGTCAGTGGCCCACCGACAATTGCTCGCTACTAGATATTTTTACGCATTGTAGGAAGAATCTAAATTTGAAGATCTTTCCGAACTTAGATTCATGCATATAATATATAGTTAAAAAGCTAAGATGAAAAACTTTAATTTACATATTTTTTTATAATTTTCTGGGTGGATTTAGACCTTCAAAATATATACAAATCAGACTGATGTGGTACAAAACCGTTTTGTGCACTGTTGGAAGAAACTAAATTTAAAGACTTTTTCAAATTTAGATTTATGCATATAATATACAGTTGGAAAGCTAAGATGATAACAATTAATTTAAATATTTTTTAAAAATTTTCTGGATAGAATATTTCCCATTGGTGGCCCACCAATGGGTCCCATCCACATACATATTTGTATGTTATTAAAAAAATTTAAATTTAAAAACATTTTTAAACTCGGATTTATATATATGATATATGGTTGGAAATATAAGAGAAGAAGATATAATTTTAATATTTTTTTCATAATCTTGGTGGAATTTTGCCCTTGCCACCAAATATCTTTTCTGTGTTGTAAAATTTAAATTTGAAGACCTTTTGAATTCAGATTTATATATATAATATATGGTTGGAAAGCTAAAAAGATAGTTTTAATTTAAATATTTTTTTATAATTTTCTAGGTGGATTTAAATCTCCAAAAAGATGTTTGAAATAGATTGATGTGCGAAGTCCACCGAGAAGGTGTTGGTGGTGCCCACCGACTGGGTACTGCTTCCCGCCACAAGAAATTTTCATGTGCTATTGGAAGAATGTAAACCCGAACACCTTTCTGCATTCAAATTCATACATATAATATATGGTTGAAAAGTTAAGAAAATAAATTTTAATTTAATTATTTTTTAAAAATTTTATGAATGAATTTATACCTCAAAAAAAATATGAATTACACTGATGTATGATGTCTATTGAGAAGGTGTTACAACGGCGACAAAGAAGAAGAAGAGGAGAGTAAGAGGGTGATGATAATGGAAAAAAAGAAAGTGGATCGGCCTAGAAGAAAATGAAGAAGATAAGGGTTCCATATATTAGTGTTTGTGAAGGTATGTGTGAATTGATTGGACTAAAATTTTAATAATTAATCCAATATATTTGAATGGTATAGAAATAATTTCGATTAATATTTTAATTCTATAATTTTTTTTTTCATTAACACCTATGGCATTAAAAAATCCTTATTTAATCAACCAAATACAAACCACAAGGCTTTAAAAAAAATGATAATAACATAAAGCAACCACTGGCGCAAGCATTTATTGATAGCCAAAGTAGTTGATCGCCATGGGTTTAGTGTTTCAAGTAGATCAATATATAGCATAGAGCAACAATGTTAGGTTTATCAACAAAAGTTTATCAAATTTATTTACCAAATAACATTATAACGTGGTAATATATTTTTTATTGATCATTTAATATAATCTAATAATAAAAAAACCGCTGCATCATAAATAATTTATGGTGTCAATAAAAACCTATTGCGGCATCATTTTTTGATAAATTTTCCTTTTTTTAACAAAGCCTACCAATATTGTGCCAACGGTACTTTTTTCATATGGTTTAATTGTGTGCAGAGGGATTATAAATGAGCATATCAAATCAATAATGGAACTTTATTTAATTAATTAATGTTATAACCATATCCTTACATATTTATATTTGCAATATTATTATTATTAATTAATTTATCCGTATGGTTAAAATATTCAAAACCATAATTATTGATCCGATTCAAATCACAGTTGATTTACCCAAAAACAATACAATCAAAATATGATTCGACCACATGACAAGACATAAGAACGTCACAATCGACAACTTGGCCGGTGAGTGCTGGTGTGATGGGAACATGCCCCCGTCAGAAAATTGGAGGGATTTTAATAATAATTTCAAACCTCGTTTTCATTTGTTGTTTTTTTATTAAAAAATTATTTTACTTCAAATTTGAATTCAACTGAGAAGTTTAACAATAATCAACGTCAATTGAAAAAAAAAAAAAAAAACTAAAAAAGCAAAAATATTATCAATATACCCTAATTGGAAAATAAAAACTAAAAAAAGCAAAAATGTTATCAATACAGGACCCTAAAAAAAAGAAAAAAAGAAGAAAAAGGCAGCTAAATGTTAAAGCAAACCCAGGACGTCAAAAGTGTCGGTGTGAGAGTTCGTGGTCGAGTATAACTCTACTTTTAATTTGAGACAACGTTTATATTTTGGGTTTTCTATTTTAAAGTTTCTCCAGCAACCTTTTACATAATTATGTAGAATTTTTTTGGTAAAACATAATTATGTAGAATTAGTTTTGCTTTAAAAGGTAGATCACTTTATATTATTATTATTATAATTATTATTATTATTATTTAATTAACTAAGTACAAACTGCAAGGCTATAAACCAACTATTGACTACCCTATTTTCTCCACTACATCTAAAATACATACACAAGGACTGAGATGGTCTGGAAACCTTTGCGGGTGAATGTCTTTATTTAGTTTGGGATAAACCCAAAAGGACATGTAGAATGTAGTTAACCAAAAATTTCATCTCATAATTAACGTATAAATACATTCAGCTTAGGTGTATTATTACATGGGGACCAATTTTTTAGGTCTATTATTTTCAGCTTTACGTCAGACGCAAGCATTTCTTGACAGCCAAAGTAGCTGACTTCAATCACCATGGATGCCACCACAGACGAAATAATCTTCAACTTCCAAAACAAATTCCAAATCTACAAAAGCGGCCGAATCGAACGATTCACAGACGAAGATATCGTCCCATCATCCCCCGATTCCGATTCCGGCGTCCGATCAAAAGACGTGGTCATCTCTCCCCAGACCGGTCTATCCGGCCGTCTCTTCCTTCCCAAAATCACCGACTCCACCGCCGGAAAACTCTCGCTCCTCCTTTACATCCACGGCGGGGCATTTTGCATAGAGTCCCCCTTCTCTCCCACCTACCACAACTATGTGGCTGCCCTCACAGCCAAAGCTAACATCGTCGTTTTATCCGTACACTACCGGAGGGCAACGGAACACCTCCTTCCCATCGCCTACGAGGACGCCTGGGAAGCTCTCCAGTGGGTTATTGCTCACTCCAAGGGCGATGGACCGGAAGAGTGGCTTAACTAGTAAGTGGGTTGAAAATCATCGGAATGATTTTATTCCATCCATTATTCACCAACGATGATGAACCCAACAGGTTGATGGAGATCATATTCCCGTTGAGTAGTGGGCCGAATGACCCGATGTTGAACCCGGGAAAGGATCCGAAACTGGGGAGGCTGGGATGCGGGAAGATGCTGATATTCGTAGCGGAGAAGGACTCGCTCAGGGATAGGGGCTGGAATTACTACAAGGCAGTGAAAGAGAGTGGGTGGGGTAGTGGGTCTGTGGAGATTGTGGAGACTGAAGGCGAGGGCCATGTGTTCCACTTGCTTGATCCTGATAGTGACAAGGCCTTGGCGCTCATGGAGAAGACGGTTTCCTTCTTCAAACAGGTTTAGAATCTCATATAATTGTAATTTATCCTGCACTATGAATTGAATCTGTGTTCCATGTATTATCTACAACTATAAAAAATCTCAGTGAGATGAGATTGTGATAATCTATATATATATAGTTTCATTATAATGTGCTGGACCCTTGACTTTTGGTCAATTAAGAAGAAGTAAGAATCTATCTGGGAGCTTTAACTTAGGGGCAAAAAGCATGACAAAGTATATATAATATACTGTATTTGTATCAAGGCCTTACAATTGGTTACTTTTGGAGTCTGGCAATAGTTTATTCAACTATAAAATTTTGATTTTTTTTTTCTGTCTCTCTATAAGTGGAAAAACGAATATTTTTATATATCAAGCTTGAAAGAAGTATGACAGCATTTTATAGGCCTTTCTCAATGCAAATAATTGACTCTTTCACGTTGTTAATTCATGAGTTAGATACCACAGTTTATTTATGTCTGGGTGGAAATTGGCAATGCACCCATGTACACTTGTGTTAACCAAAACAGTGAACTTTGGCTCAACCACCATGTCGATTTCCGACGAGTTTACTTGGCCGGGGACAGTTCCGGAACTAATATCGCTCACAACGTCGTAGCTCGAGCCGGGATTGCTGGGATAAGCGGGTTGAGAATCATGGGGATGGTTTTGTTTCATCCATTTTTCAACAACGACGGCGAACGCCACAGGTTGTTGGAGGTAATATTCCCGACGAGCGGTGGGTCGAAGGACCCGAGATTGAACCCGGGAGCAGATCCGAAACTGGGAGCTTGGGATTAACAACGTCCATATTGCTTGCTACACAAATAATAAAATACGTTAGTTTCAGATTTCTAACTCAATATCCTCTACTTTCAACTCACATGGAAATTATTGTAAATAATTTAATTTCCTTGTGAGTTGCGAGTTTGACTCAGATTCAAAGTATGGTTACTATATATTGTCGCTGTGTCACAAGGACAAAGCTTTCAATTGGTATTGAAATACAGATAACGTCACAATTTTTAATTGGATAAAACTTACACAAACTCTGCATGTCATTTTTATTTCGCTATAAATTGGGATCAATACCATACTCAAACCACAAACTTTTACCTTTTTTATTTTTTCAAAAAGAAACAGCCCGTGCCATCGATATGATTCACTTTTGTTCTTGGATTTTTCTTTTTTTCTTCTTCTGTTTTTACTAGAGGGGTGGGTTGAACATTCACAGTTAACATTCGCTTTTTTTCTTCTTTTTCATTTTAATGACAGGCCTCTTAAATTTATACCATATTTAATTACATTTTAGATTATAAATTATATACATATATTAAATAATCAATTTTAATGTATAAAAATACTGTAATTATTTAATATTTATAATTTTTTATATTTATTATCTCTAATTTTTTAACTTAAAAAAGAATTTTTTTAAAAAAATAAAGCTTTTACTGTATAAATATATACTTATATATAGCTAATATATCTTTGAATACTTTATGTTTTAGAAGGTCCTCGCACATATTTAGGGCCGATCCCGAATATGTGTGTATATATATAATACACAGAGAAAAGGAAACACAATATTTGCCAGAACAAAACAAGGGGAGCAGTCGGAAAATGATTATTCTAAGTTAGGCGATGCCCACGATTACAGACATAGAGAGAGGAATGCTGAAAGTGGAAGAAACAAATTAATGTGATTAGTATTGGTCGTCACAAAATTAATCTAACTTTACACGTTTCTAGGGAATTGGATTGGATCATTAACTCAACATTAAAATTAAACTTACTTACGTATCGTGTGGCATGCGTGTGCATGAATAATCCCAATTACTATGTATGATGCCATTGTCTTTATGGTTTTTCCTGGTAAGGTGAGTGGTGAATATGTGCGATGACGTCGGGTTTGTGGTTTATAGTACGTGCGAGAATTGGTTATCGATATTGAAAGAGCGCCAACTTGCAGATACGTGCATGAAAACTAGAAACTAATCTACTTTTCCATATAGAAATTAATTTAACGGATCACTATAATATGATTATTTTATTCCTAAATTTAAAAACTTCACTATTTCTTGCTATTTTGATGTTAGTGTCTTAAAGTGGATGGGGTGGATCGGTGGAGATTGTGGAGACTGAAGGTGAGGGACATGTGTTCCATTTGTTCGATCCTGACAGTTACAGGACCATGGCACTCATGGAGCAGACTGTTTCTTTCTTGAAACAGGGTTAGGGTGAGTGTACACCAACCAGGTTCCGTCGTACTGGAACTGGAGGAATGTGCTGTGTGTGTTCTGATGCTTTGGACGTCGTTAATGAAGTTTTTCAAGCTGATAATCTTAGTGGGTCGGACATCCGTTTTCATTCTTTTATCTGTTAGGAAGAGGTTTCGGCAACTTTGACTGGTCTTTGGAATGCCATGCTAAACCTTCCAACGTGGTTTTTGATTTAACGGTCAACTTCTCTCCCACCTTGTATTGCAGGCCGGCTTCTTGTTTAGCAGAATGCTGCATGCTCCTCTCTGTTACGGTTATATTATTATTATTATTATTATTATTATTATTATTATTATTATTATTATTATTATTATTATGCTTTTAATATATTATCTTTTTTTCGAAAAAAAGAGAGAGGCTCTTTTGTTCCATGCATGCACTACATACTCCCTTTAATTATAGTACGTTTGACTTTTATGTTATTTATTTTTTCCAACTTCCATGCGTGTTAACAATTCCCTCTTATTTTTCATCTTAAATAAGAATTTAAATAAATAGTATTATTATGACTTGAACTCAACATTATGACACAAATCAACGTCCTTAATCGCACCTGGATGTGGTCTAGCATAAATAAAGCTTATTATTTTATTACACTCGTTTATAAAATTTATAATTTAAATTTTAATAAGTCTTATTTTTATCTCAATTATACTCAATCTTATTTAAAGTGTCAGATAAAAAAGAATTTATTTGAGCAAAACCATATCAACCTGATTTGTTTGGGTAAAATCCTATCAACCTTATTTAAAATGTCAGATAAAGAGAGATTTATTTGGATAAAACCTTCTCCAACTTTAATTTATATATATGATATATAATTGAAAAGCCATGAAGATACATTTTAATTTAAATATTTTTTCATAATTTTCTGAATAAAACTTTACTCGTTGGTTGCCCACCGACGATTGCCAACTACTAGATATTTTTGTGTGTTGTAGAAAGAATTTAAATTTGAAGATATTTTCAAACTCGGATTCATATATATGATAATGGTTAAAAAGTTAAGATAATAAGCTTTAATTTATACATTTTTTTATAATTTTTTGGGTATATTAGATCTCCAAAAAAAATACAAATCAGATTGACGAAGGTACAAAATCGGTTTGCGCATTATTGAAAAAAACTAAATTTGAAGACCTTTATGAGCTTAGATTTATGTATATAATATATAGTTAGAAAATTAAAAGGATAACATTTATATCAAATATTTTTTTATAATTTTTTGGATAGAATATTTCCTATTAGTGACCCACTGACGGCTCCTACCACATATATTTTTGCATGTTGTTGAAAAATTTTAAATTTGAAAACCTTTATAAACTCAGCTTTATACATATGATATATGGTTGGAAAGTTAAGAGAACAAAATTTAATTTTAATATTATTTCATAATTTTTAGGGTGGAATTTTGCACGTCAGTAGCCCATCGATGATATGGTGGTGCCCGCCACTAAATATTTTTATACGCTGTTGTAAAATTTAAATTTGAAGACTTTTTTGAATTCTGATTTATATATGATATAAGATTGAAAAACTAAGAGGATAATTTTTAATTTAAATATTTTTTTCATATTTTTTAAGTAGATTTAGGCCTCCAAAAAGATGTTTGAATTAGACAGATGTGCAAAATCCTCTAAGAAGATGTTGTGGTGACCACTGACATATTGATGGTGCCCACCACCATAATGTCAGTGGGCCACCAACAGGGTGGTGGTGTCGACCAATGAGGTTCTGCCAACCACTAGATATTTTTGAGTATTGTTAGAAGAATTTAAATTTTAACACTTTTCTAAACTCAGAATTCATGAATATGATATTATTTTAATTATTTTTAATTATTTTTTCATAATTTTCTGAATAAATTTATGCCTCCAAAAAAATATATGAATTATACTAATATACGAGTCCATTGAGAAGGTGTTGAAACTGCGATAAAGATGAAGACGAAGAGGAAAAAAAAGGAGGAAAATAAGAGGGCAACAACAATAGAAAAAGGAAGGTATATCAGCCTAGAAGATAAAAAAGGAGAGGAGGGGTCTATATATTAATATTTTTGAAGGTATGAATAGTTTGACCGGATGAAAATTTAAATTATCAATTAATATATTTAAAGGTATAAAAATAATTTCAACTAATATTTTAATTCTATTAAAATATTATTTTTGCCATGAATATATACTGGACCTATGGGATAAAAAAATCCTTATTTAATCAACCAACGACTAACCACAAGACTTTAAGAAAAAATAAGTTAAACGTGCTACTGACGCAAGCATTTATTGACGGCCAAAGTAGTTGAATTCAATCGCCATGAATTTACTGTTTCAAGTAGATCATAGACCATAGAGCCACAGTGTTAATATTTTTTTTTATTGACAATTTTTATATAATCTAATAAAAAAAGAAACGCTGCATCATAAATAATTTATGATGTCCATAAAAAGCTTATTGCTGCATCTTTTTTTTTTTCTTTTTTTTTATAAATTTTTCTTTTTTTAACAAAGCGTAGCATTACTGTACCACTAGTACTTTTTACATATGGTTTAGTTGTGTGCAGAGGAATTATAAATGAGCATATTAAATCAATAATGGAACTTTATTTAATTAATTAATGTTATAACCATATCCTTACATATTTATATTTGCAATATTATTATTATTATTTAATTTATCCGTATGGTTAAAATATTCAAAACCATAATTATTGATTCCATTCAAATCACAGTTGATTTACCAAAAAACAATACAATCAAAATATGATTCGATCCGTCATAGAACGTCACAATCGACAGCTTGGCCGGTGAGTACTGGTGTGATGGGAACATGCATGCTTCCGTCACAAAATTGGAGGGATTTTTTTTGTTTTTATTCTTAAACGTTTTTGGCTACGGAAATTAAATTCTAACCGCTTGATGTAATGTAAACAAATTTCCTCCAAATTAAGGTATTAATTTAAACAAAATCAACAATTTATGGCACATCACATCCACATCATCATTGTGTGTATAACAATGAGGTTAATTAATTGTACTTTAAAGTTGAGGTCGATGGGTGAGTATTTGATCTTTCTTTCTTGTCGTATAAGATGGCTCAAATAATTTCCCATTATCTTTCTTGCTTTGCTTGATCGGTGCATGCTTTTGAAATATAGAGTGAGCTTAATTATGATTGCCATTACATTTTTTTTTTTTCTTTTTGGGTGGGATATTTATAAACATTTTAAAATTTTTGTAGTTATAAAATGCTCCATGAATGGTGAGATCAATAATAAGTATATTTTTAATATTAGGAATTTTAAATTTTTAGTTTCCAATTTTCTTTTTTCGAATGAGTCCCATGTCATGATCATAATATTTGATTTAAAATTAAAAACTCAAGCCCTCTAATTTATTATGATCTTTTCATATAATTTGAAAAGTTCAAAAGGAAGTTAATATTAATTACTTAAACATTATTAGTTTTCACATCTTACTTTAAAGAAAAAGAAAATATAAATAATTAATTAATAATTACACATAATTTAAAAGGAAAAAATTAAAAAAAATAATTATATTATAAAATAAGCTTTAAATTAATAATAATTTCAAACCTCTTTTTAATTTGTTGTTTTTTATTTTTAAAAATTTAACTGAGAAGTCTAATAATAATCAACGTCAATTGAAACAAAAAAAAAATCTAAAAAAGCAAAAATATTATCAATATGGGACTCCTGATTGGAAAATAAAAACTAAAAAAAACAAAAATGTTTTCGATACAGGACCCTAAAAAAAAAAAAAAAAGACTAAAATGTGAAAGCAAACCTAGGACGTGAAAGTGTCGGTGTGAGAATTCGTGGTCGAGAAGAATTTAGGAAATGGAAAACATTTTGCTAAGACAACGTTTATATTTTGGGTTTTCTATTTTTAAGTTTCTACAGCAAACTTTTACATTGATTGTGTAGAATTAGTTTTGTTTTAAAAGGTAGATCACTTTATATTATTATTATTTAATCAACCACGTACAAACTACAAGGCTTTAAGAAAAAAGATAATAACATAAACCAGCTATTGTATTGACTACCCTATTCACTCCACTACAGACGCAAGCATTTCTTGACAGCCAAAGCAGTTCAATTCAATCGCCATGGATGCCACCACAGACGAAATAATCTTCAACTTCGAAAACAAATTCCAAATCTACAAAAGCGGCCGAATCGAACGATTCAAAGGCGAAGATATCGTCCCATCATCCCCCGATTCCGATTCCGGCGTCCGATCAAAAGACGTGGTCATCTCTCCCCAAACTGGTCTATCCGGCCGCCTCTTCATTCCCCAAATCACTGACTCCACCACCGGAAAACTCTCGTTCCTGCTTTACATCCACGGCGGGGCATTTTGCATAGACTCCCCTTCTGTTCCACCTACCACAACTATGTGGCTGCCCTCACAGCCAAAGCTAGCATCGTCGTTTTATCCGTACACTACCGGAGGGCAACGGAACACCTCCTTCCCATCGCCTACGAGGACGCCTGGGAAGCTCTCCAGTGGGTTCTTGCTCACCCAAGGGCGATGGACCGGAAGAGTGGCTTAACTACCACGCCGACTTCCAAAGGGTTTTCGTAGCTGGTGACAGTGCTGGGGCTACTCTCACCCACACCGTGGTCCTCCGAGCTGGGATAGAAGGTGTAAGTGGGTTGAGAATCATCGGAATGATTTTGTTCCATCCATTTTTCACCAACGACGATGAACCCGACAGGTTGGTGGAGATCATATTCCCGTCGAGTAGTGGGCCGAATGACCCAATGTTGAACCCGGGAAAGGATCCGAAACTGGGGAGGCTGGGATGCGGGAAGATGCTGATATTCGTAGCGGAGAAGGACTCGCTCAGGGATAGGGGCTGGAATTATTTCATGGCAGTGAAAGAGAGTGGGTGGGGTGGTGGGTCTGTGGAGATTGTGGAGACTGAAGGCGAGGGCCATGTGTTCCACTTGTTTGATCCAGATAGTGACAAGGCCATGGCGCTCATGGAGAAGACGGTTTCCTTCTTCAAAAAGATTTAGAATCTCATATAATTGTAATCTATCATGCACTATGAATTGAATATGTGTTCTACGTATTATCTACAACTATAATAAATCTTAACGAGATGAGATTGTGATAAACTATCTTTGTAGTTTCATTATGATGTTCTGGACCCTTGACTTTTGGTCAATTAAGAAGAAATAAGAATCTATTTGGGAGTTTTAACTTGGGGGCAAGAAGCATGACAAAGTATATATAGTATACTGTATTTGTACTAAGGGCTTACAGTTACTTACTTTTGGCGTCTGGCAATAGTTTATTCAACTTTTAAATTTTGATTTTTTTTTTTTTTTTTTGTCTCTGTATGTGGAAAAACGAATATTTCTATGTCAAGCTTGAAAGAAGTATGACAGCATTTTATAGGCCTATCTCAATGCAAATAATTGACTCTTTCACATTGTTAATTCATGGTACCACAATTTATTTATGTCTGGGTGGAAATTGGCAATGCACCCATGTACACTTGTGTTAACCAAAACAGACTTTGCCGGGATTGCTGGGATGAGCGGGTTGAGAATCATGGGGATGGTTTTGTTTCATCCATTTTTCAACAACGACGGCGGACGCCACAGGTTGTTGGAGGTAATATTCCCGACGAGCAGTTGTTGAAGTTTGAAAGTGGAGTCTCTTCTCCAGACAATTTTTTTTTATTATTCAATAGAATACATATGTATAATTTATTTGTTTTCTCCTCTTTATCTGTTGTGTTATCTTTTGCACAGATGGCAATCTTGTATTGGTTTTTCTATTATTAATTTTTTTCCTTGCTTTTCTTTTCTTTCTTTGGTTGATATAAAGCTGTACAGACATTTATTTTTTGAGAGTGAATATAATTGATTCCTTTCTTCATTCTCCATTGAACTCGTTCTCGTTTTTCTTTCATAAACAAAATTGAATTGTTATATGGTATCAGAGCAGTGATAACTATTTTTCATGGAGGACCTAATTATTTCTGATGATCCCGTTTCCATCCATAATACCCATAATCCTTCCAATCTACCAGACCCAAATCCCCATTCAACCAATCTACCATACCCAAATCCACATTCAAGCACAAACCCAGATACTCCCAATCGGTTTTTGAACCTCAACGATCCGGCTAATCCCTTTCGACTAGATAATGGTGATAACCCAGCCATTATTCTGGTCACTGATCTTCTCACCACTGAAAATTACCCCACCTGGTCTCGGTCTATGCGTCAAGTATTACGAGCAAAGAACAAATTGGGTTTTATTTCTGATTCTATATCCAAGCCTAGCGACCCTTCTGACCCATTACTTGAGCTTTGGGAGCGATGTAACGACATGGTGGTATTGTGGATTTAAAATTCCATCAGTCCCTCCATCAAATCAAATGTGGCTTTCGTTGATGACGCTCGCGAGATATGGTCAGATTTACGGGATCGATTCTCTCAACAAAATGGCCCAAGGATTTTTCAATTGAAGAAGGTTTTGGCTGGACTTCAACAGGAGCATGACTCTATGAGCATCTATTATGGTAAGCTTAAAATTCTTTAGGATGAACTCTCTGTTTATGATCCTATTCTTGCCTGTAATTGTGGTGCAATTAAAGTTCTTGTTGATAGATACCAAAGAGATTGTGTAATTCAGTTTTTGATGGGATTGAATGATTCGTATGAAAATGTACGAGACCAAATTATGTTAATGGAGCCTCTTCCTTCTATAGCTAAAGTTTTCTCTCTTATTCAACAACAAGAGAGACAACATCAAATGATTTCTTCTAATCCTATCCCAGATTCCATGGTTTTAGCTGTTAAGAAACCTTCTTATAGTTCTAGGCCACCTTTTAAGTCCACCACATCTGTACTCAAAGGTGAACGACCTTATTGTACTCACTGCAAAATTCCTGAACATGCTCTGGAAAAATATTTTAAAGTTAGCAATGCTGAAGCTCCAATTTGTTCTCATTGTAATATATCTGGTCACACTGTTGAGCGTTGTTACAAACTTCATGGATATCCACCTGATCATAAGCTTCATGTGAACGGAAAATAATCTGGAATTTTTGCAAATCAGTCTACACTAATATCTGCTGTTGAACTAGAAGGAGTCGATGATGAAAGAGTTGGTTTAACTAAAATGCAATATCAGCAATTAGTAACTTTGCTTCAACCCAAGGAGTCTTTAATTGCAGCAACTACTTTGAGTTCTTCATCTAAATCTATTTACCAACCTTCTAAGATGGCTAGTATATTATCTTTTTCATCCACAAATACACAAAAACATATTAATTCTCACATCTTTGCTTCATGGATTATAGACATAGGTGCTACAGATCATATGGTCTGCAACACTTCTTTATTTTCCTCCATTAATTCACATGTTCTTATTCTGTAAAATTGCCAAATGGAAATGAAGCTGCTGTTACTCATATTGGTACAGTAAGGTTAACTAAAGTCATTACCTTACATAATGTACTATGTGTTCCTTCATTTACTTTCAATTTGATTTCAGCCAAACAATTGGCTTCATCACTCACTTGTTGTCTTCTTTTCTTTTCTGATTGTTGTTTTATTCAGGATCTAGTCTCTTGGACCATAATTGGAAAGGGTGAAATAAGGAATGGCTTGTATCATCTGCTGTGTGAAGAAGTTTCTCCTTCAGCCTTAGTTAATATTTTTGATAAATATGTCATTCAAGGCCTTACAAATCGTTTTGTTTTGACCTCTGTTCACAGTAATGTAAATAGTTATGACCTTTGGCATCATCGTCTAAGTCATTTGTCTTCTTCACGTTTAAAACTGATAATAGATCCCATTAGAAAGAACAAAATTTCATTTTGTAATGAAGAGCCTTGTAATGTTTGTCCAATTGCTAAACTTCATCGTCTTTCTTTTCTTGACAGTCATCATATTTCTAGTAGAATTTTTGAATTGATTCATTGTGATATTTGGAGGCCATGTTCCATTGTTGCTTATGATGGTTCAAAATTTTTCCTGACAATTGTTGATGATTTTTCTCGTATTACTTAGTTATATTTGCTTCAAGCTAAATCTAAAATTAGGAAATGCATTGAATTTTTTGCAATCTAGTAGAAACACAATTTGAAGTCAAAGTAAAAATTTTAAGAAGTGACAATGGTGTTGAATTTCAAATGAGAGATTTTTTCAAAGATAAAGGAATTATTCATCAAAGAAAATGGCATAGTTGAGAGAAAACACCAACATTTACTTAATGTAGCTCGAGCTTTGAGGTTTTAATCAGGAATTCCTTTAAAATATTGGAGTGATTGTGTTTTGACAGCTACTTACATAATTAATAGGATTCCTACTCCTCTTTTGAATAATAGAACTCCATATGAACTTTTTCAAAACAAAACTGACTTATAATCATATGTGAGTTTTGGTTCACTCTGTTTTACTGCAACTCTTTTGCATAGTAGAAAGAAATTTGATCCTAGAGGGAGAAGGTGCATTTTTCTTGGCTATCCTTTTGGAATTAAAAGATATAAATTGCTTGATATTAATAGCAACATAGTATTTATTTCTAGAGATGTGGTGTTTCATGAACATATTTTTCCTTTCTTTAAATCTTCTCATGATACACCTTCAAATGCATCTCCTTTTGATTTTCCCTCTCAGTTTTTCCCTTCACCTAACACACCACTTGTTTCATTTGATGATAATTCATTACCTGCACCTTTTTCACCTTCACCAACATCAACTCCATCTTCTGATA
This sequence comes from Rhamnella rubrinervis, assembly GCA_007844105.2. Classification (NCBI taxonomy): domain Eukaryota; kingdom Viridiplantae; phylum Streptophyta; class Magnoliopsida; order Rosales; family Rhamnaceae; genus Rhamnella; species Rhamnella rubrinervis. The sequence goes on along the minus strand of CM017575.2, from coordinate 10,827,319 downwards.
CAATTCCTGATTCTTCTTCAAATCAATTGCCTGCTATTCCTCCCAGAAGATCTAATAGAATCAGAAAAGCTCCTCAGTATCTGCAAGATTTTCATTGTGATCAAGCTACTCTTACAAACCTTGCTCAATTAATGTCCAAGAATTCTTCAAACACATCAGGTACAATTTTTCCTTTGTCTAATTATTTAACTTATGACAACTTTATATCTTCTTTCCAAGCCTTTTCTTCATCTATCTCAATTCATTCTGAGCCAACCTCATACAAGCAAGCAATTGAGAAACCAAGTTAGTGTAAAGCTATGGATGCTGAAATTGCGGCATTAGAATTAAATCAAACTTGGACTTTAACTGATCTGCCTACAGAAAAAGAAGTTAATGATTGCAAGTATGTTTACAAAATTATATACAATTCTAATGGGAGTGTGGAGAGATTGAAAGTAAGGTTGGTTGCTAAAGGTTTTACACAACAAGAAGGAATTGATTACACAGAAACTTTCTCTCCAGTTGGTAACTGCCTGTTGTTTACTTAGTGTGGCAGCAATTAAAGGTTGGCATCTACATCAATTTGATGTAAATAATGCTTTTCTAAATGGGGATTTGGAGAAATCTATATGAAGAAACCACCTGGATATATCAAGGCCAAACCAGGACAAGTTTGCAAGCTTCATAAGAGTCTTTATGGGCTTAAACAAGCATCAAAACAATGGTATTCAAAATTCTCCTCTTCACTTACAGATTTTGGTTTTGTTCAATCTAAGGCTGATTATAGCTTGTTTACTAAACAAGATGGCTCTTCATTTACTGCTTTTTTTATTTATGTGGATGATATTTTGATTGCTAGTGATTATCAAAATTCCATAGTTGAGCTTAAAGAATTTCTTAATCATAAATTTAAGATTAAAGATCTTGGCAGTCTTAGATACTTCCTTGGTTTAGAAATTGCAAAGTCTTCTTCAGGAATTCATGTATGCCAACGCAAATATGCTTTAGACATTTTAGCAGATTCGGGTATGCTTGGCTCTAAGCCACTAAACATTCCTATGGATTAAAATTCAAAGCTTAATAAGGATGGAGGTAATCATCTTGATGATCCAAGTATGTATCGCAGATTGATTGGTAAGTTGCTTTACCTCACTATTACCAGACCAGATATTTCTTTTCCTGTTCAAACCTTAAGTCAATTCATGGACAGACCTACAAACACACATTTGGCAACAGCCTACAAAGTTCTTTGTTATATTAAATCTGCTCCAGGTCAATGTATCTTACTTTCCTCTTCCTCTAAATTGCAACTCAATGCATATTGTGATTCTGATTGGGCTTCTTGTCCTGATACTCAACGATCTACTACTGGATATTGTGTGTTTTTGTGTCAATCTTTGATATCTTGGAAGTTTAAGAAGCAAACAGTTGTTTCCAGATCCTCAGCGGAAGCTGAACACAGAGCTATGGCAGCAACATGTTCTGAACTTACCTGGATTCGATATTTGCTTACTGACCTAAGTATTTCACATCCTCAAGCTGCCATTCTTTATTATGACAATCAAGCAGCACTTCATATAGCTGCTAATCCAGTTTTTCATGAAAGGACCAAGCATATGAGTTGGATTGTCACTTAATACGAGACAAAATACAAGAAGGTAACATTGTCACAGCTTATGTTGCATCTCAAGCTCAACTTGCTGACATATTTACTAAAGCCATTCCATCTCATATCTTACAATCTCATCTATCTAAGATGGGAATACTCAATTTGTATTTTCCATCTTGAGGGGGGGTGTCGAAGTTTGAAAGTGGAGTCTCTTCTCCAGATAATTTTTTTTTTTTATTATTCAATAGAATGCATATGTATAATTTATTTATTTTCTTCTCTTTATCTGTTATGTTATCTTTTGCATAGGTGGCAATCTTGTATTGGTTTTCCTGTTATCATTTTTTTTCCTTACTTTTCTTTTCTTTCTTTTGTTGACATAAAGCTGTACAGACAGATATTATTTTTCGAAAGTGAATACAATTGATTTCTTTTTTCATTCTCCATTGAACTCGTTCTCGTTTTTCTTCTATAAACAGAATTGAATTGTTATAAACAGTAGGGTCGAAGGACCTGAGATTGAACCCAGGAATAGATACGAAACTGGGGAGCTTGGGTTGCTAATTATAAAGTACGTCAGATTTCTAACTCAATATCCTCTACTTTCAACTCACATGGAGTGCGGTACAAGTTCCTTTTTGAAGGAAAAAAAACATTTTACAAGACATTTTTTCGTTTGAAGAATCTGTTAAAGAATTTAGCTAAGCCTACTTGGCCAACAACACCTCTAATTCAATTCCCTCTACCTCCTTTGACGAGGCACGCAGGATCCTGCCCCAACAAGGTTGGATAAAGGTAAATATAGATGCTGCTTTCAAAGATGGGCATGTTGCTCTGGCTATGATTGTTGGGGACAGTAGTGGTAAGCTCCTTTATGCTGCTTCGAAGTTGGACACTTGTAATTCTTCCCATATGGCGGAAATTTTAGCTGTTGATTGGGCTTCTCTGTATGCTCATCAATATCATTGGCAAAATGTATTGTGGTTTTGTGGATTAGTGATGCTTTGGAAGTGGTCAGAGAGGTGAATAGCTCTGCTGAACCAGCTACTTGGGATTCAATTTATTTTGTGAAGGATATCAAACAAAGGTTCTCTTCTTCCACGTGGTTTTTGGATTGGAGTCCTAGAACTTCTAATAGGTTTGCTGATCTCATTGCTAAGTTTGCTTTGTCTTCTGCTATTTGTATCTCAGCAGATGAATTTTCTTTTGGTAATTTGCCCTGTGACATTATGTGAACAGGTTGGTTTGGTCCTATAGTTCTTTTAGGGGGCTTTTTTTGTATTTTGCGTTTGTTTCTCAATGCAAAATATTTCTCATCAAAAAAAAAAAAATTCACATGGAAATTATTGCAAATAATTTAATTTCCATGTGAGTTGCGAGTTTGACTCAGACTCGGTTACTATATATTGTCGCTGTGTCACAAGGACAAAGCCTTCAATTGATATTGAAATACAGCTAACGTCATAATTTTTAATTGGATAAAACTTACACAAACTCTGCATGTCATTTTTGTGTCACTATAAATTGGGATCGATAGCATTATTTGTAGTATATATGTGGCATATGAATGCCTACCATATATATAGTCATCGTCGCACGTACTATACAAAGTTGTAACCCTACTCAAACCCCAAGCTTTCACCTTTTTTATTTTTTCAAAAAGAAAAAGTTCGTGCTGCAGATATGATTGACTTTTGTTCTTTTTTTTTTCTTCTTCTTTTTTTACAAGAGGGGTGGGGGTGAATAGTCACAGTTAACACTCGAAATAAAAACTTATGTTAATTCAAAATTTTATTTGATTTTCCAATTTCCATGTTAGTTAAAAATTTCCTCTTGTTTTGTCTAAAATAAATTTTTTTTAAAAAAAAAATTCATTATGTGTTGATGAGCTTTTGAGTTTGACTCGATCAGTCATCGCATAGTGCTTATAGATTGCATTGGTGCTCAAGACGTTATCCTTATGGAATACTTCAACTTTAGTGTCTTTCATTTTCTTAGACAGTGTGTATATATAATACACAGAGAAAAGGAAACGCAATATTTGTCTGAACAAAAACAAGGGGACCAGTTGGAAAATGATTATTCGAAGTTAGGCGATGGCCACAATTACAGACAGAGAGAGAGGAATGCTGAAAGTGGAAGAAACAAATGAAAGTGATTAGTATTGGTCGTCACTAAATTAATCTTACTTTACACGTTTTTAGGGAATTAGATTGGATCATTAACTCAGCGTTGAAATTAAACGTACTTACGTATCGTGTGGCATGCATGTGCATGAATAATCCCAATTGCTGTGTATGATGCCATTGTCTTCATGGTTTTTCCTGGTAAGGTGAGCGGTGAATATGTGCGATGACGTCGGGTTTAAGGTTTCTAGTACGTGCGAGTAGTGGTTAACGATATTGAAAGAGAACGTGAACTTTCAAATACGTGCATGAAAATTAGAAATTAATTTAACGGATCACTATAATATGATTATTTTATTCATAAATTTAAAAACTTTACTATTTCTTACTATTTTGATGTTAGTGTTTTAAATTAACTTTTTTCTTTCTTTCTTTCTATATAACTGGTAAGAGTGGTAAAATTCAACCTACCTCGTTAACACAATAAGAACATATATGAAATTTTACCGATTTAGATTTTTCATATTGAATCGGATTGATAATGAGTTAACACGATAAGATTCATTAAATTAATGGTTGGTAAACACGTTAAATACATATATTTTAGTAATTTAATAAAAATAAATAAAATTAATATTTAATAAGCCTTAACCCTAATATGTTAAATGTTAAATTTTGAACATGTTAATGATACAATTAATATTTTGATATTTACTACTAAAATAAGTATTCATACTTTATTTGAAATTGTAATTATTGTTGTAACTATCTTGAACGACTATACTTATCATATTTTCAAGTTGAATGATCAATAGTATATGCCAAAAATCCTATGTTTGGGGTGACCATGTTGAAGAATATATATTAGGACATACTAAGAAATAATTTATATTGATAACTAATAGTATGTAGAAATATTTATACATATATATATATATATATATATATGAATTAAATGGTTGTATAACAAATAAATAATAATTTAATAAACAGGTTTAAATTTATATATTTCAATACGAAAATTTAATAGTCGAATTCGAATGAAAAAAAAAAATTTAACACAAATACAAGTAACACGACATGAACACAATACAAACACGTACTCATCCCTAATAACAACTATACGAATCCGTTAATGCAGAACTAGACCGGGCTTACATGCATGGCTGGGTTTTGCTGGATTGGTGGGCTTAAAGAATATGTTGGGCTAAAGAGCTGACAAAGTGTAACTCGTATGACGCCCAAAAGTTTTTTAAGATTAAGCAGTGTAAATCAATTTACAAAATTAAGACAGCAGATATTTTTTTCTTTCTAGCTGAGCAAAGCAATGTCATATTTGAGCTCCTTTAAAAGTTTAGATGGGGAGGCTACCCAATCCAGGATCTGGCATGCTACAAGTCTTAATAAAAATTTATAACGATACTCACAAATTGCCCTCAAATAGGCATGCTATAAGTCTCAATAAGGATTTATAATGGTACTTCTATATCGTCCATCAAATAGAACTTCCCACAGCGTAATCGAACAATATAGTTGAATTAGGGTGAATGATTCTTTCCAACCTTATTATATGTCGCCTACTAAATAGAATTTCTCTTAGCGTAATCGAAGAGTATAGTTGAATTAGAGTAAATGATTTTTACCGCCCACCAAATAGAACTTCCCTCACCGTAATTCAACAAACAGTTGATCTAGAGTAAATAATTCTTACCGTTGGCAAAGCAATGTCATATTTATAAGTTGAAGAAAATGGTGATTATGAGAATGATGTTTTGAAAATGTTAAAATTAGGTAAAAGAAAGTATTTGGTGGACCACTCAGGAGAAACACAGCACAACACAACACAACCGCTCAATTTATTTATTTTTTATATGTTATGTAAAATATTGGTAGCCCTTATTAATAACGAGTTTATTCTTCTCCACGGCGGAAACCAAGAAAACAAAAGCAAAGTCGTTGTACTTGCTTGGCCGCCCATGGATAACACCACCACCACAGATGAAGTAGCCATTGACTTTTTACCCCTTTTCCGAATCTATAAAGACGGTCGGATCCATCGTTTCACTGGCACCGATGTCCACCCTCCATCCACCAATCCAGACACCGGCGTCCAATCCAAAGACGTCGTCGTTTCTTCGGAAACTGGTTTATCTGGCCGTCTCTTCCTCCCCAGAATCACCGACTCTACAGCCGGGAAACTCCCCTTCCTCCTTTTCATCCACGGCGGCGCCTTCGTTATAGAGTCTGCTTTCTCTCCTGCCTACCACAACCACGTCGCCGCACTCGCCGCCGAGGCAAACGTCGTTGCTTTCTCCGTAGACTACCGGAGGGCTCCTGAGCACCACCTCCCGATCGCCTACGATGATACCTGGGACGCCCTTCAGTGGGCCATTTCCCACTCCGGCGGCGATGGCCCGGAAGAGTGGCTCAACCGCCACGCCGATTTCCGACGGGTTTACGTGGCTGGGGATAGTGCCGGAGCCAATATCGCCCATAACGTCGTCGTTCGAGCTGGGGTCGATGGGTTAATTAACGGTGCGAACATTACCGGGATGGTTCTCTTCCACCCGTATTTCGACCACGGCGAGGTGAACAAGTTGTTGGATATCGTCTTCCCGAAGAGAAGTAGGCCGATGGACCCGAGGGTGAACCCGGGATCGGATCCGAATCAACTGGCGAAGCTGGCGTGCGAGAAGGTCCTGATATTCGTGGCACAGAAAGACTTCCTGAGGGATCGAGGTTTGAGTTACTACGAAGCACTCAAGACGAGCGGGTGGGGTGGGTCTGTGGAGCTTGCAGACACTGAAGACGAAGGCCATGTGTTCCATTTGCATAATCCTGGCTGTGACAGGGCCTTGGCATTGATGGAAGACGGTTTCCTTTTCAAACATGATTAAGCTTTCTCATTAATTACTAAATAAACGACCTCGCTTATGGTCGGTGTCTCCATTTCATTTTTTTTCTTTCCCTTTTATATATAAAACCTCTGGTTACTTTCTATAATACATATCATTAAAAGCGTAATAACAATGTATATGCAATTATTACCATATGCGATCGATCATTTACGTTTATTACCAAAAAGAAAAAAACAATGTATATGCTTCTCACATGGGGTTGGGTTTGTTGGCCCCTTCGAAGCCCTTTAGATTGCTTGAAGAAAGAGTCACGAGACATTTGGGCTGCTGCAACAACTAGTGAAAGTTCCTAATTGAAAATATATAGCTACTAATTAGAAGACACGGAGAAATTTAGTACAGAATTCATACAAAAGTCTCCAGACTATTCTCAGCAACTATGATTCCACTGATCAAAGATGTGCGGATATGCATCCACTGAACAACCAGTGGATATGTGGAAAGTTGGTTGTATAATATATATATATATATATTAAGCTAAATTACCAAACAAGCCGAATGATGGTTAGGTTTCCAAAATTGTATTTGAGGATACTTTAGCCCTATAAATAACACCTCCATGAATAAAGTTATGTAATACACCGTTTATAGAGACTGACTTGAGAGCACTGATTTAAGGGCCGCTCTCTTTTTATAGATTTATTGGTGAGGAGGTATCAATTTCGCCACTATATAAATTTTTATATAAATATAAATTAATTATTTAAATTTAAAATTTTATAAATCTCCAATATCATATTAAATTATTATTATTATATTAAATAAATTCAATTTGATATTTATATTATATTTTCTATCATATATTACTAGAGACGGACAAATTAATATTGATTTGGGTTTTAAGTTGATACCCCACCAAACCACACCATATTTTTTTTTTCTGAATTTAAATCGCATCAATAACACAGCAGCATTATAGTTGGACTGTAAGTAGCCATGCTGCTGCCTGAGGTGGACGATATGGAAATTAATATATCGTAATTGATGTAATCATTATGTCCGAAAATAAAAAAGAATTCTAGTAATAATATAGTTTTATTTTTATTAGGAGAATGATAGTAATATTTTAAGTAATTAGTATTTATTTATAAAATATGTTGCTTGTTGAAAGTAGAAGATTTTCTACGGCCTCTCACTTTGCGTTGTCGGCTGCTAAAAGATTTGAAATATTTGCGAGCTTAATTATTATCTGCAAACATTTTCCTTCATCTGAATAAAATAATCATATATGGATCGTCAAATACGCTTATATAAAATATATTTATATGCATTTAATAATACTATTATATTATATTTAATATATTTATTTATTTTACTGGCAACGTTGCTGGTTACGCACGATCTCTGAAATTGGGATTTGGGACTTTTATTGTGGGTTTATAGGCAACCGAACCCAAAACGGCTGAATTCATCAAAAAAAAAAAAAAAGAACCCAAAACGGCTGGGCTGAGAAAAAATACCCGAAAGCAATATTTTAAGTAATTAGTACTTACAGCTGGGCTGTAGCTTGGAAAAAAAAAATCCACTGTTACATCCTATCGTCGTTATCTTAAATATATTTAATTTTAGTTAGAATATCAGGTAAAAAAATATTTATTAAAAAATTAAATTAAGTATTTTAAATTTTTATAAAATTATAAAACTGAAATAATAAAAAAATTCTATTCATTAATAAAATTATAAACTAATAAAATTGGAATATTTTTTATTAAAAAAATAATTAATATATATATATTTTAATAAAAATACGTCGCTTGCATTGTTTGTTGTAAAAAATAACTGCATGATTGTCTAAGAATCTCTTGCTTTAAATTGTCGGTGCTAGGGGACTTGAAATATCTGCAACCTTAATTTATTATAAATAAATAAATATATATATATATATATATGGTTCAGCAATAAAGAAGCTGAGTTTTATACGAATTTTAATAAACTCTTTTAAAATTTTAGATATATTTAATTTTATTAAATAATATCATATAAAAAATAAATAGAGTAAATTTATTATTTTAATAATAAGGTTACGAGAAAAAAAAATATTAAAAAAATAAATTTATTATTCTAATCTTATTAAATAATATTATATAAAAAATAAACTGTTAAATAATTAAATTTGTTTTAAATTTTTATAGTTATAAAATTAAAATAGCAATAAAATCCTACTTCTTCTTAAAATTATTGAATCATGAAGTGAATGATTTCACATCAAAATTTTTTTTAAAAAACAAAGAAAAAGCCCAAAAATTAGGCCTCGTATTTCTCATCACTGCTGATTTTGGGGTAAGGCCACCAAGGTAGTGGCTTGAAGCCCCCTATATAACAAAGGCTTTAAATTTTTGCAATCATATATATAGTAGGTATATATAAATATATATAATTATATTATGTATTACAATAATAAATATATCTTTAAAATATCAAAATAAAAATAAAATATTTAAAAAGATAAATATTTAATGTTAATTAAATTGTTTTTGAAAAAGATAGATATTATTTTTAGATAATATTTTTTTTTCAAATTATTAGATCATATTAATTTTTTAATTTTTTTTCCATCTTTTTTATTACTTTTTTTCTCCATCTTCTTCATCACTCTTCTCTTAATTTTTTTAAGTTATTCTTTCTCTCATATTCTTTTTATTTTCTAAACATTGACTTCAAATCAAATTTTAAAGTTATTGATAAAAAATCAAGTTCTATTATTTTATAGCTTTTATATTTTCTTTACATATATTTTAATATTTAATATTTAATTGTTATTTTTTATTTTAATTATTATAATGTCTACTAGAAAATATCAATTTGGCTATGAAAAACTTAAAAAAAGAAGAAGAAAAATTAAAAAGTTAATTCAATCTCAAAAGAAAACCTTGAAAAATTTATTAAAGTTAATCCAAATAACAAAATAGAAAACATTTCTAATAATTTAATAGGTGAAGAACAAATTAATCCCACAAAAACAAAAAATTTTGAACAAATATAGTAAAAAATTATTTATCACTTATTAATAAAAATTTATTTATTAGTATTTATTTTTAAATATCATATAAAATTTATATATAATTAAGGGTTTTTTTTTTTTTGCCTAAGCCTCCTTTAGTGTTGAATCGGCCCTGCTTCTCACCAGCCATGGATGGCACCACCACAAATGAAGTTTCCCTGTCCATTTCCGAATCTACAAAGACGGCTCGTCGATCGTCTCAGCGGCACTGACATTCTTCCCCCAACCACTCATCCTGAAATCGGGGTCCAATCCAAAGACGTCGTTGTTTCTCCCGAAACCGGTCTATCTGACAGTCGCTTCCTTCCTTCCCAGAATCACCGACTCCAACCCCAGAAAACTCCCCTTCCTCCTTTTCTTACACAGCAGTGCATTCATTATCGAGTCATTACAACCATGGTGCCGCACTCGCCGCCAAGGCAAACATCGTCGCTACAAAACTGGGAAAGTTGAGATGTGACAAGGTGCTGATATTAGTGGCAGGAAGGCAGGGCCGACCCTGAGCATGTGCGAGTGGTGCGACTGCACAGGGCCTTTCAAAATATAGGACACTCAAAGATGTATTAGCTATATATATATAAGTATATATTTATATCGTAACAAATTTATTTCTAAAAACAAATATTTCTTTTCTAAGTTAAGAGGTATAAAAAATTAAAAATAATAAACATAAAAAAAATTTTAAAATAAAAGGGACATTTTTTTTAATTTTATACATAACACTTTAAATTTTAGAACCGACCTGCAAAAGGGATATATTGAGGAAACAGGATTGGAGTTACTAAAAGGCACTGAAGAAGAGCGGGTGGAATGGGGTGGGTCTACGGAGATTGTAGAGACTGAAGACGAAGACCATGCTTTCCATTTGTTTAATCCTGCTTCTGACAAGGCCTCGGCACTTGTGGACATCAGTGTTTCCTTCTTCAATCACAGTTAGGCTTTCACATTTTAAGGATATATTAGGCTTACCAACTTTAATTTTGTTGTTTAATTTCCACTTTGGGTATTAAATGTCCTCTACTTTGATCTCCAATAATAAATATTTCGCTGTAATTTGCACTTTGGAGTCATTTTACTTTTCTTTTTTGTTTTTTTTTTTTATGGGAAACTAGAGTCTAAATGGTTGATAAATTACTTCATCAAATATATGATAAAATTAAAAGGGTAAGCCTGTTGTATCACATTATACAATTCCTTTCTACAAAAAATAAAAATAATAAATAATAAATAAACTATTAAACTAAACACTTCTCTCACTCTTTCAGCCAAAGGCACTAATCCAACTCTAATCTTCATCTTAATCCAGAGAGCTACAATGACCACCCAAGCAGATACCGAAATCGCCCACCGATTCCGCTTTTTCCAAGTCCAAAAAGACGGCCTCATAGTGTTATTCGACCCCCCGGTAGAGAAAATCCTACCGTCCGATGACCCTTCCACCGGATCCCGGTCAAAGGACGTGGTCATCTCGTCTGACCCGCCAGTCTCCGCCCGTATATTCCTTCCCAAATCGGCCGAATCAGATCGGAGACTTCCCCTTCTTATATACGTTCATGGCGGAGCATTTTGCATGGAGTCCGCCTTCTCTCCCACATACCACAACTTCGTCGGCAACGTCGTCACCGAAGCAAATGTCGTAGCTGTATCAGTTGAGTACGGACTCTTCCCGGACCGGCTACGAGGACTCGTGGGCGGTGCTCAAATGGGTGGCTACCCATGTTGATGGAAATGGACCCGATGCCTGGATAAATGATCATGCTGATCTCAGGCGGGTTTTTATCGGGGGGGACAGTGCCGGAGCGAACATCACCCACACCTTGGCATATCGGGTCGGATCAAACGGGTTAGAGGGTGTCAAATTGGTAGGGTCAATCCTGGTACACCCATTTTTCGGAGGAACGGAAGATGATTACATGTGGATGTATATGTTTCCGGAGAATAAAGGGTTGAAGGATCCGAGGTTAAAACCGGGTATAGAAGATTTGGCTGGGCTTGGGTGTGAGAGGGTGTTGGTATTTTTGGCTGAGAAAGACCATTTGTTGGAGGTTGGGAAGACCTATGTTGAGGATTTGAAGAAGAGTGGATGGGGTGGGACTCTGGAGATTGTTGAGACAGTAGGAGAGGAACATTGCTTCCATCTGTTCAAACCCAAGTCCGTCAAGGCACTGAATTTGGTGAATAAGTTTGTTTCGTTTCTTAAACAGGTCTAAACCTTATTTTTTTTCCTTTTTCTTTTTGCGTGGTGATGGATGATTAAAACTTTTGTGTCGTACAAGTGTTAGTGTGTAACTTTGCATCTATCTAATTTTTGTTTTAAATATGTTAGTTGTTTCAATTTGGTCTAGTTCATTAATTAGAACAATATTTTTTGTAAAGCCTGGAATTAATCCATCACATTATGAATCCTAGCCATCTTCGGCTTTCCCTCCTCATAATTAGCATTTCGTTTTTATTTAGTAAAAAAATATAGATTATCGTTTACAAATTGTAAAATTTTGAATCAATATTTCTTTATGTTCCTTCAGTTATAATTTGATTTATCATTAAATAAAAGAAAAAAAATTAAAGTATCAAATTATAATTAAAGAGGACAAAACATATAAAAAGGGGCAGATGATCTAGCTTTAAAATTTTATCAGTACCTTACTGACTACTCATTAAATATTAAATAATACCACGTCAAATATAAGAGTATCTCCAATGACACTCTTTAAAATAAAGAATATAATTCACATAATAAAGAGCATCTTTATTAATATTTTAAGATAAAGAGTGAAAAAAATTATTCAAATCCAATAAGCTCTTTATATTTTTATTCTTTTATTTTGTTTTTCATAAGCATTAATGATTTTGATTTTTTCCTCCTTTTCTTTTAACCAGACTACTTTCCTCCATGACTTCCCTCCATTTTATTTTATTACTTTCCTCCATTTTCTTTATAAATATAGTCATTCTTTTCATATTCATATCCAAGTTCTCTTGCACAATTTTTTCAATTTTTTTTGTTAGTTCGTCATGTTTTCTACTAGTCTAATCAATTTTATTTTTGATGATTCTGATTCAGATGATGACTTGGAGATAACAATATCTATTGTAGGAGAGTTACTCAATAAAAGAAGGACATCACCACATTATGGTTCAGTATATGGTCATGCATATATATGGCGTGATAGAGTTCATGGTCATCACAAGTTATTTCATGACTACTTTGGAGAAAATCCTGTGTATTCTCCAAAGTTATTTAGAAGGAGGTTTCGTATGAGTCGATCTCTTTTTCTTCGTATTCAATCTACAATAGAAGCTCATGACTCATATTTTGTTCAAAAAAGTGATGCTGTTGGGTTTCTTGGTCTATCTTCTCTCCAAAAGATCACTGCTGCAATAAGGATGCTTGCATATGGAGTTGCAGCAGATTATGTTGATGAATACGTAAGGATTGGTGAAAGCACTGCAATTGAAAGTCTTAAAAAATTTGTTAAAGCAATAGTTTCAATTTTTTCAGAGAAGTACATGAGATCTCCAAACAAAATTGATATTGCTAGATTGTTAAAGGAAAGTGAAAATCGTGGGTTTCCTGGAATGTTAGGAAGCATTGATTGTATGCACTGGAAATGGAAAAATTGTCCAGTTGCTTGGAAAGGGATGTATGTTGGGCATGTTCGTGAACCAACTATAATTCTTGAAGCTATAGCTTCGTATGATCTTTGGATATGGCATGCATTCTTTGGATTACCAGGATCACATAATGACATAAATGTTCTAGAGCGTTCTTTTTTATTTACGATCTTGTGAAGGGCGTGCTCCTCCCAACTATTCGATCAATGGTCATGACTATACAATGGGATACTATCTTGCTGATGGTATATATCCTCCATGGTCAACATTTGTAAAAACAATTCCATATCCACAAAGTAATAAACACAAACAATTTGCTGCAGCTCAAGAATCAGCAAGAAAAGATGTAGAACGAGCATTTGGAGTGTTGCAACCACAATTTGCAATTATGCATGGGCCACGCTTTTGGCATCATGAAACTCTAAAAGATATTATGCAAGCTTGCATCATATTACACAATATGATTGTTGAAGATGAAAGACATGTTAGAAATTTAGATTTTAATTATGACTCATTTGATGTTATTCCAAACATATCAGTTTCACATGAGCATACAACAGAGCTTATGGAATTTGTTCAACGTCATCGTCACATTCGAGATAGAGATATTCATTCTCAACTACAACAAGACCTTATTGAGCACATATGGAAAATACATGAGAGTCATATGTAAGCAAACAATTATCAATGAAAAAAAAAAAGCTAAAGCAAACAGTTATCAATGAAAGAAAAAAAGCTAAACTTTATTGACTTTTAGTTCTTTTTTCAAGGATTTCTTTTTGACTTTGAATATAAAAATTTGCAAGCATCTGAGGCATCCCGGTTGTATCTATAGCCATTATCCTTTCATCCTCCTTCATTTGTTCTAATCGAAGCTTTTCTTGCTCATAAACAAGTCTCTCTTGTCCTTGAGCATATGCCCTTTCGAATAATTCCAATTTCTTTTCATTGAATTGTTTTTTCTCCTCTCTCATTTCTTGTAGTAAGGTAACATATGATCCTGTTGAGTCATTTTCCATATCTTTGCCCTTCCTTTTCTTTTTCTCTTTTTCAGCTTTCCTTCCAGGTGGTCTTTCTAGGTCCACAATGTTAGAACTTGGAATCTTGTCATCTCCTAAATTCACTTTAGTCTCAATAGGAGTAGGATAAACAATGGAGCCTCTGTACTTATTTTGTGTTGGCTTTTTCTTTTGGCAATCTTCCATCCATTTCGGCTGAAGTCTCAATATATTCCAACAGTGTTCAAATTGAAATGGAGGTTTACCTTTATTTAGCTCTTGATATAGGAGTTTTGCATTAGCAATCTGGAAAAAAAATACAAAATATAAACATGCAACAATATAAACATAATTTTAAAATAAAATATGATAAATACCTTATCTTGCTCATTGACACCACTTTGGTGTCTAGATTCAATCTGAGCATAGCATCCACAAAATTTATTTGTAGCTAATTGAATTGTTGACCAACGGTTCATCAAAGAAACCTGTGTTCGTTCAGATGCAAAAGTTTTGTACTTATGAAAATACTCCCACAATCGTGTCCAATATGTTTTGTGTTTCTGTTCATTTCCTTGCACAGCATCTAAACTGATATTGAGCCATCGCGACACGAGAAGATCCTCTTCTAAAGAGTTGCCACCACGTGACCTTTTAGAATTGGATTCAACTGAAGTAGATAAAGGAAATTCTTGACTATTGGTGAAAATAAATATATCATCAGAGTTTGGAAGCTGGGTTGAAAATTGGGGATTTTCATTGGAATTATTATGCAAATTTCCATCACTACCACTTGAAAATCCATGTTTGAAGAAAAAACGAGCATGAATATATAGATAGTGCAACCACATATATATAATTGAAGTCAAATGACGTTGTGGGAAGAAAACGTTTTTCAAGAATCAAAGATATAATAATAAAAATGTAAAATAAAAATATATATATAAAAATAATTAATACTGACATAAAATTTGAAGCATATTAATTAAAATCTAAATGTGAGTGAATTTTGATTCTACAGATATGGAAGCTAAATTCTTTAATTTATATTTTAGATATAAAAGTCTGTTGGATTTTAATTTTTTGAATAACTCTTTAAAATAAAGAATTTGAATGATATACAGAGTCCTTTGGAGATGCTCTAACTTCACTAGTCATGACGACGAGAGCATTATTCTTATTCGTTAGATGGGTACAGCCAAACAAGTATTCACAAACTTAATTTGGCCCAACCAAAAGTATTTTTTCGACGCTGTTAAACGTGTTGGATTTTGGTTTTCTCTACAGTACATGCCGTGACATGATTAGTGTAACTTCCAACACGGACTAAGCGTTTGATTAAATTCTTAAATGCATTTCAATCTAAACAACCAAAAAAAAAAATAAAAAAACAAGTACTAGAGATGATGTTAATGGTCAGAATTACAGATTGAAAATGGCAATATAAATGTATGGAGCATATAATGAGAGAGAAGCATGGTAATGAAAGTGCTGGAGATGACGTCCTCATGCTTGCTCCCAATCAACGGTTGTTCACTTTTCTCCATCAACTACGCACCCTTTCCTTCTAACTACAGTAGCTCGGCAACTCCATACAAGTAAGTAAAAAATTCTATTTCTCAATTCTATATCTATCTAATTCATGTGTGGATTCTCTCTGCATATATATGCTGAAAAAATTGCTAAAATGAAACAAAACAAATAGAATTTTGTTTTGACGACTTTAACTCAGTAAGCACAATCCGTTCAAGTCTTTTAGGCTCATGCATGATGCACGTTACTGAGTACGTCTCTGCAGCTTACTTCAACAACATGCATGGATTTCCATATGCTTTTATTTGTCTTTCTTTTTTTTTTGGTTGCTGATGAAAATATAAATTAATTACTTCAAAAAAAAAGACGTAGATGAACCCAAAGATAAGTCATTGATTTCCTTGGATGTGGATTTCATTAACCTACTTAATTGTTCCGTTGAGTCATTTGGGTATACTGACTGAGGAAAAAAATCAAGAAAACGAAAAATTTCAATCCAAACGCAAAGGTAGACGAAAGTGTGTTGATAATACTAAAATATTACTGTGCCTCTGCCATGCGGGCCAAGGTTGTGCCACAGAGAGGTCGATCGAGATTCGAGCGTAAATGTTATTTCTTATGACTAAAAACCATAATAATTTACGGTGTAGGGTCTACCGAATTTACCTTTGCCTTGCGTGGCCCGATCAGGGCGACGAAAAAAGAGTGGCCATTAGAGTGTAATCAAAAGCTTGTTGCTTGCGTGCTTTCCTATCGTACACGTACGCTAGCTTCACTCACTGCCTGCATTATCTCTGTCACCCTCGTCCTCTGCCATATGCCCAATAAAATATCTCACGCCTTGCCTTCTCAAATTACGTACTAATACGACGACGTCTGCTTGCAATAATGGAAGTCACCGGTAACGATGCTGATTTGTTATACGACTGTCGTTTTTTCCGTGTGTACAAAGATGGTCGCGCTGAGAGATTCCATCCCATCCACAAAACCCCACCCTCCGACGACCCAATTACCGGTGTCCGTACCAAAGACGTCGTGATCTCACCGGAACCCGCCGTGTCCGCCCGTGCTTTCTTACCCAAAATATACGTCCCGACCCGCAAGCTCCCTGTCCTTTTCTACATCCACGGTGGCGGGTTCTGCTTCGAATCAGCATTCTCTCCTCGTGTACACAGCTACGTTTCTTCACTGGCAACTGAGGCTGACGTCATCGCCGTCTCCGTCGAGTACAGGTTAGCCCCGGAGCACCCCATCCCAGCTTGCTACGAGGATTCGTGGGCTGCCCTCGAGTGGGTTGCGTCGCACAGTAAAAGAAATGGACCCGAACCATGGTTGAATGATCACGCCGACTTTCACCGGGTTTTTGTGGGTGGGGACAGTGCGGGAGGAAACATATCACACACGATAATGGCTCGGGTGGGGCCAACCAGGTTGCCTGGGGTGAAGGTGGTCGGATCGGTTTTAGTCCACCCGTTTTTTGGTGGCAAGGACGACGATCAGATGTGGCTTTACATGTGTCCGGAAAACAAAGGGTTGGAGGATCCGAGGCTGAAACCGGCCGCAGAGGATATGGCGAGAATTGGGTGTAAGAGGGTGTTAGTGTTTGTGGCGGAGAAGGACCATTTGATGGTCGTGGGGAAGCGTTACGTTGAGGAATTGAGGAAGAGCGGGTGGGGAGGGACGGTGGAGATTGAAGTGAATGAAGGAGAAGAGTACGTCTTCTTTCAGAAGGACGACCTAAAGTCTACCAAGTCAGTGGCTCTGATCAAAAGGTTTGCTTCTTTTATCAAGCATGTGTAGGTTCACTGCTTACATGCGTGCACTACTGCATTGAAATGTAGCCCATCGAGCCAAGGAGTTTCTTGTTTGACCCTTCAACAATTTCTTTAGGTTTTTTTTTTTTTTTTTGTTTTGCTCAAAATGTTTCATTTGTCTTTAATTAGCACTGTTCTACACGTAAAGCATTGTAAGCAGCGAGATTAAATCTCAAATTTTCTGAAGTGGTGAAATTTAAGCGTAAAAAATATTTTATTATTTTATTAATTATTATAAAATTATTAAATAAATAAAATAATTTATATTTTAAATATTAAAATTTATATAAATTTATATCATCAATATATATAATTAATATAAATTAGTAAGGATATAATTATATGCATTCATAAACTTTATACTTTTGTAAATTTTTAATAAAATATATAATTTAAATATAATTATATTTTAATTAATTTTTATTTCATTTTTTATTATATATTATTTTTTAATAAAATAAAACACTTTTTTATTCATTAAAAAAATCATGTATTAAATAATTAATACAATATTATTTATAATTTGTTAAATTTTATTTCAATACGAGGCATCATTTAAATTTTTATTTTTATTATTTTTTTATTTTTTAGAACACTGTTGATCAGAGGTAGCTTTGCATTATTTATTTATTTTTTATTATTACTTTCTTTTGGCAATAAGAGGTAGCTTTGCATTTATTTTGTAATTATAGTGGACGGTGCACAGTTGAACAAAGAGGCACTGAATCAAATTGATGAGACTATTTTTTTTTTTTCTTTGGTCAATAAATTGATGAGACTATTGAGTTATGGAAAGTAGCTGTGACAGATCAAATAATTATTGAAGTGAGATGACGGTGTCTGTTGGTGAGGTAGTCCACAGCTAATCCAACTCATCAAAATTCACTACCCTTTTATCTTTTCATTAAAAGCATACAATTACAGCTATGGCTTTAATTAGGTATTTAATTGGCTAATTAATTGGGCGTTCATTAATTAGTTTCTTTATTGGTCAGTTACTAACCATCGGTAGGCAATGAAGTGACATTTTTGTCGCTTCAAATCTTCCTTTGAATGGTCTAAGATTATAAAATTAAGCTTCTTCTTTTTTTTTTCACTTTATTCCACTCAACGAGCTTTAATAATAAAGTTTATTTTTTACGTTTGGTAGGGAGGTCAGTATTTTTTTTTAAAAAATAAAATAACTTGCAATTTCTCGGAACTGATTAAATCCAAATATATATATATTTTCACACATCTTGAGAGAAATATCTGATATTGGATGTTGAATTTGACCCATAGTTAATCGTCCTTTTGTATTCTTCTTTTAGAGTATCTCTCTGTTTTTTTTTTCAAACTACTTCTATGAACCATTGAGCTATTTTTTTTTTTCTTTTTATTTACTTAAATTCCAAACTATTTCTATGAACCATTGGGTGAGAGATTATAAAATGACATTGCTCATTACATGATCATATCTGAATGAAAATGTACAGTTTGAAGGGTCATATGTTAATGTACAATATATATTGATAAGATATTTACAAAAAAAATATATACGATATTGATAAGATCAATATTAATAGTTTTAAAATATAAATTAATGTTACACATGATAAATATTTGTTGTAGAACGATAATTTTTTTTTTTTAAGTACAATAAAACCATAAACAATTTTCTACTAAATGATCCCAAAAAAAAATAATTTCAGTACCCATGACCTATTATATTGAAATTGCCTTAATACTAACCAACACAACCATACTCTCCATTCTCCAACTTTTAAAATATATTTAATTTTTGAGTAATGCTGTTAAATGCAATACAATATATTTAATATACATATATACACATATATTTTTTTGTTGCATGTAATAGACTTGCGTGAACTTTATTAAATTATATATAATTTCCAACAAATAAGGTATAAAATGTAATTATGACAACATAAAAATTGTGATGAAAACTTTTGTTAAAGAAAGAATCGACGCGAATTAGATAATATTAACTTGGACAGAGCATTTACCTTGCAGATGTTTCACAGAGAATGGGTGGTATTCAAGCGCGAACAAGGAAATTAACCATCGAGGTCTTATCCGAAACTCTCTTGAGCATTTAAATGGTAGTCCATTCGACTACTCCAACCACCACAAATCTCATTTAACCCTTTCTCTGTCTCATTCCCATATCACATGTTATATAAGAAACACAAAATCCACCAATACTGCACATGCCAGAACAAGTCAATACTCCACCATGGATACAAAAATATCAACCTTGAGCGACGAAGTAGCCCATGACTACTCTCCTTACCTCAAAATATACAAAGACGGTCGTGTCGAGAGAATTGCAGGCATAGATTCTGTTCCTCCATCTCTGGATCCCAGGACCGGAGTTGAATCCAAAGATGTTGTGATCTCGCCGGAGAAAGACGTATCTGCTCGTATTTTCATCCCCAAAACCACCACGACGTCCACCGTTCAGAAGCTTCCTCTATTGGTCTACTTTCACGGCGGTGCTTTCTGTATTGAAACGCCCTTCTCTCGAAGTTACCACAACTTCCTGAACGAATTAGTAGCAGAAGCCAACGTTGTTGCTGTTTCCGTCCATTACCGGAGAGCACCGGAGCACCCTCTTCCCATAGCATATGAAGACTCATGGGAATCCATCAAATGGGCTGTCTCCCATTTCGAAGGAAAAGGTCCAGAAGAGTGGCTCAACTCTAACGTGGATTATAACAAGGTGTTCTTCGGCGGTGATAGCGCCGGAGCTAACATAGCGCACCACATGGCTTTGCGTGTGAGCTCGGAGGGACTGGGAGGTCCGAAAATTGTTGGATTAGCTTTGATTCATCCATATTTCTGGGGTAGTGAACCCATCGGGTCGGAGGAGACTCGTGTTGAGAGGAGGGTAATGGCGGAAGCTATATGGAGGTTTGCGTGTCCGACTACGAGTGGATCCGACGACCCGCTGATAAACCCGGCTAAGGATCCGAATCTGGGGAAGCTGAGTGGGGACAGAGTACTTGTTTGTGTGGCAGAGAAAGATGGGTTGAAGGATAGGGGATGGTACTACCAGGAGTTGCTGGAGAAGAGTGGGTGGAGAGGGACGGTTGAGGTTGACGAGATCAAAGAGGAAGACCATGTCTTTCACATGTTGAAACCCACCTGCGACAACGCTCTGCTCTTGATCAAGAAGGTTGCCTCCTTCATTAATCAAGCTTAATTGGTATAATTTACCAAATCTCCTTCATTAATCTGCTCTTGTTCTTTTTCATTCTTCTTTTTTTGGGATTTGTATGCTGCTTCTATAATTTACCTTGCCTCTACCAAATAAAGTGAATTAATGGAAAAATAAATGTTGTTGGTCAAGTTCATGCTATATATCTAGCGTCCAGCAGGTAAACATCCCAGTATTTTTACCTGTGAGCATTACAATGTACAAGCAATTTTACTTTATATAGTTATGACATTTTACGTGTAAATTGGACTTATAATACGGTAAACAAATCAAGCCCTTTGCGTCAAAGTTTACGCACTACATTTTGGTTTAAATATAGTGACACAAGGACCGGCCCATTTGTCTCAGCAGGAATCCATTGTTCAGAAGAAACAATACGTCACCCATTTATTTATATAAAAATGATATATTAAATGCCATAGATCGGGAGATACCACTTGCTTATTCGGGGAATTGTAGAATGGAAAATCAATTTGTACATTGTATTTCCATGAAGAGAAGCTTCATATATGCTATATTCTTTACAATCTCATTACCTATCTAATTGCTATAATATAACAAAAAAATAAAAAAAGACAAAGATGTTGTGTGTTTATGCAAAAAAATTTATTCAATCGAAATTGATATATGAGACTCGCATGCAATAAAGAAAATGAATGTAAGTGGCTTTAAATCAGTGAGACTTGCCAGCCTAAAAAGCTTATGATGTTCAAGTCAATCTAATCTAATCTATTAGAGATAAAATATTGTAAATGAAATATATTTGTATTTGTGTTAGATATTGTATTTATAGGGCATCATTGGGACTTTGTCAGTATGTACATTATTTATAATTAATTATATTTTTATAATTAATTACGAATAATTAAATATCATTTAAGATGTGATTTTTACCACATAATTAATCTCAGTTTTTAAAGCTAATAATGACTTCAATTTAGAAATTAAATAAATGTCATGTGTGATTGTGCTATCTGAAATGTATTAATAATTTAATTACAGGTTAATCAAATTACGTGCTAATGACTTAAATTTGATATAATCAAATTATTTATGTAGTTGACTCGAGTTCACTTCAACTAGCCAAGCCAGTTAGTAAGTCATCTAATTTAAACTCCGAATTGGGAGAATACCCTCAAAAAGCTAAAAAGGCTGTAATGGGGAGAGTCAATTCGCTGTATAACTCAAATTAATGTATCCATTAGAAAACTATCCGTTATTTATGATTGGATATTTGTAATAGTTGTTTAGAATATATGACCTTTGTATTGTTGTTCGTATCCCAATTATGACCAAATCAAATTATCCGGTTAGTACTAATTTTCATTGAACATAATTATAATTCCTTGGGGTTTATGAATGTCGCTCAAGCATATAGATTGGATTGTCATCTTTGCTTACTCTGTGCATGGTGAAATCTTGAACAAAATCCTCCATAATTTGTTTATTGGTATTTAACCCTCCACAATTTGCTTATGGGTAACTCAATCATTCACAATAATAATGTGGACACTTATCGCACAATTTTAGACATTTTATTCTCTGCTGCTTGTGAGGTTTAAGCATTGAGATCCGATAAAAATCCATAAACATATAATAAATTTGCTATAATTTGGTGGAAAGTTCGAAAGCAAATAATAAACATGCATCTAGATTTAATGAAAATACAATTGCAAAAATAAAATAAAATGCCTTCATTTAGAATTTTTTCCATTTAAAGAGGGAGGCTTGATAGTTTTTAATGCGCCCATTGATAAAATTCAACTTGCAAATAATATATATAATAACTATGTCCGCTGGTGAAATCCAACTTGCAGAAATATATGTCATAAGTAGAATAATAAAAACATCAACACATAAACTCTAATTGCAATAACAAACATGTCTAGATTAAATTAAAAATCTGACTGTGAATTTTGCGAGAGAAACAACTTAATTGAATGTGAAGAAACTCTACAAAAATCTTCCACAATGACTATACTATATGGGTATGAAATATATCAACTCACAGATTTGCTAGCAATTTATCCACCAATTCCTGAAATTGCCAATCATAACATTTATGAAGCCCCTTGCATTCCAAACAATAGCAATTATGGAAATTCTGAAAATATAGTGGGATGGGGCCTTGCTCCAAGTTTTGATAGTTCCCTAGTAGTCACGCCCTTACCCAGGTGCTGCCATTTGTTTGCTTTGTTCGGAGGCTCCGGTTCAAAATCTTTCTCAAAGATTAAGATGATTGTGGGTCTTGAGAGGAGCTATTGGATTCTTCATCATGATCATTGGAATGAAGAGGCTCTGAGGACCTTCCTTCTAAGAAAAAAGCGCGAACTTGTCTCTGTATGATAACCACTAAAAAAAGAGGGTTAATTGTCGATTCATTGGATTCCAAGCCGAATGGATCCCGTGCATGATCCCTAGGGGTCTTGATTATCAAAAAAATTTCTGCCAACTAGCTTCTCTTCCTGCTGTCCCCATGAGGCAAAGCTATTGCCGGTATTAGGAGCTGCGTATTTTCAAATAGCTAAAGACTCTAATTGTTAAAAAATAGGAGCTTGGAGATTGTTACCTTGTTTAAGCTCTTCGCCAAATCACAATAACTTGAGTGGAGAAAAAAAAACTAGAGAACTAGAAAAATAATATTATTTTTTTTCTTTTTATTTTTCTTGTCCTGACTTTTCCTCTTAACTGATTGATTTTTTTTTTTTTTTTCTTTCTTCCGTCACCTAGCTCCCCTCTTGTTCCTTCTTCTTTTTTTGTTTTTTTTTTTATCATTTTTTACGTGGCCCCCATTTTATTTAAAAGCCAATTTCTTCCAAATTTTTTCCCCGTGGACCCCATGATATTACTCTTTTTTTGGGACCGAATGCCACCTTTATTAACTTTATTAAATTTTATTTCAGACAGCACGTGCCGTCGGTCCTTTGAAATATGCACGGTAAGGAAGCAGATTTGCACACAGTGAATTTTGTCCAGCTATAGAGGATGCATCTATTAGCCATTCTCTTTTACCAAAAAAAAAAAATTTTACCAAAAAAAAAATCTATTAGCCATTCTCTAAGGGCAACGTACCATTTAAGTCGTCTATGCGTCAAAGAAAAAAAATAATAAAGTGTGGGCTTTGTAACTTGATTAGCCAAAAAATAAGAGGCATATGAAGTTGATTATGATGGCCAACAGGGGGCGATAGGGAAGATTTTAAGCAATGGAGGAGTTTTTTGACGGATTTCATTGAGAGAACGCTTGAATTTGTAGACCGGAGCTCTGAAGTCTTTGGACACCAAGGTTGAAACTTATCTTGCCAGAATTAACGGTGGCAGCCAGATTTTGGGGATGACTAGCTTGCCAAGTTATGAATTTTTTAGCTTTCTGTTTGGCTTGGTGAGATGGATAACAAATTTGAGATGAAATTTGTTTGTAGGTCTTGATTTAGTTTTATTGCAAAACACAGATTCTTTTAGCGTCAAATTGTTTATGTAAAAATTTATACAGTCAAAACTGATATTTCGAGTCTCATAAATTAGCCAGTAAAATAGAAAATGAACGTCAATAGCTTTAGATTAGCGGGACTATGCCGGCTTAAAAATCCTCGATGCTCTAGTTTATTAGAAATAATGTATACCGTGAATGAGATATATCCGTATTTTATTGGACATTGTATTTATAGGATTTAGAGACTAGGGTTTCCAAAATCCTAACTGTTTTGATTTATTTGGTAACCCTTCAAATTATTTTAGTATGTTTATTATTTATAATTAATTATATTTTTATAATTAATTATGAATAATTAAATACCATTCAATATGTTGTTTTTGTCCACATAATATCTAACATATCAAAATTGTAACAATGAAATAGATATTAAACGGGACAGAAAAGAGAATAGCAGAATTCAATTCACATAAACCCTTTTATTTCTTTTTGTGAAGGAGGGGTTGTTGAAGGTCATATGAATTGGTATTACAATTACAGTGAGTCGGTGGTGTGTAGGGAAGAGTGGGTGCGTGGTGTGGGACTATGAAGGTGGACGAGGCTACAGACGAAGACCATGTTGTTTACATCCTTTAAAACCCACCTGTGAAAACACTTTGGCTATGACGAGGAAAATTGCATTTTTTCTTTAATCGATCGTAAAAAAATTAGTGCTTGGAGAACTACCACCTCTAACTATTCTCAAACCATCTTATTCTTTGTTTGGAAACCAAATGGGCAAATACACATTCCTCATTAGAAAAATAAATGTATTTTTGAAAAAGCAAAAAAAAAAAAAAAGAAAAGAAAAGAAAAAGAAATTGATCTCGTGTAATGGGGTTTGTTATATTTGAATATTCTATTTGATTTAGGACTGTTTGACAATATGATTATTTTTTTTTTATTTGTAATTTTTTTAAAATTATATATAATTTGATTAGTTTAGAAGATGATTGAAGTTTATTAAATATTAATTAGACTATTCAATTGAATAAAAATATAAAAATACATATAACAAATGTTTCTATGTTCTATCTATGTTTTTTATTTTTATTTTTATATTTTTATTCAATTAACTAGTTTAATTAATATTTAAAAAATTTCAACCAACTTATAAACTAATTAAATTATATATAATTCAAGAATAAAAAAAAAATAATCATATCAGCAAACAAGCCCTTAATTTACAATTTACACACTTGATTTTTATTTTTTTTTCAATATATTTCTTTAATATAAAGGTTCATTGCAAATTTTTAGAACTTTTAATATTAGTTAACCATTAGCTATAAATGTAAAGAAAAACTGAAACAGTAAATTGAAAAATGAAATTAAACCATTTTAAATGTTTTTCAATTTTATGTTTCCATTTCTTTTCTTTTTTTTTTTATCAATTAACACTAATCAACTCTAATTTAGTTTTAAATTAAGCAAGACATACATGATTCAGAAGAAGAAAAAAAAAAAAAAAAACCTAAGAAAAACATAAAGAGCCAAAATGAAATCATCATGTCAAACGGAAAGTAATAAGATGGTTAATGTTAATTTCACTGTGAGAAATATAATATGAACAATTCAGTTTGGACAATCAATTATGAGACTCGTGACTAGACTTTGAGTGTCACTTCCTTTTCAAAGGAAAAAAAACAAAAAACAAAAAAACAAAATAAATAATGACGCGATGTGGCTGTAACCCACCTTGAGTAAGCGATGACGAAAGTATATGGAGTCTTCAAATATAATTGAAGATTGTAAAATAAATAAATGAATATTCAAATTATCTTAATTGTCAAAAAAATGTAGATAATTTGAACGTCATGTAGTGTTGTTTTGATAAATATCGCAATAATATGACTGACGAGATTTCCAATTTACAGCCAAACTATATACAACTACGTATTTTATGTAGGAAAATAAAGTGACCATCGGAGGCCCAGCATTTTCACACTTGCTTGCCGTAAACGCCTCAGCTTTACTAAATGTGAGAAAAAATTATAAGTATATTTAATCTTATTATTCATCAAAAAAAAAAAATTATTAAATATTAAAGAAAAAATTATTAAAGGGAGTGAATTTGTAATCTAAATTTTTATAAAATTATAAAATAAAAACAGTAATAAAATTTTATATTTTAATAAAATTCTGAATTAATAATTTTCATATTAAATTTTTTTTTTTTTTTTAAAAAAAACTTGGGAGATCAATAAGATTATGGGCCATGGAAATGGTCCCTCTCATTTATTTATTTTTCTAAAAATCAAAGTTTACCAGCGTTAAACATTTGTTTTTTAGTGCAAAAATTATGAAACTACAAAAAGAACAAAACGGTACAAATAACCTATGTATCTGTTATTCCACGTACATACATTATTCTATATAAGTAACTTTCCGCTATAAATAAAATATGAATAAGATGATAACAAGGAAATTGAACTGTATACATATATATTTTACTTTAAATCTAAATATAATTGGAGCTTAGAATCTCATCCAATCTAGTAAAATTACATCTTTAGGCTACGTTTGTATAAGGAATGGCTATTTATGATGGAATATGATTAATTATTCCTAAAAATAATAAGGATGGAAAAGAATATTTGTTCACTAGTAATGCTCCACCCCAAATCTTAGCCAACCTTATATTGCCAGAATTTTTATAATAAGAGAAGACAACGATTGAAAAAAAGACATTTCCATAGCTGCTAACATAACCGTATCCGCATAACAAAATGTTGGATATTTTAAACGTTTTAGCATTAAAGTGAATGAATTATGTTTTCAGTTTTGATTTTAATAGTTTTTAATTTTGTAAAAACGTTACAAAATAGAATGTTTTGTTTTGTTGTCATGTAACCAATCGGCAACTGATTTTTCCATAAGGTTTTTAGAGTTTTTCAATTGACACACAGGGGGAAAAAAATTCAGCAGGGAACTTGTAAACGTTTTGGGTCTGTATTTGTGTGATAGAGTAAAGGCGTTGTTCTAGTTCGTTGGTGAAGTTTGGAGGCGCTCAATCCGAAACTTCAATAGATTTATTGTATCCTGGGAGACGATCACTCTGAGACCATAGTATCATGTATGAGAAATTCGTTTTAAAAAAACTGTGATAGTACACAGGCCTTGAATCAATTAGTATAGGAGCAACTTGTAGTCAACATGTTTTTCTTATCTAATTTGCTGTTTTGGGAATTCATATTATGTCTCACCAAAGTGCATGTGTAATCGATTCCTCAACCTTTCCACGCAGATCATCTATCTTTGGCCGGTTGAAGATCATCTATCTTTATTTGTCAGTTCCTTTTTTGTTATACTAATCAAATAATAACACATTATTTTAAAACAAATATATCGTAATTATAATAAATAGCAATTAACATATATATCTTTTAGTTTTTAGCATGATGTGTCAGATTAGTGGAAAACAGAAAAAGGACAAACAAATGGGATAGATAATCTTCATTCGCTTTGGCCTCCGGCACTGCATGTTATTTTTGAATATTAATGCAAATATGTAACAAATTTCATACATATAACTAAGCGATAAATATGACACATTATAAGAAGGTGAAATACAAGACAACAAAATCATAAAGCAACACACAAAATAACATAAACATCAAATTATACTCAAAAGTAAAACCATGATATAATACTCAAAAGTAAAACCATGATATAAAAGCTTTTTTATTCACCAAAAAAAAAATGATATAAAAGCTTTTTTATTTTCCAATCACTGATGATAAAGATCCAGATCAGAAAAGTCCATCAGACATTAGTATGTTGATGGAAAATGAAAGAAACTATTTTGTTGACCATGGCGATAGCATTTTCACTAGTAAGGTTGAGCAAATGGAAGACATGGTCTTCCCCTTTGGCTTCCATAACCTCCACAGCGCCCCTCCACCCACTCTTCCTCAGTAACTCAATGTAATACAACCCTCTATCCTTGACAAAATCTCTCTCCGCAACACAAACCAACACTCTCCCACAACCTAATCTCTCCAGATTCAAATCCTCCGCCGGGTTTATAAATGGGTCATCCAATCCTTTTGTCGATGATGGGCATGCCAAAAGCCAGAATGCCTGTAAAAGAGCTTTTATTTGAGGTCTATTTGCCTCTTCCCCGATCACTTGCTCTCCCATAAAATATGGATGCACCAAAACAATCCCTTCAAGCCTAAAGCTAAGCTTTTCCTTTGATATTCCAACTCTTATGGCCATGTTATTTGCTATATTCGCTCCGGCGCTGTCTCCGGCGAAGAACACCCGCTCTAAGTCCGCCTTAGTATTCAGCCACTCCGAAGTGCCTTTGCCTTCAAAATGGGAGGCTACCCATTTAAGCGCAGCCCAAGAGTCGTCGTATGCGATAGGGATAGGGTTCTCCGGGGCTAACCTGTAATTCACGGACACGACGACGATGTTTGAGAGGCCAACCAAGGAGTTTAAGTAATTGTGGTAGGTGGGTGAGTAGGCGGATTCCATGCAGAAAGCACCTCCATGAAAGTAGACGAGAAGGGGAAGCTTTTGGGTCGCTGTGTTAATGGTGGTTTTGGGGATGTAGAGCCTCGCGGAGAGTCCTGTTTCGGCGGAGATGACGACGTCTGTGGATTGGACACCGGTTTCGGAATCGAGGGACGAAGGTACCACATCGGTACCTCCGAATCGCTCTACTCGGCCGTCGTTATATACTTTGATGAGCGAAGAGATATCATAATCTATTTCGTCACTCATTGCTTTGAAGGATGCGAAACGCAGTAAAGATAAGCTTTTGAATCAGTGTATAGAAGAAGTCCTCTGTTTTTTATACACCGCAAGGGTAAAATGTTTTTGGTGGACTCCACATCGATACCAAATTTGTGAGATTCTACAATTATTACATTTTAAATGCAAATTTAATACGTATTTATTTTTTTAAGTAGTTTTTTGCCCTCTATTCATTTTTTACCTACAAAAATAATTTATAATAGTATATTAATCTGTGGTTAAGTCAATTTTTCGAAAAAGAAAAGAATATATATATATATATATATATATCAATTTAGGGAATGCGCTTTGCATTTCTTATATTGGTCTTTGAATTTAACTTTTCAGTCGTTTGTTTAGACATAAATTATATTGTATTTCCAAGAAGAAAAGCTTCATATATGCTGTCTTCTTTCCTATCTCATTACGTATCTAAATGCTATAATATAAAAAAATAAAATAAAATAAAAAATACAAAGATGTTAATTAACATTCAACGTATCAAAATCATAACAATGTGACAGATATGAGGACAAGACAGTAAAAAGAATAGCAGAATTCAATTATGCATAAACCCTTTTTAATTCTTTTTTTGGTGGAGAAAGAGTTGTTGAAGGCCATATGGATTGGTATTACAATTACGGTGAGACGCTGGCGTCTAAGGAAGGGTGGGTGCGTGGAGTGGGACTATGAAGGTGGACGAGACTATAAAACCCACCTGTGAAAACGCTTTGGCTAATGATGAAGAAAATTGCATTTTTTTCTTTAATCAATCATAAAAAATTAAAGCCAACAACCTATAGCTATTCACAAACTATCTTATTCTTTGTTTGGAAACCAAATGGGCAAATACATGTTCCTCAGAAAAATAAATGTATTTTTGGAAAAGCAAAAAAATTAAAAAATGATCTAGTGCAAGGCGGTTTGTTATATTTGAATATTCCGTTTGATTTAATTTACACACCTGGTTTTTAGTTTTTTCGATGTATTTCTTTAATCCAAAGGTCCGTTGATATTTTTTAGAACTTTTAATATTAGTTAACCATTAGCTATAAATGTAAAGAAAAAGAAAAACTGAAACAGTAAATTGAAAAATGAAATTAAACCATTTTAAATGTTTTTTAATTTTATGTTTTCATTTCCTCTTCTTTTTTTTTTTTTCTATCAATTAACACTAATCAACTCTAATTTACTTTTAAATTAAATGACTCAGAAAAAGAAAAGAAACTAAGAAAAACATAAAGACCAAAAACAAAATCATGTCAAACGGAAAGTAATCAGATGGTTAATGTTAATTTCATTGTGAGAAATATAATATGAACAATTCAGTTTGGACCATCAATTATGAGACTCACTACTAGACTTTGGGTGTCACTTCCTTTTCAAAGAAAAAAAACAAAAAGCAAAAAAAAAAAAGAAAAAAAAAAGCAATTACGCGATGTGGCTGTGGCCCACTTGAGTAAGCGATGACGAAAGTATTTGGAGTATTGTTGAAGACTACAATAAAATGACTGACGAGATCTTCAATTTACAGCCAAACTGTATACAACTACACGTATTATATGTAGGAAAATAAAGTGTAACTTGGGAGATCAATAAGACCATGGACCATGGAAATGGTCCCTCTCATTTATTCATTTTTCTAAAAATCAAAGTTTAATAGCGTCAAAGATTTGTTTTTTAGTGCAAAAATTATGAAACTACTAAAAGATCAAAATGGTACAAACAGCCTATATATTTTTAGAACCACAAAAAAAAAAAAATTCTTTTAAATTTTCCGATTGTTTGTTAATTTTAATTTCCTTAAGAACACAAACAAAACATTTGGAGAAAAATAAAATAAATATTGAGGAGACAAAAATTTGAAAAAAAAAAAGTTTGGGAGACCGAAAATTGAAATGACTAGCATCTTTCTCATGATAAATAGCCTTAAAGCCAAATGTATTCTTTTGTAACAGTGGGTAAAATAATTAAATTCTATTTTGGTTTTATCTTATATATAAATTAATTATTTGTGTTCATTCATTGATGGAGTTGTAGGAAGTAAACGATTTTACATATTTGTTATTCCACGTACATACATTATTTTATATACGTAACTTTCCGCTTTAAATAAAATATGAATAAGTTGATAACAAAGAAATTGAACTGTACATATGTATTTTACTTTAAATCTAAATATAATTGGAGCTTAGAATCTCATCCAATCTGGCAAAATTACTAGTCAATTAGTAATAATATTAATTTATATGTATTAGTATGTGATGATCTCTCAATATATATATATATATATATATATTTAAAGATATATGTTACTCCTGGATTAGAAAACCTACCAAATATTGTTTCAAATCCGACCTTTTCTTTCTTTCTTTTCTTGCTTTTTTTTAATTTTAAAAAACTTATATTAAATTGGTAAAGAAATAGCAACAACAATATCTTCCCAAACTAACAATTTTAATAGTTACTATGGACCATCTTCCATCCAAATTTATTGGTGGAGCATGTTAGCTCATACTTAGCTAAAATATGAGCCACACAATTAACTTATCTAGGTATATAAGACCAAGATAGGCTAGAAAAAAAAAATCATGTTTAATATTATCTACCATATTGCTGTCCTCCGTTCTACAATTTCATTTGAGTTCCGTTCTACAATTTCATCAGAGTTAAGCATTAGAATAATATTATAACAGTCAGTCTTCAAAATAAAATTCTTGAAGAACAGTTCCACCCCAAACTTTAGCCAACCTTATATTGCCAGAACTTCTATAATAAAAGAAATAAGGATTGAGAAATAACATAGCCATCGCTGCTAACATATCCCTATCCGCATAACAAAACACAACACCCATATGATCATGCTTTGTCTTTTATCAATTGCACCATCTATATTAATCTTCAACATGAAGTGTGGTGCTGGTGTTTTCCAACTTTTGCATCGTAACTTTGTAGGAAGTCCTGTATGCAAATTTGCATACTGAAAATCACGAAGCAAACTGTTGCTTTTTCCAAAATGTACTCTAAGGTGCTAGGAACTCCCCTATGTAAAAAATGATTGCGCTGATACCAAAGACAACATTACACATAGAATAAAATGACAAATCCTCCTCGTTCAAAGTGTAAAGACACCAAAAGACAAGAACAAGAATCATAAACATGTGGTAGCATATAATAAAACCGTGACAACTTTCAAACCCGCTTAGAAACCTCACGTAACCAAAGTGCATGTGTAATCGATTCCTCAACCTTTCCACCAGATTGAGAAATATGTTTATGATTCAACGCCTTAGAACATAGCAAAATACCATGACATGCTCTCCATGCAAAAACCTTAATCTTATTTGCCAAATTCAACTTCCAAAGCGATTTTCATAAAGCATGGTCTGTTCTATTACTACTTCTCTCATCAGGTACACACTGAGCCATAACATATCGTAAAACCCAATAGCCATTACAAAATGAGTAATGACCATTAGAATTAAAAGACCAACATAACTTGTCATGTGTTAAAACCCCACCAATTGGCATTGATGAAATTGCCTCTCATCTATAAAATATTTTTTTTATCAAATCATTATTCCAATGGCCTGAAAGAGTAATAAACCTTGAAACCGTTTGCTCCATCTGAAATTTTGATGGTGAAATAGCCTGGAAGGAAAGTAGGCTTGGAATCCATTTATCCTAATAAATTGACCATTACCAACGCTCCACCAACTACCTCCATTAATAATTTCTCGACCCCCACATAAGAATTTTCCAAAAAAAAAAGAAAAAAGAAGAATTTGCACTAGTGTAGCACAAAAATATCAGTTTGTAAAAAATACCGTGCTTTTAAAACTCTTTCAGCTCTTCATCAAGGCTTTAATATTGGTAACTAGTCCTACTTCAATATTGGTAAAACTAGAATTCTTTATGTAGAATTATATTTTAGGTGTATTAAAAGGCTTTGGCCGGGTGAAGAATATCTATCTTAATTTGTATGCATGTTTCTTCTATGCTCTATCAATTAAATAATAACATATTATTTAAAAAAAATCATAATTATAATAAATAATAATTAATATGTATATTTTTTATTTTTTAAAATGATTTATTATTATTTAATTGGTGGAACCCACTGCATGCTGATTTTGGATATTGATGTAAATATGTAATAAATTTTATACACGTAACTAAGGGATATACATGACACATTACAAGAGGGTGAAATACAAGACAACAAAATTAATATTCATCAAAAAAAAATTATAAAGCAACACAAAATAACATTTCATAAAAAAAAAAACACACACACACACACAAAATAACATAAACATCAAATTATACTCAAAAGTAAAACCATGACACAAAAGCTTTATTTATTAATTTATTTTCCAATCACTGATGGTGAAGATCCAGGTCAGAGAGGTCCATCAGACATTAATATGTTGATGGAAAATGAAAGAAACTATTTTGTTGACCATGGCGATGGCATTATTACTAGTAAGGTCGTGCAAATGGAAGACATGGTCTTCCCCTTTGGCTTCCATAACCTCCACAGCGCCCCTCCACTCACTCTTCCTCAGTAACTCAATGTAATACAACCCCCTATCCTTGACAAAATCTCTCTCCGCAACACAAACCAACACTCTCCCACAACCTAATCTCTCCAGATTCGGATCCTCCGCCGGGTTTATAAACGGGTCATCCAATCCTTTTGTCGATGATGGGCATGCCAAAAGCCAGAATGCCTCTAGAAGTGCTTTTATTTGAGGTCTATTTGCCTCTTCCCCGATCACTTGCTCCCCCATAAAATACGGATGCACCAAAACAATCCCTTCGAGCCTAAAGCTAAGCTTTTCCTCTGATATTCCAACTCTTATGGCCATGTTATTTGCTATGTTCGCTCCGGCGCTGTCTCCGGCGAAGAACACCCGCTCTAAGTCTGCCTTAGAATTCAGCCACTCCGAAGTGCCTTTGCCTTCAAAATGGGAGGCTACCCATTTAAGCGCAGCCCAAGAGTCGTCGTATGCGATAGGGATAGGGTTCTCCGGGGCCAACCTGTAATTCACGGAGACGACGACGATGTTTGAGAGGCCAACCAAGGAGTTTACGTAATTGTGGTAGGTGGGTGAGTAGGCGTTTTCCATGCAGAAAGCACCTCCATGAAAGTAGACGAGAAGGGGAAGCTTTTGGGTCGCTGTGTTAATGGTGGTTTTGGGGATGTAGAGCCTCGCGGAGAGTCCTGTTTCGGCGGAGATGACGACGTCTGTGGATTGGACACCGGTTTCGGAGTCGAGGGACGAAGGTACCACATCGGTACCTCTGAATCGCTCTACTCGGCCGTCGTTATATACTTTGATGAGCGAAGAGATATCATAATCCACTTCGTCACTCATTGCTTTGAACGATGTGAAACGCAGTAAAGAGAAGCTTTTGAACCGGTGTATAGAAGAAGGCCTCTGTTTTTGTACGCCGCAGGGGTAAAATGTTTTTGTCTGTTTGTTTGTTCTCTTCTACTCTGACGAATATGCCAGAACATAACGTGAGCATATACGTATCATCCAACATTATATATTATATCCAAATGCTATAAAATTAATAAATATCCAAAGAGGAAGAAAATTTTGCCGTTGGGTTATAATTAAATCCTAAGTGGAATATTCGGGAATTTTATTTTTTTTCTCCTTTTTGGTTAAAAGTCTTCAAGCTGATTTGTTTTAACATTATTTATTTGATATTTTGTAGTTTCTCTTTTAAACCATACTATGGATGCCGACCAACTTTTGATCATAATAAAGTTTAGTGATCATATAATGTTAAATTTTAACATTTATATATGTTTTTAATACTCCAATAGAAGTGCTGTTTAAATATTAAAAGATTACAATATTATTTTTTGTGTTAAATTTAACACCAAAATTGACATGGTCATTTTTGAAAACTATGCAAGTAAAGTGGATCTGTCGGTAGACTAAATTTTTGAAATTTTACGATAAAGTTTTTAAACATATAAATTATTTTTTTTTTTATTATATATATATTTATAAAAATTAATAGAATATAATATAAAAATATATATAATAAATACAATAAATATAAATAAGAAGATAAATAATCTAAAATTAAATAAAAATTTAAATATATTATAGTAAAAAATAAAATAAAATATTTTTTATATAAGTTAACAATTTATTTATAATAAAATAAAAATCAAATTCATGTTAAAATTAATTTTTTTTTTGAACACCCCTAGGTAGACCCATTTTCTAAAACAAAAATAACAAATTAAATTGGGCAATTTCATTTTTTAACATTGTTTGTTGGAATGTCATTGTTAAATGTTAATTATTTTCTTCTTCTTTCACGTACATGCCTTTTGCCTTTTTTCCCCTTTGACCCACTTTAGACAAAAAGGAAAAAAGAAAAAGAAGTACTAGTAGAAGAAACAGCAAGATTAATTAATTTATGATTAAATAGTAACTAAAGATTGGACATTACATTATGGCTGAGCGGTGATGAAAGAAGAAACTTTGTCGAGCATGGCAATGGCGTTATCACAACTAGGGTTGTGCAAATGGAAGATGTGGTTCTCTCCTATGGCCTCCATAACCTCCACAGTCCCTCCCCAACCAATCTTCTCCAGCAGCTCCTTGTAATAATACCCTCTCTCTTTTACGATATCTTTCTCCGCAACACAAACCAACACTCTCTCACACCCCAACCTCCCCAGATTCGGATCCATCTCCGGGTTTATAAGCGGGTCATCAAACCCGCTTGTTGTTGGGCAAGCCAAAAGCCAGAAACCACCACACCACTCTCTTGCTTTGGAGTCAAAATTTGCCTCGGCCCCAATTGGATGTTTCCCCCAGAAATATGGATGCACCAGAACAATTCCTATGAGCTTAAAACGAACCGTTTCCTCTGATAACCCCTTTCGGATGGCCATGATATGAGCTATGTTCCCTCCGGCGCTGTCTCCGGCGAAGAACACACGATCTAAATCTGCGTTAGCGTTCAGCCACTCGGAAGGGCCTTTCCCTTCGGAATGAGAAGCTACCCATTTAAGCGCCGCCCACGAGTCGTCGTAAGCGGCGGGAAGTGGGTGTTCTGGGGCTCTCCTGTAGTCTACGGAGACGACGACGATGTTTGATTTGGAAGCCAATAAGTTGAGATAGTTGTGATAGAGCGGAGAGAAGGCGGTTTCGACGCAGAAACCGCCTCCGTGAAAGTAGACGAGAAGAGGAAGCTTTTGGGGTGTGTTAATGGCGGTTCGGGGTAAGTAGAGCCTCGCGGATATGCCTGTTTCGGCGCAGATGACGATGTCTGTGGATTCAACGCCTGTTTTGGGATCGAGGGTTGCGGGGACGATGTCGGTGCCGGCGAGTCGCTCTATTCGGCCATCTTTGTAGATTTTAATGAGAGGTGAGAGGTCTTGGGCTATTTCGTTGCTCATGGTTTGGATAGGATTTTTCTCAATGGATAGGATTAAATATGAAGAAGAAGAAATTTGAGAGGATTGAATATGGAGGACTGGAGGACTTAGCTTTATCGAAAGAGATGGCACTACTTTTCAGTTTTATTATTTCAACTGTGACTGAGACTTTGTGTAACTCATATTTATTATTTAGTTTGACTTTTGTGAAATGAATGTACGTGAACAGCTGTTTCTAATGGTATTTTTTGAAAAAATATACAGATATTTTAATATCGTTTGCTTCTGGGAAAGAAATATATATCAGGCTTTTTTTTTTTTTTTTTTTAAGACTTAATATATTTATTTTTGTAGTATTATGCTTTGCCTGATAGTGGTTGCCAGCCGGACAGCTTACTTTTGACCATGTGAGATGACATTGCTGACTGAATAATTCTTCAGTTTTCTCCTTCTTTTTGTTTCTTCGACCACAATTTTTAATATATACACTGTGGGTTCCAAGGGAAGAAATTACTTATTAGTTGATATGATAAAGCTATTCATCTTAAAATTCTATTGGAAAAAGTAAACTGTAGAATGAAAATGCCAATTAAATTTTTTCATGTCATTATTGACTCACCATTATTTATTGTCCTGTAAATAAATAGTGAATTTGGTGTATATATTTATTGTAGGTTTACGTACACTAAACATCTCCATGCAACCTTCACCTTACCTTGCTGAGATAAAAGGCTCTGGAACGGGCGACTGAAGTGGTCGTGCAACAGAGTCTTTTAAAGGTGATTTGGCTCTGGTACTCCGTAAATAACAACTTCTGACCCTCTATAACAATATTATATAATATTTTATTAATATTTATATCTATATGATATTGAAGGATAGGAGTTAATACTCTCAAAATAACAGAGTTTTTTCCTGTTCTGTGATCCTTTTATTGTGGTGCAGGAAATTAATGGCAGCAGCGAGCCGGCATTTTGGTCTGCTTACGATGAAATTTTAAACATTAGGTGTGTTTTTGCAAGAAAGCAATGGGCTTTGTTTTGGACCAGTAGAAGCCGCAACATGCTGATCTAATAATAAAGTCCACCCTAATTAATTCCTTAGTTTTAATTTTTTAAATGGTTGTAGGGATCTTGTTCCCTTTGTTTTTGAGTAACAAATCCTTAAGAATATTGTGGAACGTTGCTTTGTTTTGTAGGTCCGTTTCCTGAGTTCTTTTTGTGCTTAATCTACACCATTATTTACCAACAAAAAAAAAAAAAAAAAAACCCTCCGTGCAACCTAGTCTCCTCAGTATTTTCGGATCCACAATCTGGTTAACCATCGGGTCATAAGCCCACTCGTCGTCGGGCATGCAAAACGTCTACACTAGGCCACGTCACCACCACCAACTCCTAATTGTTTCTCAAAATGGTAATGAACCAAACAAGCCCCTGGCAACTTCGCACTCGCCCACACGCCAGATCTTCAGCTACTGGTTGCGCAATCATACATACTAAAACCTCCATAAATTAATAATCTTGATTAAATAATATTTTTATCGGTCTCGAGTTGGAATTAACATGCTAAATTAATAATTTGATAAATTTATAAAATAATATATTATAAAAAAATTATATAATTTTATATGAGACATATTTAATACATAAATTAATACATATAACTAATTACCTTTATATAATTTATTTAAGAAACTTTGATAAAAATATATATTCAATGTTTGTTTGTATCTTCTTGAAAATGATGTCAAATTGAACAATAATACTTCGAAAAAATATTTTTAAAAAGACTTTTTTCAAAAAAAAAATAAAAATATATATATATATATATATAAAGGATAGCCCCATAAATTAATAAAATTTTAATTTAATTATTAATTTATTGATTAATAGATTTTACTGGATCCAAGTTATTAATTTATGAAGGTTTTATGAACAATGTCTCCGGCTAAAAACGCTCGCCTGAAATCTATCTGCATGGCGGTTGAGCTAGGCTTCAATCAGGACCAGCTACGTTAGCGTGGGAAGCAACACACTGAAATGCAGCCCATGAGTCTTCGTAAACCACAGGGCTAATCGGTAATCTACTGAAACAGCAACCACATGAGAATCTTTGACGAGTGAAATAACTTAATTTTGGTACACGGCGTAAAAATGGTGATCCGACTAGGAAGCCACCGCCTCGCCATGGAAACAGACCAGGAGTGGGAGCTTTTGGGCTTGATCATCGTCAATGGTAGTACTTGTTGGGATGAAAATACAGGTTGCTGCCCCTGTCTCCGGAGAAACATGAACGTCTTTGGAAGAAACTCCATCAGAATGGGAATCCATTAAAGGTGGGACTACATCGGTGCCCAACAACCTATCTAGCGTCCATTCTTGTATGCACGTACATATGTACACAATTTCGGATCCTGGATCCGTTTTAATAGCTAAAACAAAGCTCGGCGGATTCAAAGTAATGGTGGTCGGCCCAATTGTTAATAAAGCTTGGACACGAGACTTAATTAGTTTGAGTCTCTTATATGATTTTGTTGCTTCCTTATCTACCATATGCATCCTCTTTTAGTGGGAGCCGACGAATTTGGAACTATTGCTATTTGGGGTAATTTTTTCAAAATTTCAAATAGTATATTTACATTCCTAACGTTTCCCTTTTATCAGCAGTTGACATTACGGGTATTCAAAAACAAAACCTTGTACAGATTATTATCATTTCGGTTTTTCAATTTTAAAATCGAAACAAATTTAATTTTTTTATTATAAATAAATTAAGTTAATTTATACAAAAAAATATTTTTTTTATTTTTTACTATAATATATTTAAATTTTTATTTAATTTTAGATTATTTAT
This sequence comes from Rhamnella rubrinervis, assembly GCA_007844105.2. Taxonomy (NCBI): domain Eukaryota; kingdom Viridiplantae; phylum Streptophyta; class Magnoliopsida; order Rosales; family Rhamnaceae; genus Rhamnella; species Rhamnella rubrinervis. The sequence continues at coordinate 10,788,019 of CM017575.2, read as the reverse complement.
CTTACTTATTTATATTTATTGTATTTATTATATATATTTTTATATTATATTCTATTAATTTTTTTATAAATATATATAATAAAAAAATCAAAAACCGATCGGAAAACCGCCCGGTCGGTTATGTTAGTAAAAAAAAAATTCGGTTAAAAAAACCGACCGACCGTAAAATTCCGATTAAAAAACTGACACCGACCAAAACCGACCGATGCACACCCCTAGTTGACATGACAAATTGAATACATCTAAAATATAAACGACACTTGTGAAGACACAATTTTTCTTTCAGTTGATAAATTGAGTGTACATTATACATAAATAGACAAGCTCAAACTTACAACGTCGAACTCTATAAGGTGATGGAGATGACGTCGAACTCTATAAGATAACGTGGATGACGTCGAATTTTATGGGGTGATAGAGACAGTGACTTCCTTGTGCTTAGTACTACCCTCAATTTTTTCGTAGTCTTTAATTTATTAGTTAGTAGAAATGATGTGGTATCAACTCATGTAAAAAATAAACCCATGTATTACATATATAAATATTCTAGGATTTTTCTCGTAAAATATAAGGGTTAACACTATGTTTTAAAACTCATAATCAGATCTCGATAATTAAAAATTTTCAACTTAATAATTTAAAATATAGTTTTCAAGTACTGAAATATTATTTAATGGATTAAAACGGGGGGATTTATAATTCCGCTTCATGTAGTAACATCCTTTTGAATCCATTCAACTTAAATTGGCATTTTCTCCATCAGAATTATGATCATAATTATTGTGAAGAAACATCCACAATAATTAGCCTTGGGCAGTTTATTTGGGAAAATATATATATAGCTAAAAATAGACCACACCTAAAATCGGGTCTAAGTTATAATTGTTCAAATTGACTCTGTAGTAATAAGATCGGCGAAGCCTTATTTGGCCACTCCACGAGCAACTGTTCATGGTCATTATGGAGAAATACTTTCCAAAGAAACAACCCAAAATTCAATTATTTCAAGTACATCAAGTGATCTTTCAAATTGGTTGAAACTCTCCAGTTTATTGCCACTTCTCTATGATACCAGTTGTTGCTTTATTGAATTTGCTTCATTAATAGGATCGCTAGGTTTGACTTTGATCGTTATGGCTTGGTGCCAAGATCTAGTCCTAGACAGGCATACCTAATTTTAACAACATGCACAGTAAGTGAGATTATATGAACAAATGCCTGAACCGAAATATGTTATTGCTATGGGAGCATGTACAATAACAGGGGGATGTTTTTATGCTGTTTCATGTGGCTATTATTGGTTTGATATGTAGACTTTCCAGGAACAAATAAAATCTATATTTTTAAAGTATAACAAAAATATAAGAGTATTCATAAATTAACTAAAGTACGCTCCAATCTAATATAATTAGATTGGATCAGATTATAAATTTTCAAATCCAATTGGAATCGATCTTACAGGAGAAAAAAATTACAGAAGAAGAGATATTGTATGGGAATATTACAACGAAGGAGATGACAAATAAATCAAATAAAATAAATTAAAAAAAAGAAATTGCAGAATAAAATTAAGAAGAAGACGGTGATGAATACGATAAAAAAATATGAAAAAATCTAAAATATTTAAGAGTATATTTAATTTTTTATCAAAAACTAACTAAGATAATACTTATAAAAAAATTGGTCAAAAAAATTCAAATAAACCTGTTGAGTGCATCAAAAAACCCTATAACTATACTCTTTCATTATGGGGCTATGGGCCCCTTAAGCCCAACTTCATAGTTCTCCATAGTCCATACTCGCCTTTTGCCTTCGCCGACCTCCTTTTGATTTTTTATTTTCTTTTGTCTTTAGGTTTTGCCCCTTCCTATTATTATTATTTTTATTAAAAATAATATATTTGTCCATTATATATATTCTTGAAAGTTTACAATTTACCTTCAAATTATGTATAAAATATCCGAATGTAAAAAAAAAAAATATTTCACAATAATTTTAAGTCACTAAGTTTTGCAATTTTAATATTTTGATTTAATGAATTATTAAAATAGAGTATTGGATTTTTAATTGCGAGATAAGCATAAAAAAACATATTAATCTCCTAATTTTCATCCTTTTTAAAAAGAAAAAAAAAAGAAAAAAAAACTCATTGCAGGCTAAAATAATTCCTTCCACTAATTTTTTATTTTTAAATTTATTATTAAGACGGTTTAATCAACAGTACCAAAATCAAAGCTTTTATTTATTTATTTTTATTTTCCTCGTAATTTATATTTTTATTTTATGGCCAAGAATTCAATACGTAAAAAAATATAATACGTTAGCCCTGATGCTCGGATATTTCCCTCCCAATCAAAATCGCGTAACCAATCTCTCCATTGAATTCCCATCCCTCGTCATCCGTGTCTCTGTTGCTCTCTAAGAAGTCGGAGCTTTGAGCAGCGACGTAAGCTCCGGAGCTAAGTAAAGTCCCCCAAAAATGGAGAGAGCGACTCTGCTGCGTTCTCTTTCCTGCTCTTCTATCTCTGGCAGCAGACTCTTCTCCTTTCGCTCTTCTCACAGACTCGCTCGTTTCCTTTCATCGTCATCTTCTTCTCCAAGAAATCTCCACCGCCGTCTCAATCCCAACGTCTCCAGCCGTTCCTTGCTCCGCCGCCGCTGGAGATTACTACCCGCTTCCTCGTCTTCCTCGTCGCTCCGCTTCTCCAGGGACTTCTCCATACTCGCTCCACGCGCCGTTGCCTCTCCCCTTTCTCAGTCTACACCAGGTGCAACCTTTCGTGTATCTCATAAAAACCCTATCTTTCAATTCGCTACGAATGCACAACAATGGGATGTGGAATTGTTGAAAAGCCTTTATGACTAAATTGTAAAAATGTTTTCATTTTATCTATTTTTATTTGGAAAAGTTTGATTTTTGAAAGCTTCTGTATTTCGTATTTCTGTAGTTGTTTCTAATTTTGGGTAGCTGGAAAGTTGAAGGTGCTGAAATTAGAATGACTGTGTGATTGGTTTTGTTGAGTGTAGAATTTTCTGGGGCCCAGGATGAGGTTGCGGAGAAGCTTGGTTTTGAGAAAGTTTCTGAACAGTTTATTGGAGAGTGTAAATCGAAAGCTGAGCTTTTCAGACATAAGAAGACCGGAGCTGAAGTCATGTCTGTGTCAAACGATGATGAGAATAAGGTTTTTGGCATTGTTTTCCGGACACCTCCGTAAGTCTACTTCCAATACTTGTTTTGCTGTTCTGTTATATATTGATGATATTTGTGGAGAAAAATAATGTTTTGTGAATTTCATATCATCAAAAAAGTTTTCGAATATGGGGAAAATTAATTTTGTTATTTGCTGCCTCAGCTGTCTTACTTTCTATCTTAATAATAATGAAGTTAACAAATTGAGAAGGTTTGGTATCAGATTGTCAGAATATAGTTGTTGTGATGGTAAATTTGAATCTTCGGAGGGCATGATTTCCACATCAAACATATAATAGCCAGAAACAGTAAACAAATATTTTAAAATGTTCAAATTCCACAGAGCCTTAGGAGGGACAAGAGCAACTATTGCTCTGGCCTTGCATTTAATCAGATTACTCTTTTTGTTGGTTATGTTGCTGACTGCATGGATTTCGAGGATTTTAGCCTTTTTATATTCAGTGCAATCAGAGTTTCAAGTAACTATAGCATGAGCACTAGAGTAAGTCAGGGTAGATGAGTACTTAACTTGTTCAGGAAACAGCATTAGACTTCAAGAAGAGGCAACTCCTTGTTAAATGATGGTGAATAGTATGAAGTTTTTCTTGTTTGTAAGGAAATGAGGAAAGAAAAATGAATTTAAAATTCTATTTATTGATTACCACTGCCATATATCTGTTTGTGGCTGATGTAGAATTGTAGATTGCAACCGATGGAATGCCTTTTGATCAGAAATCGTTCTGTTTGAGTTGGCTCTCAAAATTTTATATCTTTATAACTTAATTCATGAAAACAAAAATCATTTTTTGATTTCTTCAAATGATGCTTGAACTCTTCCTTTTGTTTTTCAAGGATGATCAAGATCTTTATTGAATTTTTTTATCAATTGGTTGATGCAGGAAAGATTCCACCGGGATTCCTCACATATTGGAACACAGTGTATTGTGTGGGTCAAGAAAGTATCCTTTAAAAGAACCGTTTGTTGAATTGCTGAAAGGGAGCCTGAATACATTTTTGAATGCATTCACATATCCTGATAGGACATGTTATCCGGTTGCTTCCACAAATACGAAGGTAAAATCATGCCTAAAAGTAAATTGGAATAGAAATAAATATCTGGTCATTTTTTCATCCAATAGAATTGAAAACGTGGTTTTTATTTAAACAGGATTTCTATAATCTTGTTGATGTATACCTAGATGCTGTCTTCTTCCCTAAATGTTTAGAGGACTTCCAGACATTCCAACAGGAGGGTTGGCATTACGAACTGAACAATCCTTCTGAAGAAATATCTTATAAAGGTTGGATTTTTTGTATGTGCTACTTTAATATTCTACCCTGTTCTTCTTTGGAATATGCTTTAGGGTCTGGCAATATACTTGTTTACTTGTTAGGCAGTCAGTTTCAAAGTTAATATCTTCCTATTTGTAGGGGTTGTTTTCAATGAGATGAAAGGGGTGTACTCCCAGCCTGATAATATATTAGGACGGACTGCTCAACAGGCAAGTTGTTTACTTGTCCAATTACTTTTTCTCTGTGGTTTATACGCTTTGGAACTTAGCTGAACAATACATCAATCATAATGAATTCATTTTAGAACAAGTCCTACTGATTAGTACATCCTATATCTTTAACCATGTTCCTAAATTAAACATCTAAGTACCAGCATAGTTTATTTTTGTTAATTTGCACTTCAAAATTATCATTCCAAGCTGCTTGACCTCTCTCAGTGAAAGGCTATAACAATAGTCATTCCATAGATTTATCTATTTTCCTAATTATATTTGTTTTTCTTCAAGAATCATGATCATACAATCTCTCTCCAATGTCCTTTTGGGCCAAATGGTACCTCTTCCTTCCATAATTAGGTGGTGAGGGTTAAGGTAAGGGTGTGAGTTCATATTCTGTTGGATGCAGCAGTAAGTTTATCTGAGAGATGTGGCACGCTCTAGTAGGGATAGTTTGATGGCTGACTGTAATGCTTGGAAACTCTTGGGCCAAATGTTTTAGAGAATAAACTGAACTTGTTAGACATGAAAGTAGATACATATTTCAATTTGTTATTCTGCAAAATCTATTTACTCAATAATCTTTATGGAGTAAGGCATTCTGGAATTCTTTGAGGTCATTGGTTCTCCTGTTATGCTAGCTAGTCATGCTTCTAAGGTGTAACTTAAGCCACAATCATCTGTTATTATGTTCTGATGATGGTAATTGAATATTGAAACTATTTGGCATGGCATTTGCTGGATGCAAGTCATCTCTAGCATCTGTATTTTCCAGTTGCTTTTTCCCTTTCTTCCTATAAGGAGAAACCTATGTTTCTTGTTTCCGATTTTGAATTCCTATAAAGAGAAACCTATGTTTCTTGTTTCCAATGTTGAAAGTGATTCTATTATATTAATCTTGTTGTTTGATTTTGTTAATGTTGACGGCTTATTTGATTTTGTTAATGTTACACATGTATATGGTGCAGGCTCTTTTTCCAGACAATACCTATGGTGTTGATAGTGGAGGTGATCCACAAGTTATTCCCAAACTTACATTTGAGGAATTCAAGGTTTGTGTGTTCACTAAATTTCAGTAAATTGGAGAATATTTCTTCTAAATTTTACAAAGCAAACGTCCAGGTGTCCTAACTTATAAGTACCAATGCTTTTATGGTTATACCTTATTGGTTTGCTTAGTCATTTCTTCATATGGACTTTACTTATTTAGAAATGGCATCTAGTAGAAATTTCTGTGGAAACCGATTGCTCATCTGAGCATTAGAAACCACTATATTCATGTAATTTGGTATGTCAAATGTTAATATTTAGAATTTGAGTGCTTAAAGCTGATGGAGAACCAATGTTCTGTTGGGGAGAATTATTTTTATTCACTTGCAGTAGCTTCTATCTGAATTACCAGTAGGTTTGTCTGCAAATATAATAGTTTGCAACTTATGCTGCACTTGAATGTTTTGTCTTTTAAGTATGTGCAGCATGCTGTAAATACATCTTGGTCTTGTTTTCTTGGAAAATTTGTCCTGGTATTTATTGGATTTTTAGTAAATAAATTATGTATGATCTTTTTTTCTGCAAAATTACTATCAAATCAGCATCAGAGCTCAAGGGAAATAGTGAAAAATCATTGTCTATACATTTTTGCATCTAAAGTATTATTTTGTGCAATAGTTTTTAACACAAAGGTGCTCTCTTTCTGATAAAACGTGCAGGAGTTTCACCGTAAATATTACCACCCAAGTAATGCCAGGATATGGTTTTATGGAGATGATGATCCAAATGAGCGCCTATGCATTTTGAGTGGTAATAATTGATAATATATATATACATATATATATATATATATATTCTTATGACTTTGGCTTTTACAATGAAAAATGAGCGTGATTTTACAAAAGTATATCATTGTAATTGAAGAGCACTAAACCAGATATGGTTGTGGGTTCTGCTTTGGGTATTCTTTGTTGTACAAGTTTAAAAATTAATATTACAGTGTTATTTTTAGATTTAAAACATATTTTTAACTTTATATCTGAATTATTTTTGTACTTGTGCAAATTAAACAAATTTTGTTTTCTCAAACAGTATGACTAAACCCATGATTTATGATTTGTTCCCCTTTCTAGTCTTTAACCAATTTTTTTTAAACCTATGTTATGGGATACGTAGTTAAGAAAGGATTTTATGCAGCTAACAGAACTCTAACGCTTGTTTTCAGGCTTTGTTCATATCACTTTGTACATTTATGTTGTAAATTAATGATATGTAAGTCTAGAATTCTTGAGTCCTTATATTAAAATTGTGGAAGCTTACTCTTTCTAAATACTCTCTTTCTCTTGCAGAGTATTTAGATATCTTTGATGCAAGTTCTGCTCCAAGTGAATCAAAGATTGAACCACAAAAGCTATTTTCAGAGCCAGTCAGGATTATTGAGAAATACCCTGCTGGTGAAGGTGGTGATTTGAAGAAGAAAAACATGGTATGCCTTAATTGGTTGCTCTCTGACAAGCCCTTAGACTTGGAAACTGAGCTTACACTTGGGTTTCTGGATCATCTTATGTTGGGAACTCCTGCATCTCCATTAAGGAAAATCTTGCTGGAAAGTGGCCTGGGAGATGCTATTGTTGGTGGTGGCATAGAGGATGAGCTCCTCCAGCCTCAATTTAGTATTGGGTTGAAAGGTGTATCTGAAGATGACATCAAAAAGGTAGAAGAATTAGTCATCAGTACACTTAAAAAGTTAGCGGAGGAAGGTTTTGATACTGATGCTGTGGAAGCATCCATGAATACAATTGAGTTTTCTCTCAGGGAAAACAACACTGGGTCATTTCCTCGTGGTCTGTCCCTGATGCTCCGCTCCATTGTAAGCAAGGGTTCCTCAAAATTTTTTTTTTTTTGGTTTCCTCCTAGTGTCTTGATTCACAACTTATTCTCATATTTTTTTCATGCTACTTTGATTTTTATGGTATAGGGTAAATGGATATATGATATGGATCCGTTTGAGCCATTAAAGTATGAGGAACCTTTAAAGGCCCTAAAAGCCCGTATGGCAGAGGAAGGCTCCAAAGCTGTTTTTTCTCCTTTAATTGAGAAATACATTTTAAACAATCCTCATCGAGTTACAGTAGAAATGCAGGTGAGAATACATTTTGTCACAGAATTCTTCTGTATTAGTTACATCACTTACCAACAAGTATATTTCTGTGTCAGCCTGATCCAGAGAAAGCTTCTCGTGATGAAGCGACTGAAAAAGAAGTTTTGGCAAAGGTTAGAGAAAGCATGACAGAAGAAGATCTTGCTGAGCTTGCTCGTGCTACAGAGGAGCTGCGACTGAAGCAGGAAACTCCTGATCCGCCAGAAGCTTTGAAGAGTGTTCCAAGCCTTTCTCTGAAAGACATTCCCAAAGAACCTACATATGTTCCCACAGAGATTGGGGACATTAATGGAGTTAAGGTTTTGAAGCATGATCTTTTCACAAATGATGTCCTCTACACTGAAGTTGTTTTCAATATGAGTTCACTGAAGCAAGAGCTTCTTCCTTTGGTGCCTCTTTTTTGGTAAGTTGTATTTTTCAACATAATAACATTCTCAATGGCAAAGCCATTGTGGCTATTGTAGTGATGAGAAACTATTAGCTGATGTATTATCTTTTCTAATGACAAAACTATTGAATTATATGACGTCCTTGACAGTCAATCATTGCTGGAGATGGGTACAAAAGATTTGACTTTTGTGCAACTTAATCAGTTGATTGGTAGGAAAACTGGAGGAATATCAGTTTATCCATTCACATCATCTGCAAGGGGCAAGGAGGATCCCTGTAGCCATATAATTGTTCGAGGCAAAGCCATGGCGGGACATGCTGAAGACCTATTCAACCTGGTATTTTATTCTTTCTGAAATTGGAAAATGGGTGTTTCTCCATCTCTTCGCCTTTGATTGTAGTTATTAGTGTATATGTTAGATGTAAAATTTCATCAAGTTATGGATGATGCAGTAATTTTATTTCTTTTTAACTCCTCTTAGAAAATTTTGTTCAGCAGGTGAATGTTTCCAGACATGTTTAGTTTGCCCCAACTTATTTTATCCCTTAATTGCACTTATTACTATATTTACCAGCCAATATGGTGATGCAAACATATCTTCATGCCTAATCACGATGAAACAGCTTAAAAGGGGTTGATATTTGAAGAATGAAGGAAGCAATACATTTTCCTACTGGTCACTTATTTATGTCTACTTGTAATTTCAAAGTTTTATCTTTTTTTGTGGCTGCAGCCATGTTAATTTTTGAACTTTGAACCTTTGCTTTCTCATATGTAATTCTTGAAAAGTGCTGTCACTAAATAAGTAACCAAATGTAAAGGCAAGACCACATTGTCATTCTAACTATGCATTTTGCTTTGTTTTTCATTTATAAGCTTTCAGGTATTTGAAAAATTTTGCAAATTGCTCAAATGTTTGGTGTAGTGTAGCAATCTTTATTATTATTATTATTATTTTTGGCTACAGAGTCGTCAGTGAAGCATACATTATGCATAGTTATTAGTTTATTAAACAATTACTTGGTGATATTTGGCAAACCCTTTTTTATGAAAATGTCCCCTTCATATGTCAGTTTCATCTGCTCAATCATTACAAGGAAAATGGTGATTTAATGGACCTACGTCTTACCCTTTTGTACTTCTTAGTGTGACTGTTCTAGTATATGTTGAATGCCATTACTCATTATATTGCCATCTTTACTTGAGTTGCTTTACCTTATCAACTGACTTTTGTATATTCCTGTTCAATATATTGTCGCTTGCAGCTAAAAGATTGAATTAGGCTTCATGCTACCATGTTATGTTGTTGTAGGTTAATTGTGTTCTTCAAGAAGTCCAATTTACAGACCAGCAGCGGTTTAAGCAATTTGTTTCCCAAAGCAAAGCAAGAATGGAGGTATTTATTCAGAAACAATACGCTGCAAAACTAGCTAGCATCTGATTACATAATTTCAGACTGATTACTTTTTTATTTTTTGGTTCAGAACCGATTGAGAGGCAGTGGTCATGGGATTGCAGCTTCAAGAATGGATGCGAAGTTAAATGTTGCAGGGTGGATTTCTGAACAAATGGGTGGTGTCAGGTTAGAATGGACCTTTCAAGTTATTTGTCTTGTAGACTAATGTACATGTTCCATTATTTTCATGTGTCTTCCCCGTTTTTTTTTCTTTTTTGATAAAATGTGTTATATGTGTTAGGCCTTTCAAGTTATTTGTCTTGTAGACTAATGTACATGTTCCATTGTTTTCATGTGTCTTCTCCTTTTTTTTTTTGATAAAATGTGTTATTTGTCTTGTTCCAGTATTAAGTTCAGCAACATGGGAAATTATCTCGTCTTTATAATTGAATATTTGAAGTAACATTGTAATGAAAATGCAGCTTTCCTGTTGACAGACCTTGCCATTGTAATGCAATATTACTTTTTCCTTTAATATTTGACAAGATTTTTTTTTTTTTGTGACTCTTCCGAGCTTCAAATTAAATTTAGTACATCTAATTTTGGTGTGAATTATAAAATTTATGGAGCTGATGCAATTGTCATCTTCTTATAGTTACCTGGAATTCCTAAAAGAACTTGAAGAGAAAGTTGACCAAGACTGGGATGGAGTCTCTTCATCTCTTGAGGAGATACGTAAATGTTTATTGTCTAGGAATAGCTGCTTGGTAAATATGACTGCAGATGGGAAGAATCTCGCTGACTCTGAGAAGTTTGTTAACAAATTTCTTGATTTACTTCCCAGCAACTCTCCTTTTAAAGCATCTACTTGGAATGCTCGACTTTCTTCAGCCAATGAAGCCATCGTGATACCTACTCAGGTGAGAAGAATATCATTTCTTCTTCCACTTGTTCTCCTTTTGCTTTTCATTTGAAATAATAATCTCTAAACATCTTCCTATAGGTTAATTATGTTGGGAAGGCAGCAAACATTTATGACACCGGTTATCAGCTCAAAGGGAGTGCATATGTTATTTCAAAATACATTAGTAATACATGGTTGTGGGATCGTGTGCGAGTAAGTGGTGGGGCTTATGGAGGTTTTTGCGATTTTGATACTCATTCAGGTACAATTTTGTGTTGTATGTTTATCTGGAAGTTTTGATGACAGTGTAGAATCTTACCTTTGGATTTCTTTGTGTAGGAGTATTTTCCTTCTTGTCATATCGTGACCCAAACTTACTAAAGACACTTAATGTATATGATGGAAGTGGAGAATTCTTACGCCAATTGGAAATGGATGATGATACTCTTACAAAAGCTATTATTGGTACCATAGGAGATGTGGATTCGTACCAGCTTCCCGATGCCAAAGGTTATAGCAGGTATGTGGTTGCAGTTCTACTTTTTGGAAAATTTCATTTCCACTTATTGTGGTAGAATTTTTTCCATTGTTCCATTATTTTAACATAGAATGATATAAGTTTCCTACAGTTATATTTGTGCCTTAGAGGTTTATAGTAGAGAAAAGATCTATGGATGGTTGTATGAGAAGAGCCACATGTTTAGTCAGGAGAATTAGGATGAACGGGCGTGTAAGTCCTAATCTGCCAGTGCTATCCAGAATCAAAATCATTTATTCACCTATGTGTTTTCTCCCACCTACCCCGAGTTGAGAGGAAAAAAGGGAGGATATATATGTTTGAAAATGCTAAGTGATTGACCTCTCCTGTATTCCCTAAAGTATTTCCAGTGATCGTGATGTGGAATCATTTATGAAAATAGCCCCTTTTTAAAAAAAACACACGTTATATTAATAGTAAGTTATAGATGAATTTTTGAGCCTTAAAATGTATTGTGGCATAGGCGACTTGAAAATCATTGGCATGCCAGTATGTGCTGGTGCTGTTCTCTTTAGCACAGCCATGGATTAACTTTTCCCCTCTACTTCCCACAGCTTGCTGCGGCATTTGTTGGGAGTCACCGATGAAGAAAGGCAAAAGAGACGTGAAGAGATATTGTCAACCAGGTACAGAAATTTATTGCAATTGATGCTATGACCTGATATTTGAGTTGTAAAACATGCCAAGAGTACATCACTATTTACATTTTCCATTCAAGCCATTGCATGAATGAAATTATTTTAATTTGAGGTGTGAGGTTTGATCATTGGACCTTCCAACATTTATACATCTTATTCTTTTCCTGATCCATACAGTTTGAAGGACTTCAAAGAATTTGCGGATGCAATTGATGCGGTCAAGGATAAAGGGGTTGTGGTCGCAGTGGCGTCTCTGGATGATGTTGATGCTGCACACAAGGAGTGTGGTAACTTCTTCCAAGTTAAGAAGGCACTTTAAGACCGCACTGCAAATTATCTCTAAAGGCATGCATTTCTTACAATATTTTCAATTTTACAGTAGATGCACAAATTATTGCCATGTTTTTACAATTATTGAATAGATAAGCAACAGATATAATGAGTTCATTCTTTTCATTAGATAGATTATGTGAACGAACCTACTACTGAATTTAATAAGTTCAATTTAAAGTAAAAGGCATTTTCATTATAAGATAAGGCCGCTTATTGTTTTAAAAAAAAGGATTCGTCGATACAATAGATTTGGAAGATACAAAACCAAAAATAGTGGTATTTGCTAGCAACAACATAATGGAGGCAGTCAATCAATATAGATTGATCTGAAATCTGATTCAAATCTAATATAGCACCTATGGGTACATAAGAAATGTATTGAATCGATTCTTTTTAATGAATAGATCGATTGCAACTTCGAATGAGTTTAATAGAGTTCATTTCCTAGGTGAAATGTATATCGTATTCTGATATTTTGTATTCTTCACATTAAATGTCCCCACCAATTTTGGACCTCTCATATTCTAGCCTAAAAACTTTTGCAATGATTTGATTTTAAGCAAATCTGTAGAGTGGGGTGGGGGGAGCAGAGTCAGAAATTCGAAGATAAACCAAAAAAATATATAAGGGAGAATACGAAGACCACAAAACCCCCTTCTTTTTTCTTCTTTTTTTCTTTTTTCTTTCGAATACTAGAATCTTTCTGGAGTCTCAAAACCCCATACAATAAAAGGAAATTAACTGTCTAATTCCTCTAGGAGGAGATTCAAGAAAATGATAACCTAAACTCAAATCAAATTATGGCTGAAGTGAGCTGGAAAATCAGGTGCATTCTTGATCTGTATGGCAGAAAGAAAAGTCAATGAAGTTGGATAACTGTGTTTTGCAGCTAGCAATGATCGCAGCACAAGGATGATCTGCATCAATGCCCTCTTTTGTCCAAGTAATCACAATGCTCGAGTCAGGCTCCACTTGAACTTTGGAAACCTCCATCTGACTTGCAGCTTTTAAAACCATAGAAAAAACCCCAAGTTTCAGCAACTAGCCTTGCCTAGATTCACAGCAAAGCCAGGTAACCAACAGCCTGTAGAACCAGTAGAATGTTTTGAAGCTACCGTCTGTATTCAATTGAAACCATCCCTCAGTCGGTGGCTTCCAAGAAATCCAACAAGTCTGCTTCTCTCTATAATGGTAACCTCCGTCTGGTTTGCAGTTGACATCTCTAAAGCATAATCCTTGATAAACCACCTAAAACTTAAAATGCTAGTATTTTAACATTGTACCGTAGCTATTATTAACACAAGTACATGAGGTTTTTTGGAAGATATGTATGCTTTAACGTAATTTTGACTACCTTAACTGCTCTAACCTCAAGCTCTGTTAGGGTCAAACCAACTTTGGGTTTGCTTATTCATAGCTTAATTGGCTCTGAAATTTTCATTGATTTTTTTATAAAAATAATAATAAAAATAGCATTGACGATTAATTATACCAAAATTCGGATAGCTGATGACGTATTACCATTCTACGTATCAACATTTAATCCCACTTATTTTTACTGGATTGTCTTGTAAATTTGCAACAGCTTAAAATGACTTGGGTGCTTTTACTGACCGTCCTTTCGCTTACACTGGTCAAGAACTCACTTCGCAATGTAACAACGTCGTTCTTGCTTTGTTTACCAGTTTCTGGAACCTGACAACCATACAACCCCTTTGATTCTTTTTCACTTTGAGCTAGAAAATCTGAAAAAATTCACCCAGAAAAAGGAAAAAAAAAATTCTGAAAAAACAAGAGATTCTCAATGTCCCCTGAGCTAGTATGTAAAATCTAGTACCTCATTTTGAAAATGCTAATTGGTTTGTATGCATCAGTGGTTTCTATTGATGGGGATGCTTCTGACTGAGTGGTACTAAACTTGTCATATTCTATAAAATAAAAAGTTTCTCATTCTCATATGGAAAAAAACAAGGCAGCAATAAGTAAACAACAAAGACAACAAATCCAAAATTGTTCTGAGAGAAAGTCTCAGTAGTTTCTGTACACTTTCATAAATAACCATTATATTCCCGAACAGTGCCTTCTCTGGATTCCCTTTTTCCCACAATTATTGTTCCATCATATATCAATTTTGCCAGCAAGCTCTCAGCAACCATAGTACTGTACTGGGCTACCTTGGCATTATTGCTAGCCTTGCTGCCACACCATTTAGCCTTTTACCTAATCAACCCCTACATAGAAAATAAACGTTGGTTTATAATTTGATTTCAAAAACAGGATATGTTTATGGAAAAAAAAACAGATAGAGGAATTTAACAAAAATGAGAAACTATTCCTTCATTGCTTTCTACTTTGGAAACATTTGGGTTTAGATGATTAAAGGAAACACCTAGAAGCAGAGGGAGATTCATTGCAACAGTTTATGTTTTGGAAACCCAACTTGACAACTCGGACACACAATGCGGGGCCGGTAAGAAATATAAAGTCCTATTATCCAATCATAAACACCATTTTTCAGATATAATAATATAAACAGCAAAATTGAATAATTAAGAGCAAGTTTGAGACAGGTAACATAAATTTATCATTCACATCCATGATTTTATTGAACTTGTGGTGGTACTTTTCTCGTACATATGTATGTGGGTACATACTTGCGTACTAATTGATGGGAAGTTTACCCTTTTTTCAGTTCCCAAACTTTTCATTTTCAAAAGAAAAATGGGTTAAGTTGTGGAGGCTTTGATGAGATAGTAAGTGGGAAAAAAGCTTCACTTTTTAAACCAACTTTCTGAAGGGGGTTAAACATCTGAGACATGGAAGCCTTTGGCCCTCTCATCATCATCTATGTATACCCTACTAAATCTCCAAATTTTGAACGTGTCTTGGACATGATAATCATCTTTGTCCTATCCACACAAAAGACATCTCTAGCTGGTTCTTATCCTTTTAGGGGGTCTCAAAGCTTCAGTTATATTGTACATATTACATTCCAGTAAATAACACATACCTGATTGTCAATGGACCTCTTTTTATTTTCGTATTATGGGAAATAAT
Source organism: Rhamnella rubrinervis (assembly GCA_007844105.2). Taxonomy (NCBI): domain Eukaryota; kingdom Viridiplantae; phylum Streptophyta; class Magnoliopsida; order Rosales; family Rhamnaceae; genus Rhamnella; species Rhamnella rubrinervis. Next base: position 10,772,913 of record CM017575.2, on the reverse strand, counting down.
GTTTCTCTACATAGCGAAAGTGAAGAAAAAGAAACATGCATGCATGGTGATGTCTCTTTCTTAATTAATCAAATGTTTAGATTGCTTCGGCTAATACCTTATTCAGTGATATGGATTGCACTTATTGGGTTTCGTTTGGACATAATTTGATAAAGGCATAACCGAATGAGGAAAGCATGATCTAACATTTAATGCACTATATTCACTTTCTATATCAGGAAGTAACAAATCTAAAACTTGGCTTTATTCCATGATGGCTAAAGTTAGAACCCTGTCCGTGGTGCAAACAGCTGACCTAACTCTAAATATAGCATACTCAAAAACCCAAATATCCCCCTTTTTTTTTCTTTATAGATTGTTCAATCTAAAGATTAATTTGATTGTTAGATGGTTTTTCTCTTCTTCAAGTTTATGTGATTTACAGTAGAGATTGATTTGGGACGAAATTGAATTCTGCACAAACATTAGGCATATTATATAAATGTTATTTAAGAAGGCGCTAATTCTGTAATTCAATCTTACACTTGTTACACACACCCTCAACCTTGATGCCTTCTCGAAAGGGCTCATTAATTACCAGCTAAATTTTACTTGGTCGGTATATATGTTTATTGTACGTATAAATATTAAATATACATCTAACTCTCATATATATATACATATGCTTATTATGGCCGATTGTCTATTTTCATTTCCTTAAAAAAAAAAGTGTATTTTCATTTTTTTTTTCTTTTTGGCAAGAAACTTGTCTGTTTTCATAAATATTGAATTTAATTCCTAACAGTTTTATATTTTTGAGAATACTGATGTTGAATGAATACGATATATAGTTGGGCTTGTTTACAATCAATAATCTTTTAAAGCTTTTAAAAAACCATAATATTTGGTTTAGCAAGCAAACTCGTTGATGACTTTCAAAAACTTGCATGAGGACCAAATTAAGCGTACGTATATGCAAAAAGAGTAGATATTAAATATTAAATGTATAGGCAATATATCGCCTATGTAATATATATATTTAAGTTAATAATTAATTATATAAATATATAATTAATTATTAATGATTCATATCATTAATTATTAGTGAATTATTATGTTGAAAAAGTCCTAAGGAATGAAATTTAACAATTAATATGGTTTAACAAAGTTAGAGTATTTTTTTAGGAAAATTGTCACGTATATGAAGAAATTGTTGAACCTAATTGTTAGGTAACTGTGGCACATTCACAACATCGTACTATTACAACACATGTTGGACACCAACCTCCTCTAATTCATTATCATTCAAATATATGGTAAAGGAAAAGCCAAGGAGTTTAATACCTACCATTGCTTCTTTTCTTGGGACAATATGCACGGTAACATTCACCCAAAACACTAAGATTGTAAAAAGTAATTATACTAACGTATAATATTGTCAGGAATATAGGGTATAATGTAGAGATCGAATTAATCAATTCACATACATCTCATTGAAAAATTAAGATGAATCAGTAATATTATATCATTTCTGTGGATTTTAATAAAAAACGTAAAATGATCTAGCAATAATATACATGAACAAGAAAATTTTGTTAAACACATATCGACTTTCTTCAATACATACATTTTTTTTATAAATTTAAACTCTATCAAAATTATATATATAAATTTTTCAAGAAAGGAAAGTAAAAAGAAAAATGATAATATTCATAATAATTATTATTTAGATGATTAAAATATATATAAATAAATCATTTACTTTCCACTAATTTTAATTATTGGAATTAAATGATTTCCTACGGCTCATATCCCATCAATCCCATTTTAAATTTATAAAATTTACGTGCATGGCTATATAAATCTTCTACAAAAATATATACAAAATAAAAACCATAATTTATGGAATTCGTACGGATATATATTAGGAGTTTTATATGAAGTCTTATTATATTAGAACTTTATTACCAAAAAACAAAAAATTATATTAGAACTTAATTATATAATTTATGTACAAATCTTATAAAGGATTTATACCAAAAATATATATAATATTAAACCTATCTCTAAGTACAAGTGAAGTAAAATTAATTGGGGCTTTATCTGCAATTGCAATTGGATATAAATTAAGTACAAGTCTAGTAAGTTAAAAGGAGATAGAATTTGAATTGAAGTTTGTATCTCTACTCATACAATGGTACGACATTCCAGGGATAAAATAATTTTTTTTGTAATTACTGGTAAAAGATATATATTAATTTAAAATAAAATAAAATAAATTCAACTGTGAATGTATCACCTTGTCATTTTTAGTCACATCACTTCTTTAGTGGTAAGTTTGTAGAAAAAAGAAAATAAAAAGTTTTACGCTTTTAATTTAAATTTTTATTTGCAAAATTGGGATTTTATTTTTATAGGTACAAAAAAAATTTAAAAAAATAAATAAATAATTCAGAAGAAATCGGACTTTGGCAGGTAAATAATTAATAGGATGAGGATAAAAGAGTATGTTTACATTCTGGGATCACTCAAACCGTTCAGAGATTCGTAACGGCGCCGTTTCCGTTCCTTGTCGTCCTTAACCCCGTCAAGCCCACACAATATAAAAGTAAATATTATTTTAATTATTAATATTTTTGTTAATAAATCTCAGCCGTCGGATTCAATCACCGCCTCGCTATTTAATCAATCATCTCCCTCGGATCTCCCACTTTTTACCACACCGCCAAATTCTCTCTCAAAACCAAAAATCGAAAAAAAAATAGGAAGGAAAAGAAAAGCAAAACAGAAACCCATGCGGAGGAGTTTGAGCGGGAGAGAGAGAGAAATGGCGGACAGTGAGCGAATTGGAGAGACTGCAGGGACGAAGGAAGCGTCGAGCCCTGTCATGTCGAAGAGGAGGAGAACCGTTTGCTCGAGAAACTCTCAGTTGCCGCCAGGGAGCCTGAATTCTCCCACTGGCTTGAAATGCACGCCAGCCTCTGACTATAATTCGTGCTTGTGTTCGAGTTCCGATCACTTCGACGACGACCGCTGCTGCTGTAGGAGCAGTGCGCGGAACGACGACGACGACGTCGACGTGAATGAGAAGGAGAGCTTGCAACGTGTGGATCTGGAGGTCTGTTTCGATTTCTCAATTTGCAAGAATGTCGTTTGGTTTTCTTCCGGTTTTTCTGCTTTTTAGGCTCTCGTTTGGTTGCCAAGAAAAGCGCAAGAAAGTGAAAAATGTATATTGGCGTTTTATTTATTTATTTATTTTTATTTTATGTTTCGGGAAGCGGTGGCTAAACTCGAGAGGTATTGAAGGTTTGGCGTGTGTGTTTTTCTTTTGTGTTTTCTTGGCTACCAAGCAGAGGGTTTTTCCGCTTTCTTCCGTTTTCTCATGCTGTAGATTAATTACTGTCTTTGGCAAAAGAGAAATTTATATTTATATTCTACTTAATTTCATTCTAATTCGTTTTTGGTAAAGATCTACGGTTCTAAATTCTAATTATTAAATGCGTTATTGCAGGCCCCGAATTCCAAAACCGCAGGCGCAAACTCCATTGAAGGCATCAAATTCAGGTTTTGTCCTTACAACTTTGCCGTGGTGCATTTTTCTCCTTGAGACTTTTAACACAATTTTAACCATAGATCTCTGCTCATATGTTCAACAGTGAACCGAAGCCGTCGGATGAACCGTGCCCAAAAGCCGCTGGCGAACCTGCCCCGGCGGACGAACCAGCGCCGGTGAATGACGGGGATAAAGAATTGGGCGAGGGCATTTCCCTTAGTGAAGAGCTCGAGGAGTTCCTTGCCAATGCCGAGCGCTCCGAGGAAAGGCAATTCACTGAGAAGTGAGTGTAGTAGGCACTGTATTTGACAGAAAAGACACAGAGAGAGAGAGAAAGAGAGAGTGGACTATAGTGTACTACTCCACAGGCGCTCTTTAGCACTGTGGGGGAATCGGAACCCTAACTAACTAACAACTTTCCCATTTTTGGTGCAGGTACAACTTTGATTTTGTGAACGATGTGCCATTGGAGGGCCGGTACGAGTGGTTTCCTCTGACGCCGTGAAAGGGGAAGGCTAAAAATTACGCACACAGACAACTCTCTGCTGGCATCAAAATTAACTTTTTCAAGGGTAGAAGCTTCTCCTCTGCAAATAGATATTTTAACCCCCTTTTTTTCTTTTTTTTTTTCAAATTTTCAGCCTTAGTTTTAGTTAGTTTTTAACAGTTAATTTTTAGGAGTTAATTGTTTTTCCTTCATTTGGAACAATGCCTACACTGATTTGCGTGTGTGTATATATTCTGGTCTTCCGATTAATTGAAAAGTGTCTTTTGTTTGGGTCCCTTTGCCCGTTTGTTTTTTAATTATTATTTTTTATAGTTTTTCCTTTTTGTTTTTGTAGCTTTGTTACAGTATTACTAGCTCCTCTCCATTTTTTTAATTTATTATTCTTTGTTTTTTACTGCATTGAGCTCTCCCTTTGCCGTATATTCTTTCCAAAAAATAGAAATGATTATTATTCTTTAGAGACCCGGGTTAACACACTTTGAGTACGGACCATAGAAAAGCTTCATAAGCCGGCATATTATTATATTTGGAATTCTCTTTGAGCTCTTTAGCAGTATGCGTTTCAAGGTTTAGATTCCCTTATAATTTTTTTTTTTGGGGTTAAATAAACTATATATATTCTATTGCACTTGGATGATTGTATTAGAAGCACCACACATACCACCAATGTTGGTGTTGTCAATTGGTTCAGGTAGAAGAGCCATTTAGATGCTTGAAAGCAAACGTTAATTTTAAGGACAATGCAAAGGAGAAAGTGGTTACAAGTCCCGGCCAAAAGGGCATATAAAAGGCAGAAAAGAAAAGTATTATGCAAAATAGAACATTGTGGAGAAAAAGGTTTATTTGATTCGGATCGTTAGGAGCCAGAAATATACATGATTACTGAGCTCTGAGCGGAGTGGGATTATATGTACATATACACAAACAGGGTGGCAGGGGCAGTGTCGGAAACAAAAGTAAAAGATACATGCATATTGGCATGATTATACACGTGTCAAAAGGGAATCAATTCTGTCTCATTACATGTGGGATTTCCAGCCTTGTGGGTTTCACTTTTTCAAGCACATTTTGAAAAAATAGTATTATTATTTTTTGTTTCTTTTGTTAAAAAATTGGAAATAAAATCATGGCAGGAGGAGGATTGCACGTGCACTAGTGGATGGGTAGTCTACTAACTTGGTTTGCTTTGGATCTGATGAACATTAATGTTTGTGTTTTTTTTTTTATATAATTTTATTTTATAGGAGAGTAATAAAAGAGAGAATTTGAAGGGAGAGGTGGGTGTGTGTACTGCGTAGAGAATGTTGCTAATTAATGAAGGAGATTGGTTTCGATTTGGGTGTTTGTTACGCTTTTTCCTCCACTCTGCGAAACTGATTGTTCAAGCTTTTGCTGATTTTTATGTCAATTTTTGGTAAGATTTTAGCACTTTGAGACTCCTACTTGAGCAATACCTTGCTTCAGCATATTAAATGTCTCGGTAAAACAATTTTGAACGGGGCAATTAATTTTCTTTTATGGCTCTCTCTTTCTCTCAAACATATTTTACGTACTACAATAAGGTTTTGCCCACCAATTCAAATCATATTTACATCTGATTCAAATTAAGAAAAAAAAAAAACATTAAAAGTACTCCTACTTTAATTATTAGTCCGGAGATGCATATGCATATAGCTTTTCTTTTTTATCTTACACGTGATACTTTTTTTTTCTTTTAATATCAGACTTTAATAATAAAGTCGTTTAGCTTTAGTACAGCAACGCTTCCAATGCATATGCAAAAGCGCTTATGAAACCTTTTACTTATCCATAATCCATCGCATAGTTTTGCATTCCCAAATGACTTTCATATTTTTCTTATGCGTATTTTATGTGATTCTGTTTTGTTGGAAGTGGGATTTTATTCCCTTACACATTACATTACATACATTGGAATTGAATCATGAGTCCCACTCTTTTTTTTTTCTTTTCCTCAAAAAGTGAGACACTGTTTTATTACAATACAATTATATTAGATAGTTCCTTGGTGTATATATTATAGTAGTTCTTACAAAAATTAAAATCGCATAACCATTCATTTTAGATGGCTCGTTATTGGAATTACCACAAAACAGCTAAAATAGGATATCAACTACTTCTTTACCAGCGGTTGATCTTGTTTGCCCCCTATTTACATTTTTTTTGGTTGATAAAAAAAGATGACATTAAATAGTTAGAGAAGGTGGATGAACATTTGAGCTCCATTCATGAAATGTTTTTAAAAGGGCTAACTGTATAGGGTAATTTTTATGCCTATAGTTGAGTATTTACAATGTTAGGTTTCCAAATAAAGATGTTGCTTCTGATTTCTGATCAGTGCACCAACCGCAATTTTGTAACAGACTCTTTTAAGCCACATTAATTCAGTAGCTAAAAATTCCAAGAGTGAAAACTCCAAATAAAGGTGGGGATTATTGGGCGTAAAGTTCTTATTTGAGCTGATATAATTTCAGCTTAGGAATTGGGTCCTATTCATACTACCAAAGGAACTATATTTACTCTTTTTTATTAAAAAAAGAAAAAGAAAAAGAAAAAATTCTTAAAATTTCTAAAGTACTGTTTCTCACTTCTCCTTAAAATTTCAACTTTAATCTAACTTTCTTTCTCTCTCCTTCATACCAGCTGCCATCGACATTTTCCTCTTCGTCTTTTTTTTTTTAAGAACATCATAATACAAAAGAAAGAATGAGAAAAGTTAATAAATGTAGGACTAACTATTCGACTTTTGGTTATTGATTGTATAGGCGTTATCCACACCATATTGGGCTTTACAAGCCCAACCAATATGCTTAGCACATCCAAATAAAGCTCTTCCAATAAAAAATAGTTGCTGGGCCCATGAAATTAGGGTTTAATGCTGTCGGCCCATCTTGTCTTAAACACAAAGTGACTTTTGCTTTCTTTTCATTTTTTTTATGAGTTCTAGTACAAGGTGGCTTTTTTTAATGAATAAAAAGGATGTGGATCCATCAGTACCAAGTTCTATTATAAGATAAAATCTTCTTCTTCTTTCAGGTTTACTTCGATAGAAAGTTCGGTATTTGCCTCTGAATCCTCCTCCATTTGAGTTGTGAAGGCGATAACGGAGTTTCAATTCTTCAATTTCTATGGAATGTGATAGAAATCGGCTTCTTCTCCCATACCCCTGTTACAAGGTGGCTTACATAGTAAGGAAAAAATCCACATGATTAATATTGTATTCAATGTTAGATTGTGTTTCCATATTATTGGAGCCAAAGTAGAAAACTTGCTAACTATTAATGATGATTAAGTTTAGAGGCCTTTCTATAAAGTTAGGGATGACATCTCTAAGACATACAAATATTGATGCCCTCTAGGAATAAAGGTACGTCATGGTTAACCTACAACCTCTTTCTAAAATATTACTAATTAGAGATTAATTTAATCATTGAAGGTGTCAAAAATTCTTTATCAGTATCACATCAATGTCCAAAAAGCTTTCACATTCCTTTCTTCCAAGGCAGAATACAGCTGAGAGCTACGGTTCAAAGTGGAGTAAAATTCAGCTTAAAACATTGATGATTTTTCTTCTTCTTGGAACATTTTTAACAAAAAAGTCATAATGAAAATGAATAAATAAAAACAAATATAGATTGTTCAGAGATATATAACTGAACATCCAAAGATTGTTGGGTTGTAAAACACTAAACATTTTCAGACATGTTCGGTTGAAAGTTATTGAACAATCTATATTTATTTAGTCCTGAAACTCCATATGGATATTTTGATAAATGAACAGGTATCGGGTGGTATACAGTTCCTTTGAAAGCGCAATTAGAAGGAGATTCCCACGTAATAACAAAAAAAATATGGATTTTGGACCTGTTTGGGCCTTGGTTTCTCTGTGAGCCCAGAAAAACGTACGGAGAACGGAGTCGAAGACGAAACTACCTACAGGTTACGCTGATCTGCGGATACTTGACTAAGTAAGCATCCTTATCTCATTTCCCACCAATCAGAGCAATAAACTTGGTCCAAGGTGATTAATATAATTTATTGCATAAAAAGCATTTTTTCCTTAATATCCAAAAAAAAAAAATAACAAAGTTTTTCATTTCAAATAAAATATTTATTTAAAATTTAACCTTTTATATATTTTGGGAAACAAAGTCTGAAAGTTATAATATGTTTGTAATTTTCTTTAAATAGACATGTTTGTAAAGTCTCTCAACCAAAAAGAAAAAACCATATTTATATATCACTCAAAAACAAAAGAAGCGTGGACTCGTATTTATCAAAGTGTGCGGCTCTACGTTTGCTTGTCGAAAGATTAAAAATATAAAATATACAAAATAACAACATTTAGTTATCTAAATTTGGATTTTGATGAAAATGTTATCCAAAACACTAGAGAGCCTCGAGGCGCGTGAGATCTGAGGTGGCCGGTCCCACTTATTCTGCCCATAATTGACAGATAGATACCGTCCCGGTCCACGTGCGAGCAGTATCTCGTTCGCATAACACACGCGCGCACGACTGGCTCTAAAAATTCCCCTCAAAATTGAGAATCCCCAAAGCAGAAACTGTGAATTTGCTCAGAAATCTGTGTTCGTGTTCCCAAAAGCGAAACCCTGTAAATCGTTTTGCGGAAGTTATGTGGGGTGGTGGTGATGGTGGTAGTATCTACTGGGGACGGAAGGATTTGTCGGAGTTCAAAGGCATCGTGGTTCTATTTGCTTGGGTTTCGATTCACCAGAACCACTTGAAGAACTACGTGGATTTGTACGCTTCTCTGGGTTGGAATTCGCTTGTTTGTCATTCTAATTTTCTCAATGCGTAAGTCTTCTCTTTTCTCTCTATTTCAGGCTTAGAAACAACGTTTTCTTCTTGTTTTTCCTGCATTTTCTCAGCTACCAAACCGAGCATTAGCCATTATTTTTTTCCCTTATTTTCTGGGGTAATGGTCCTTGCTTTCTATTTTGATTTCTATTGCTTCTGCTGTCTCTTATTTTATTTTATTTTTTTTGCTTCATTTGGTGGGTTTATTACTGACGAGACTTTGCTTTCTTTGGCCTCTCTTGGGTTAGTTCTGAGGCTTAATTTGCATATTTAGAAATATTATAAAGATTTTTGTTTGTTACTTACTGAATGGAGTTTGCTTTCTTAGATGATAGGTTAGTTCTGATAGTTTTACATATTTATAAATATTGGTAGAAGTGTTAAGAGTTCTAGTATTCATATTTGGGTAATTAAATTAGAGAGTCTAAAGTCCTGCCCTGAAATAGGTTCAGTTAAGAGTGAATTGTTGTACCTGAACGGATTGCCATGCGCTACTTGAGACGCCTTCCGTAATGCTGTAAGAATGTTTACGAATGAATCAGTTTCTGCAGTAGATTGTGTGGGAGGAAAAGTCCTTGGATTTAACTTTTTTTAATAACATTATTCGTGAGTGCGCGCATATGAGATCAGTGGAATAAAATTAGATGCTGTGGATAGTGTGGATATTTAATGATAAAATGCTCCTTTTTTCTGTTTAGGACATCCTATAAGAAGAGGAACTGGAAATATATTAGGCCAATAGGTGGGTATTTGGGCAAATTAATCGCTTCCAAGTTTCAACTTATTGGTGAGTTCATGGAATAATTATTAAGTTAGAGGTTCTTTAGACATTCTTTCAATAAATTAGGAGGTTCTTTTAGACATTATTTCAATGAATTACTTTATGACAATTGATAATGAAGAAACACTGGTGGAATTAACTGTAGTCAAGATAATGAAAATTGTGGAAGGTGACCACACTAGATGAAATAAATTTTCTTCTGATTGCATTCTTGAGAATTTGGAGATGGCTATGAATGAGAATAAGATGCAGAAAGCATGAATAAATGATAAATGTTACTCTAACTAGTATTTAGTTTCCATTACAATGCAATTTTAAAGAATATGTCCATCAAAGAGGGCAACATGACAATAACAATTCTTTTTTGAATTTTAATACATTAGGCTTCACTGGAGGGACTTGTTCATTGTTTGGTTTCATATGACATCCTGTATTCTTATCTGCCATTTATTTTTCTTTTTTTGATAAATTAATTTGACGGGGATAATAATTTCATATAAAGCTTCATTCTTCTTTTGCATGATGGTGGGTAATGCTTGATTGAATATAACAATCATGAGATATATCAGATTGGTATTCCTTTATAACTTTGAACTTGTGTATGCCTTTGCTGCATTTTGAATAAGACTGTTCCCCTGATAGTGAAAGCATGTGCAGATTCTTTCCTGAGAGGGCTACATCATCAGCATTTGTTGTACTCAACGAGCTTGTGGAGGTCAGCTTCATTATAAGTTTTTCCTTTCTAAATGATTTTAATTCATTTTTTTAATGAATCTATAGATTCTGCAATAAGAATGCAGTGGCAATTATTGTGTGGGTATGAATACTGGTGAGATTTAAATTGAATAAGACCACAAAATACCAATTAACAGCTTTTTATGAATGTGAGTTTAATTGGGGGGGCGTTGGTGTACCTTTTAGCTTAGCTTAAACTGTCTTCAAACATAGTCCTTGTTGTTTTTTGTTGCAGGAGCTGAGGATTAGACCATGTCCTATACTTTTTGTGGCTTTTTCTGGTGGTTCAAAAGCTAGTATGTACAAGGTTTTTCAGGTACTTTTTTTTTTCTTTTCCAGATTTTGTACTTTGTACACATAAGTTAATGTCAAGATGCTAATAGAAGTATTTTTTTGCTTGTAATATGTTGTGTTTGAAAGGAATAGATTTGGTTGTAGAAATGATGGGACTCATCAAGCTGCATTTATTTACTGTGTGTGTTTTGACTCTGGCAATTTTGATAACTTTTTTACCATCAATGAATGCAGATTATTGAGGGAACATGTGATGGTCATCTCTATCCGGTATGTTTTGACTTTTCTGTAGTTTGAGTTGGAATGTAATGATGATGTTTGGTGTTTTTATTAACAGTGTAGTTTGACTCAACCTCTTTATTCCCAATATACCTATTTTTGATATATATATTTTTACTTTGTGAAGGGTGAATATCAATTGGTCAGAACTTGTATTTCTGGAAACATCTATGATTCTAGTCCAGTTGATTTTAGTAGTGATTGGGGCAGCCGATATGCATTGCACCCCATTATTCAAAGAATGCCTGGGTCATCAAAACTTATTTCTTGGGTAGCTAAAGGTGTTGCTTCTGGTCTAGATGCTTTATATCTTACGACATTTGAATCCCAACGCGCCGAGTATTGGCAGGCTCTATACTCATCTGTTGTAAGTTTGTATTGCATTTAGCCATCTAAAGGTTTTGGTTCTTAGTTTCCATTGGTTGGTAATAGAAGCTTCTTTTCTCCTTGTAGAATTTGGGTGCACCATTCCTCATTTTCAGCTCTGAAAAGGATGATCTAGCCCCCTTTCATATTATATGTGATTTCACTCAGCATTTGCAAGAACTTGGGGGAGATGTCAAGCTTGTGAAATTAAATGGCTCCCATCACATAGGTTTGTTTCCCTCTTTTTCTGTTTCTAATTCTTATTATTTTTCCAGTTATTGGATAATATACCTCTAAAGTTTTCTTGCGTACCATAGAATGTGTTTTGGTCTTCAGGAAATATTTAAATATAATACAATCCTGATTTGTCACTTTTACATTGATCTCTTAAAGTTAACTTTTACTTGTATACGTATTCTCATGTGTGCTATTTTCCATGGTAGATATTATATTTGGTTCTTTTATGTTTGTCATTTAGTGCTCAGTATTGGTATGGTTACTATGGGATGCTTTTCAGTCCCTCCCCCACAAAAGAATGTAATGCTTTCCATTGCGTATGAGAGAAGTTGATCATAATTTTATGACATACTCTAATGTTTATTGTTCTAGAGCATGGGAAAACTATAAATTCCCTTTTTCTTGTCAAATAATAATGCAAAACATGCTTGACACTTTAAAATGTCCTAATAATGCCATATTTGAGGAAAATTGTATCTGAACTGAAGTGGCTTTTCGGTCATTTTCAGGTCATTATGAGAAATATCCAATCCAATACAGGGCTGCTGTTACTTCTTTGCTTGAGAAGGCAGCTTTGGTTTTCTCACAAAGAACACAACAAATTTTAGAAAGAACTGTCGTGGACGGTAAGTATGATGAGATGTCTGAGCTAATCTGTGGTCTCCAGAAAGCAGCTGTTAACTCCAACCAGAGCCTCAGAAGAGTTGCAGTTGGGCCTAGTGACCACTTCTACTTGCCAAGTTCAGCAGAATATGAAAATTGTAGAGACCCTGGGTCACAGGATGAACGAAAAGAAAGATCAGTTCATCCTAATCCCCCAAGCATCAACGCGCATAGTGTACTTGGGCAGCTTCTGTTTGACGCATGTGTTCCTAGGAATGTCGAGGGTTGGGACATTAAATTCTGTGGCTCTTTGAATGGACAACCTGTTGCTTCCGCTCATAGGCATTCACCGCTCCATGGCACTAAAGGCCTCCGTCGCTCCAGATTATAATAGTTTATGGATTACAGTTTTGGGAAAGTTTTGTGTATGGTTGCAGGATTGCTCAAGTTCTAAGAGATTATCGGCAATGATAATTCCTGTCGGATGATTAGAAATAGTAATGTTGAGACTGTCAAGTCTAGGATGATAGGCCAGTCAATCAAGACATCCGGTGAGAGCTGATATATTTTTGCCATTGCTTATGCTAATGGTCAATCCTTTGGCAGGGATTGTACAAAGAGAATGAGGATGAGGATCATATGTATATAGAAAGGCATATATGTTCTGAGAAGATATCAACTATCTATGATGAACTCTAGAGAAAAATATTGATAATCAATCAGTAATGGACGATGATTACCATCAGCAGGGAACTATAAACAAATGGACAATGAATCGATAATGGCGTATACTTTATGCATCATCTATTATCTGGTTCACAATCGCAGTTTGGGTAAGGAGCAGTTCAAGTATCTGTGATATATATATGGGACATTGGACAACTCGTGCATGAAGCTGTAGATATATGTACCTTGTAAATAAATAAAGAACATGGGTAACTTTTTTTGGGTAAGGAATACTCGCTATTATCTGTAATGTCTGTAATGGATGGGAGCTCGAACTACTCTGCGCGCGAGGCTGAGAGATATATAGAACTTGTAAATTAAGTAGAGAAAGGGGTTAAGTATTTTTCATTAATGTGTATCCCTTACGCACATTCTCTATGGTTTCCTATGTTATGCTAGCTAAAACAATTATGTATAGAATTAGTAGACGTTGATTTTGTAAGCTGGACCTATGTATGACTCAGTTTATTACATACGCATTTTTGCATGGTCTGGATTTCACACAGCCTTAGCAAGCGAAGTCGCAGATGGTGAATAAATGAATGTTGTGATTAATATAATCGAAGGAAAATGTAGTCTTTAAAATTCTTCTGAAGTGTATGATAAAATATATTATATGTTTCATTATCTATTTTGTTTTGTACTACTACTTTATCATTGGAATTAAATAATGATACTAATCAATATTACTTCAAATTCTGGACTTTTGAAATTTGGCTCCAATTTTGGTTATACTAGAGGAGTATTGACTGCCTCGAAAGCCTAAATGTGTACAGAAACACAAATTTTGAATCCAAGTGCCTTTTCATCTCCTTTCTAATTCTGAGCGCTTGGCGCCTACCACTACACGCTTTCACATTTCACAGCCAAGCGAATAATGGCTGTAACTGAAGAACAGAGGCTACAATCCATGGCTGATCATCCTCCCAAGGTCTCCTTCCTCTCCCTGTTTCTCATTAATCCTCTCTTTCATTTACTTCCCAGTATCCCCATCGTTAATTGTTTTATTTATTTATTATTATTATTATGACTAATCGTTGTACAGCTCAAGCGGAGGATGCCACCCAAGAAAGAGGAAAAACTGTTTCGGAAAAAGCCTTCAGATCCTAATGAAGAAACCAAAACCCAAGTGAGAATGACTATGCTTTTTACACAACAGTTGGAAATTTATAATGAAATAGTTTATTTTCTGGGAATGTTGTTGGATTGAAAACTGATAGATTTTGTAGGGAAAATAAATGCACAATCATTTTTATGGAAAAGCTTTTGTTGTGCTTGAGGAGAGTTATGAGAAGAAGATTGCAGGATTCATGTGCTGTTTATTATTATTATTTTCGTATAATTATTTTGTAAAAATTTCACAGTTTTATGCTAGATTAGACTGTATTTTGATCGAAGAGCTATAGATTAAGATCACAAGAGTTGTTTGGATTGAAAGAAAAGATGGGAGGAAAACAGAATAGGCTTCGGAGTTAAAAGAGAGAAACAAGATTTTTTATGGGATATATATGCATACAGCCTTTTTGAGGTTTAGTTTTATTTTAAATTGTTTATACTATTTTTTGGAAAATTTCATTCGACATCTTTAAAAAAAAATTTCTCTGCATTTGGAAATAACTATTTTATCCTAAAATTTTTATTAAATATTTATATAAAAAATTAAAAGCACAGAGTTATAGTAAAATACTAATTTAAAATTTTAAAATTTATAAAATAAAAATAATTTTATAATTTTCTCTCTCTCTCTCTCTCTCTCTCTCTCTGTCTCTCTCCTCTCTCTCTTTTCCCTCTCTTTCAACACTGAGTCTTGAGTAAGCCCCAGGAGGAGCAGAGTCATGGCTGACCTTCCTCTGCATAAAATTGCAATATCTGGGCCGACCTTAGCCTCCATGATCTAACGGTTCTCATCATCACCATGCTACCGCGGATGGTTTATTGTTCGGCCACGTCACCCACATCACCACCTCCAACCTCTCCGACGATTCTTCTCCTTCCGATTCCTCCACTCACGTCGTCATCACTATCACAGGATTCCTTTGTTTAGGCGCTTTGTATTTAAACCAGACCTTAGGGTATATTATGATAATATTTGATGACCCTTAGCATTTTTTTTTATTTTATAATAAACATAGTTGTGGGCACAACTAAATAAAAAAAAACTGTAATATCTAAGGCGAAACACAAGCAATGTGTAAGCTTTTAATTAATTGAAACTTACAAACAATTATGATGCCATACCACTTATGACGGAGAGCAGTACACCTAAAACTAGGTTTATCATTATCTATACACCACGGTCACCATATGTATACGTGTACAACTCTAACACACCCGGTTGACCAATAGCTAGATTTCTGCGTTCGGTGTCACATTTGGTTGAATATGCATGACTTTTGGCTTACTTAAATGAAAAACTTTCACAAATTTTGTGAACAGGTAGGCTGTGGTACTCTGGTGAAGTTTGAAAGGTCAGTGAAATTTTGCTATTTAGTCTGGCTTTATACTTGTTAAAGATTCAATTAATTGTCTTGTTAAGTTGTAAGACTGGGTCTTTAATCTATTAACTATAGAAATAAACGAAAAAGAGCCACTGCAGTGAGCATATATGACAATGCCAAAGCTCAGTCTTCTGTTTTGGAACAAGCAAAAGAGGTTCAAGCAAATCTAGCCCCTGAGTTCCCTAGTTTTGTTAAAACTATGCTCCCTTCACATGTTACAGGTGGATTTTGGCTGGTAAGCTTCACTTTCTGGCATAATTTTGTAACTTTAACAAGTCATTGTCCTCTAGATATATGTATTTGTAAGCACTAACATTTTAGTCCACAGGGTCTTCCTAAAGAATTCTGCCATTTGCATCTGCCAAAGCGTGATATGATTATTGCTTTGGAAGATGAAAGTCAGGAAGTTTATCAAACAAAGTATCTTGTGGACAAGGTGGGATTGAGTGGTGGATGGAGAGGGTTTTCAATGGCTCACAAATTAGTAGAGAGAGATGTTTTGGTTTTCCATTTAGTCGCTCCTACCAAGTTTAAGGTAACTATTGTTGGAATTTTCTTGCTATTTTTTCTGTGACATTGAGTTTATTTTGCTGTTGTTTGATTGTAAGTGCCCTTCAATCGCTTTACCTGCCTACTTTTTTATTTTAGGTGTACATCATTAGATCAAAGTGCTCAGATGAAGTGGATTGTGCTCTTGGCCTTCTCAAACTAGAAGCTTGCATGGAAAAATTAGATACTAGTAAGTTGTTTCAAATTTCATTTGCTGTTTCTCTCCCTTTAATCAACTGTGACTTGTAAAAGTCTCACTGTCTAAAAAATTTTTACCTTGTGGAATTCTCTTATATTGTGCCAATGAAATGAATCATGCAGAGGACACTGTTGCATGTGAAAAGGAAACTATGGGTTTGGAGCCCCTCCCAGAGAACAATCTTGAAGCTGTAATATCAGTGGATCATTCTGATAATGACAGTGAAGGTAACAATTCTGAAGTTTTGGATGGAATTAGACTCTCCGAGTCCGATGTTAGGTTCCAAGAAGTGAGAGGCCTTGAGGATTTCAACATTCTTGTTAATGGTTTGATTATAGACTCTGAGTTTTCCAAATACCTCAAGACCAAGTACTATGAGCTATGTTGCAGTCAGCAAACATTTCTTCATGAGGGTCTTCTGGAGGGTCTTAACTGTAAACTGGCAGCTGGAATAATTTCAGAGACCATCAACATTGCAGATGCCATTAGAGCCAGCAAGATTACCACCTCAGAAGCTAATTTTACCACTTGGAATAAGACTCTGAAAGCCTTTGAGACTATGGGCATGAACGTGAGTTTCTTGCATGCTCGGCTGGGCCAGCTTCTGAACCTAGCTTCCAAGTCAAACAGGTACAGAGAAGAGTTGAGAACTCTGGTAGCAAAAGCGACAATGAATAGGCTTGATACTGAGATTGAGCTTATATTCCAGGAAGTTGCTAGTGCTCCTTGGTGAATGAGAAAGTTTCATTATGACCATTCTTTTTGATGTGGAACTTAAGCTTCACAGGACCAGGAACATGCTAAATTATACTCGAATGGTGGAGAAATTTAACTTATTTTGCTAACTGTTATAGCCATGTAGGTTGGTTTTGATTGGAGTTCCACTTACATATTCGTTGTTGTATTTTGTATAAAACACTGTTTGCAAGTTCCTGGATAACTTGTATTATGTATAAAATATTTTTTTACTTTTCTTAGCAGCTGCTACCCTTTCATTTACTTCAGAGGACATGAAAGAAAATGGTAGTCATTCTGAGCACTAAACAGTTTTTGTAATATTCAAGTATTGGGTAAAATAAAATTTCTAAAAAATTCAAAAAAATAAAATAATAACTAATAAAATATAAGAAATATTATTAAAAAATCTTCTAGTCCCTAGTGATGGGATTATAAAAGTGCTAGGTTTAGATATGTTATACGTTGCATTTTAAATTCAAGGTTGGATGTTTAAATGTGGTAAATTGGCGCTCAATTCTCCGATGGTTATGGCATAGAAAATAAATAAATAATAAAAGTCCATAATCCATAACCACAACACGCCAACGGTCAGCCATTTCTTCATCTCTTGTGGCTCGTCAGCTACATCCTGCGCATTTTCGGATAGGGAAAAGGAAGACGAAAGGTTTCCTTTCAGAAAGACGAAAATGGTGGAATCCAAGTTGAGGTACGAGGAATGTCGGAGACAGAGACTGGAAGAGAACAAGAAAAGAATGAAGGAGCTCAATCTAAGCAACCTTGCTCAGGCTCTGAAAACTTCGAGCCCCAAGTCATCTCCGGTGGGTTTTTCTTCAAACTATTTAGTTGTGTGTCTGTTTTTCTGTATTAGGGTTTTTGGGTATTGAAGCTTTATGGGTGATTTTGTTGTTGGAATAGGTGAGGCAGGTGAAGCCCAGATCTCGCCTGCCATTGGAACCCTCCACAGTGCCACCGAGAAGGTCCAGCCGAGTCGCAGACAAGCCTCCTCCCTGTTACAAGGAAGTCAGTTCTCTCTCTCCCTCTCTTTCTCACGGCTCTAAACCCTGATCACCATGCATTTCATGATTCAAATGCATTTTGTGCCAATGGTTTCCACAGCTTCGTAATAATATATCTTGGTTTTTGCGGCGTAGTTATGGTTTTACTTGGGATTGATGGGTTCAAAAAGTTAAATTATAACTTGATGTGTTTCAAGTAGTATGCTTTATTGAAATGATCATCAAGTCCTCCATTCTTGCTGGCAGGTCTTGGTCGAACCGCTGGGCAGGCCCAGAAGGTTGGTATCTGTAATTTAATGTAAATTAGCAGTTTTTTGGCGTTCTTTCACAACTAGAAGATCATTTTAACTATTCATTGCTTTATGTGTCTATCTATGTACTAAGTAAGAGTACTATTCGTTGTTTTATGTATCTATGTACTACGTATGAGTACTATTTGTTGTTTTATGTATCTTTGTACTACATATGAGTACTATTCGTTGTTTTATGTATCTATGTACTAAGTACGAGTTTTAGTTATAGCAGCTATCAAAGAAGAGATTTGCTGAACCGGCGTTATGCTTCAGACAAAGCAAGAAAATATGCCATTGAGAGAGCAGGGGAAGTACAATCAGGATTAGAATCTAACTTGCCAAGTTTTGTGAAGCCCATGCTTCAGTCACATGTTACTGGAGGCTTTTGGCTGGTAAGTCTGTGACTGACCATTTATCAGACTCAAAAATTGATAATCAGGGACATGGTTTTCTATTATCAAATCCAATTGGTATTCAGAAAATTGGAGAATCATTTGGCCATTTTCATACAAACATTTCCAACAGGGTCTGCCAGTGCAGTTTTGCAAAAAACACCTGCCTCATGAAGATGAAATAATGAGTTTGGTGGATGAGGAGGGAAATGAGTTCCCAACAAAATACCTTGCTGAGAAAACTGG
This sequence comes from Rhamnella rubrinervis, assembly GCA_007844105.2. Taxonomy (NCBI): domain Eukaryota; kingdom Viridiplantae; phylum Streptophyta; class Magnoliopsida; order Rosales; family Rhamnaceae; genus Rhamnella; species Rhamnella rubrinervis. The sequence continues at coordinate 10,754,082 of CM017575.2, read as the reverse complement.
TCTTAGTGGTGGATGGAGAGGTTTTTCTGTAGACCACCAACTGGTTGATGGAGATGCAGTTGTGTTTCACTTGGTCAGGCCAACAGAATTTAAGGTGATCTCTAATAAATATTGCTTCATATGGTTGGTATACATGCTACTCCTGAAAATATTTTCTCATATGGTGGTTAATTGCTTTGAGAAATAGGAGAGACATGTAAATGTGAAGGAACTATAAGAATATAAGATTGATCTTACCTGTATGTTGTGTGGTGTTATAAATATTATTGATGTTATAAATTATGTGTGTGTAGAATATCAATCAGACACTTGAGCTGTATGTGTATATATATACACACTACATTAACTCACTTTTTGTAGTTTACTTTTGTTGCTTTCTAGGTGTACATTATTAGAGCACACGATATGAAAAATGATGAAGAAAGTGAAGAAAAAGAAGAAGATTTGGATGTCACACCTTTGAGAAGGAGTGCCAAACGAACAAGAGCAAGTAATTCCGTTCCTCTCATAAACTTCTTTAAGGCAGTTTCATCTTAGTAAATATTTAAATGTCAGTTTCTCTCTCTATATACAAACGTATATATATAGAGAGAGAGAGAGAGAATAAATTGAATTGTTTAACCTTGATTCCCAAAATGAGCATAACAAGCCAACCTAGAACAGTGCAAATGAAAACATGAAGTAAATGTTTCAGTTCAAGTCAATAATTACAAAAGTAATAGTTATGAGCGGTTAATATGAAGTTTTGGTTGTGAATTCTCATGTACTTTGAATTTGGCAGGCAAAAGGTAGCTGTGGAACTAGTGAAATAGAAGCAATATGGCGTTTAGAGAATGATGTTATGGTCTATTTCTCTCATATTCTCCAACATTTTGAAGCTTTTTGTTAAGTGCTTTTTCAGATTCCAGTCTTTCTGCAATACATACATCGGAGCTTTTTGAAGTGGTAAGATGATTTATTCAACCAAGAAGAGTGGCTGAGAGAAGCTCTGATGTTTCCAGTACAAAATGTTGTAAGCTTTACATAACCGGTGTAAAGCTTATTTTTGAAAGTTATAATTACTCTTTTATTTGCAAAATGTTCGCTCCAAATATAAATTGTTAATAAAAATGTATTTTCTAAATTAAGAAGGGAAAAAAAAAGAGTAGCATCCAAAGAAATAAACAATAGCAGATCAATTTTAAGAAAAGAAAATCCCACGGCCCTCAACAATTTAAAAATTGTGCCCCCATGCAGGATCGAACTACAGACCTTCAGTTTACAAGACTGACGCTCTACCACTGAGCTATAGGGGCTTTTGCTACGTGTTAAGTTATAAAAACAAAAAAAATAATAAATAAATTCTATTTGAACATATGGATTTGATGCCCGACGGTAGCGGTTCTGTTAATCGGCTTGGGTAAGGAACTGCCGGGACTTCCCATCGATTGTCACTAACCATTTTCATTAATCATTACTGTAGTTTCAATTTTTTAGGTTTTTTATTTTTTCAGAAAAGAATGCTTAGATATTGGAATTCATTAGGAAAATGAAAATAATCTATATTATTATTATTATTATTATTATTTTAAACCTTATTGCTATTCAGTTTTGTAATCCGTATTATTTGATTAAAATAAAAGAGAATTAGTACGTAACATCAACTCCTGATTATACGATTATATTTTCTTTAAATAAAAAAGCTAAATAATTAAGAACAAAGAATGGAACTAATTTTTTCTATCAAAAATTTCATTTTTAAAGAAAGGGAACAAAAAAATAAAATAAAGGAGAGCAAGGCTTCTCGAAATTTGATATTAAATATAAAAAACTGAACCCGTGTTTTTGAACACAGCAATGTCTTAAATCTAACGGCTTAATGTGTGCTGACACGAGGAGTTAGAATTTTGGAAACAAATTCATAAATGGATGAATCCTGGTGATGGACAGCCCCTTTCCATTATAATTCTTGGTACAAAAGCTCAAACCAAAGCATATTAACGTGGTTCTGTGCCCATAAAAATATCACTTTTTCCTTATGGCCAAACGCAGTTACAAATCAACATGTAAGTCTATGATTCAGTACCAACCCAAATACATGCTTCTCACAGTATGTTCTTTATTGACCAATTATGGCCTTGTTTGGTATGAGAGCTACTAGTATTTTTGGTCGCCACACAGCCATTTTACCTGTCTGACACATAAACATTGTCAAACCATCTTTCTGTATTACCTCTTAGGTGTGCTTTTGTAGACTATCTCATAATTTTGCCATCTTTTGACTGAAGGTTGGATCGATGCAAACAACAACCTGTGACATTTAAAAAATAAAAAATAAAAATTGTAAGACTAAAGGTGTAGGGAAGTTGTTGCTAAAAGTGAGCACATTGGGACAAGAAATTGAAGATGAGAATAGAAGAAAGAATTACCTTGCCAACACTTCTACCAGAATGGAGATACTCAACAGCTTCTGTAACAGAGTGAAGGCCCACAAATTGTTTTGGGTCAACAGCAACCTATACAAAATGAACCAAATAAAAAAGGGTCAAAGATATACTTTGACAAGAGCTATAATTACTTGAGAATGGATTTATATCACAACAATAATAAATCATGTCTTGCATTCAAGTAGCGTCATTTTAAAGGATGGTAATTGAATTCCCCATGAAGCCTAGCACCACAAGCTGAGCGAATAGGTGAAAGAAGAAACATTTTTTTGTTCGAAAAATAGCATAGAACATTAAAAGCTACATCTAAACTATAACATAAAATGGTAATTTAATTAATAATAATGTCTTACTTAGCATGAAATGTCGAGTTGAGTTGACATCAAACGTACAAAAGGATAGAATGCATTACCTTCAATTTACCCATTGAGTAAAGATCAAATAATCTGTCCAGATGTTGCTGCCAGAAGTGACTGTACTGCACTAGGAAGAAACCAGCCTGGAAACAATGGCATTGGTCAAACAATCAACAGAGAATCTGATATTGTGTCCCTTGACCCACGAAGTATTTTGTTTAGTTTGGCTCATAATAAACAGAGTACAAGAAAATCAGAATTCTAAATCAAACATTTGTGATTTTGTTTTATTATTATTATTATTATCTTTTTCAGCTGAAATGAAACAAATGAATAGAACAAAAAATCATATATTTTTCTCTTTTCTTCCAGAAACTATTTTTATTTGAAAAACTGTGCAAGTGAAATATGCATGCCGTATTGCATGCAAATTAAGATGCTTAGAGCATCTCTGGCAGGTAACCCTATTTTAGAGAGCATCTTCTCTACAATAGAAAGGATAATTAACAAAATATTTGTAGAGAATGGATTTTTTTTTGGACAACTCCAGTAAAACACCTTCCTCTCTTCTCTCTCTATATATATTTTTTCTTTTCATTATTGAGGAAACCGATCATGCAGATTAGAGTAGAAAATTAAATCAAAGAAGCTATTTTAATATCTTTTACTAGAATATTCAAACATGAAGAACCTATGGTCCTGCACATCTGGAGAGTGAAAAATTAAACTCTAATTTAACTTCTTGGAGTATAGAATTTATTAGAGTGTCCTTTTCAACAGATGGTTCTCTAAACCAGACAAACATGGCCTGTATTGCAAATATGCTGGAGATACTCCTAGAGGAATAACCTTTTTAATGCATAGTAGATTTGATAATGACATCAAACCTAAAATCTAAACAACAGTGTATCTAAATGTAATGTGTTTTAGCAACATAACTACGAATCAGATCCACCCTACACTATAGTGAAATAAATTGCATTGCATCAGTATTCAAGATGAGGATGACAAAAGATTTTGGCAAAGACTTCTCCCTTATCATAATGTCCGATTGACCCAAGTATAGAAACAATTCTATCATGAAGCTACATACCACTGTTTGGCTTTTTGCTAAAATCTTCTCACATAGTCCAGTATAATTTGACGGCTTCCATCCATGCTCCCCTTGATACTGAGGCCAAAAATAATCAGTTCATTGGAATAAAAAGAAAATACAGCCTCAAACCCAAGAATTTCTGAAGCAAATACAAAGAAAACATTAAACATCAACATGCAATGAATTGGTTTCATACACAACCTGAGAAATCATGCCAATCACTATGAGTCGCCCATGCACTGCCAAAGCATTCAAGCACAAATCAAACATGCGACCACCAACAGACTCGTAGATGATGTCAATACCCTTAGGGAACTCTTTCTTCAGAACCTGGAAGTAAAGAAATTTATTAACATCCCTTGTACCTTTAGTCTCTTTTATTTGCTTGGACCTTGAATTAAAATGAAAGTAGAACTTATTGCAAAGAAGTTTTTATCCATCAATTCAACTAATGCCCATGTCCCTACTACAAAGAAGTTGGGGGAGAGATGTGTTGATCAACATGGTCCATACTTCACCAAAGAACCAATTTAATAATGATCTAAATTCTACAGGGAATGTTAAAACTGAAAACCAAGAAAACCAGACTAGTGGAAATCACTCTTGGGTTAGGAATTCTGAAATCTTATACTAAATGCTTTGGATTATCCAAAAATTTCCTTTTAGAAGAATTTGTACTTATCATTCAGACCATTTTATCTCTCAAAGAGCACCTACAATTCAAGTATTTTTTCTTTCCAGGAAGCAGTAGAAGTACAACAAAATAAGCAGATATAATCAATCTTATTCCCTGTATCAGTTAGCTTGCTCCATTACATTTTAATTCTGGCTCCACTTTCCAGCTTTCTATATACAGCTGAAAAAGGAGATATAATATATAAATATATATATATATATATAGAGAGAGAGAGAGAGAGAGATGGGAAAATGAGAAAGGGATGGAAGAGATATACAGTTTTTATATCTTCAGCTCTATAGTCTATGACTCGATCAACTCCCAAGTTTTTCAAAAGCTTTGCCTTTCCCTCACCTCCACAGGTTGCAACCACTGAATTTCCAGCTAACTTTGCAAGCTGAACATAAAAAGCACGTCCAATTTTGTTATTTTTTGTTCTATAATAAACTACTGATCAAATTAGAAATTAAATACAATCAAGATTTAAGAACCAGGAGGTCCACGATACCTAATAATTTATTAAGTAATAACAACAATAATGATAGTAAAGCAGAAAATTAGGTCATGTTGACAATTCTTTATATTTTGTCAAATAAATTAGACAATCACTGCCCTATATTATACAATGCTCATGGGTGTAGAGTATTGCAACAAGAAGAAAATTATCCTACAATTGGCGGAATTAAAGAGATAGCATTAATGTGAAAGATATTATCTTCCTAATTGAAAGTAAACCTGGACTGCAAATTGTCCGGTCCCTCCTGCAGCAGCAGTAACCAGAACTAATTTTCCAGATTCCATTTGTCCAGCCTAAAAATTCCATAACAAGACAATATTGTCAGAGGGAAGTAAATATATGCGTCTAAGCAAGGAACTCAAGGAATATTTTAGATACAATGAAGGCTACAAAACAAGGAATATAGTGCATAAAGACTAGAGAATCATCATTCTAGTTAAAGATGAATACAGAATTGCCAATTTGATCGGGAAACATACAGCAAGTAGAAAAGTTAAGAAAATTTGTTCACATGAACATGAAGAATGACCTTCTCTAGAGCAATTGATGCTGTTAGTCCCGAAGTAAGCATAGCAACAACTTCTGGGTCTGGTCTTGCCACAGGAAGAACATGTTTTGAAGGAACCTAACTCAAACACAAAACCAGCATTTTTCATGTAGTGATAAAGTTAAGGAAAAGAAGGAACAATATAAAAAATTGATAGACATTTTTTACAAACTAAAAAAAAAAAAAACTATAGATATAACTAAAGTCAATTGATATCATGATTAAGTGGAACTTGACAACATTATGTCTCTCATAGTAAAGCAATTCTTTTGCTAACTAATTGAAAATAATGTTTTCAAGATAGCATACCACTATGAATTCAGCATAACTTCCAAAAGTCATGACAGCAACAGGAGAACCAATTTCCAAGTTAGTCACAGAATCCCCCACAGCAGCAATTATCCCCACACCCTGAAATTGCAAGTTTTATATAGATAAATTAAGCATCAAATGTGCCTTGGCATTATTGAAACAGTAACGGTATTAGTAACATGAAAAATAACATTAGCATGCCAAGACATTTAATGAGATTTGTCCTGCACCTCAAAACCAGCATCAAATGGAAGACGGGAAAGAAGGTCATTTCTGTTGCCACCAAAGTACGATCCTGAGCTGAAATTTACCTGCCCATAAATTTCCTTGTCATTGCATATAGTACATACATCCGTTTACATATATACTTGTATGTTATATTCACAAAAGAAGCAAAAGAGAATCTCTAACACAGCTTACTATATAACGTTCAGTAATCATAACATAACAGAACTTGATCCCATAATGCTCCTGCTCTGTTTCCTAGATTGTTCCCCACCCATGTCTATTTTTATTCTCCAACATCAACTACAACCCTTATCTGTGCAATTATCAGTTTTTTTCTCACTAGCAATGATAATAATGACTCATTTTACAAACCCTTGAGCTTGCTCAATGTTCTAAACTATTGTCAAGATTTTATTGCAGGTCTTTTTATCTTGACTAAGAATTTCAAAGAGTAATAAGGGATTGGATAAGCCTACTTAAAAAATGAAAAGAGACAGAAGAACACAAAGTGGGGAATCCCTGAAACAAGCTAGCAAAGCTTCTTAAGGTCCAAGAATACCTCACTCTTTTAGCACTCAACCATTTTCCCATTCTAGTTCATACACTGGGAATGACAGCAGTCTACTTGCTACCAATTCCAGAATAACCAAGGCTTTAGAGTCCTTTTCTAATACGAAACAAAAATTTGCATTAAAAATAATAAAAGTGCAAAGGAGACCAGAAGTCCTCTACCATACAGCAGTGTACAATAGATCCAAATAAAAAACTGAAGGACACAAAAACAAGATTGTGCAATATCCTAACCCACATGTTAATTATTGCAGGTCATGCCCATGCAAAATTTCTCATCAGCACTCTAACGAATGTCGTAAGATGCTTTTCCCCATATGCTAGATATAACATCTCCAGTGATTTATGCTAAGTTACGAATTCCAAAGAACAAATTTTTTCAGTAAAAGGGTTAAATGAACATGATTTCTTGAAAATCCAAAATATGTGATATTTTCCCCACTTGAACATCCGTTGCGTCACTGAAAAATGTAACCAGTCTCCAGTTTGAATTGTTTTGAGTTAAGTCAACTAGTGTAGACTTTATATATATAAAATAAATAAATAAATAAATAAATAAACAAGATGAAATAAATGAGGGAACAAATGGAACTTGTGAAGCATTTCACTTAAAAAAGTAACGAAAGAACACGAAGTTTAAAGTGCAAACTGGAAATAAAACTTTTTAAGCATAGGGACAAACTTACATCACTAGCATTTACACCGGCATAAATGATTTTCACAAGAACATGACGTGGATCAATGGGTAATCTCAATGGTGCGTGCACTACGCGAGTAGCATTTCGAAAATTGTGAGTCAGGGTGTGAACAACTCTGAAGAACAAAAATTATACATAAGAAAGAGAAGAAACATGGATAAGCAAGTCCACTTGTTGATACCAAATTTTCCTTGCTTTTGAGATTTAATGAAAAAACAAGAATGTGGAAATTTAGAATATCAAAATAAGCATAAAAACAAGTTATATGAGTTAGGTCTGAAAGATCATATCCATACCCTACAGAGAAATTTATACATAAGCACTGTAATATCAGTCAATTAGATATATTGTTGTCACATCAAAGGCTCATTAATTTCCAAACCTGATGTATTTTCTTTTTAAGCAATAAAAGGAGAAGTTGTTTGACTTATTTTTTACTCACACTTTCTCAAAACTATGAGGAAGTTGAAATTTCAGAGGAGCTTGGGATGAAATTTTTCCTCTAGATATCGAGGAGCAAATCGAGTATTTTGCTTCTTCCGTTGGAGTTGGCCAATACTCCATGCCTCTGCGATTACTAATCCATAGACAGGAACCAGCTTTACTCTCATCAGTAATAAGCTCGAAAGCCCCTGAAAGGCACAAACTTAGAACTTAGGAAATTAATATATTTAAAGTTGTCAAACTCACTTATTCCATGCATAGAACTAAATTACTTCAACTCTTATGTAATTAACAAGAACTCATTGAAACCAATAGTGATAATGGCATGAACACTTTATTCAAAGTATCTCTAGGATGCTGCACTACACTTCCATACAAGCTATAAGAAGGAGTTAGAAAACTCATACAATAGCCTTTCCAAAGGTTTTGTTTTCTTTTACCACATATAATTAACTATAAAAACCTTCTACGAACTTACTTGGAGTGCATTCACTCTGTTAATGGGCCTTGTTACAAGATGTGGAAAGTCAAACATCAAATGCATCACTATGCTTACATAACTGTCGCTAACAAGTAACAATTTCTTACATATAATTACCCCGTATCCCTTTTAATTAAAATACTGATAAGAAACTTAAGAAAATGCAGAATACAGGAATTAGCAATTTCGTACGCAAGCTTGTTATTAATATTTTCCTTTACTATACTAGAACTTCATAGTAAATATAATTTTCACATAGGATGTACCTTTCACCACCATTTCCATGGGTACATAGCCCCCCATCATACCAATAAATTTAGGATTCACTTTCGAGCCCATCTCAGTTTCAATAAACTGCATTCAAGTTAGAATAAATTTGATTTAGACATTTGTTTTGCAAGGACTTTTCATTCTTTGGGTTGTATTTACATATAAATTATAGTCTTACTTCAGGGCACAACACATTGATGCGAATTCCTTGACGTTTGTAGGGAACAAGTGACCTAGTAAACATAACAACACCTCCTGCATAAAGTAAATAAATAAACCCATAAAAAAAAACATGTGAAATCAAACTATAGTAACATATTTATGTGCAGATTAGATATCTTTTTATGTTTATAGACAGCCACTTAAGAAAGATATGCACAAAAATCAAACCTTTAGAGGCAGAATAGATGGGGTCAGTGTAGAATGGATAAAGACCAGAAGCAGACCCCATATTGATAATTACACCAGGCTTTTTAGTAGCTTCCATGGTTTTAATCTGTTTGGGAACAGTAAATGATTACTGAAAGACACCAAATATGGTCAACAATGAAAAAGCTGAAAAGGTCAAATATCAGTTAGAAACCCTTTTCATGTGGATCTCTAACATCCAGAACTAAAGAGTTATTCTAAGAGCCCATTTGGTAATGTGGGTTTTTTTTTTTTTTCTCCTGAGTTGTGTGTAATTTGCTTAGTTTAAAGGTTAGAGTTTGTATTTTTTCTTTCCCTTCACATTTATAGTAAAATAAGAAGACTGACAAACTCTAACAAACCTTAACTAACTCTTGAATTGAGCAAATTACACACAGCTCAAGATATATATATATATATATATATATATAAAAGAATCAAACAAACACATTATCATACGGGCTCTAAGTCACTTAATTCTTTTACATATATTTGTACAAAAAATATTTGACCCTTCATATATAATAAGTCATCATATAAAACTATGCATCATAAACAATGATATGCCTTCTAATCAATGTAGACCAATGAACTTTTCACAGGGTGACCTGAAGTATTTATTTTTCTATTGAAGAAAAGCAAGTGAAGCTTGACTACATACCGCAAGGCGGGTGCAATCAATAACAGCAACGAGGTTCACATTAACAGTGCGCTTCCATGAAGGAGTGCCATCAGTTTGATCCTTATAGAATGATATAGGATTACCTATCCCAGCATTGTTAACACAAATATCTAGTCCTCCGTATGTAGCTACATGCTTCTCAAATGCAGCACTTAAATCTCCTACGCAGCCAGAAAGAAGACACTGAAACATTTGAATCATGTTCTATAAAATTCTCAACCCGAAGAAAAAAAAAGTAAGACTTTCACTAACCGTAATTAGTAAGACTTTCACTGACCGTAATTAGTGACATCGCATTTGATGAATATAGCGGAAGGGAAACCCAAGTTGGGATGGAACTTGGCATTCACTTTCTCAATAAGGGATGCCACTTCCCTACCCTTTTCCTCCGAGAAATCAACCACCGTCACAAATATTCCTTTTCCTCCAAAAGCCAAGCTCAGAGCTTTTCCTGCATATCAACCCCACCATAATCAAATAAGCCCATCCATATCATATATACCATCAGGGAAACTGGGGGCTCCTTTCCCAAATCATAAACATAAAACTGAGAAAAAGTAAAAAGAATTTAGTACCAATTCCAGAGGCTCCACCGGTAACCAGAGCTGATAAACCTGGTTTCAGCTCCATTTTCTTTGGGGGAGACAGGACGTCGTAATTGACGTCAGAGACACACAGAGGATTATAAAGATTGAAACGTATATCAATGTCGTAGAGACCAAGGCTTCTGTCGTTTCCTGATCATATCGGTTAAAAGATCGAGGCACTACAAAGTACAGCCGCCCAAGACTCAGCCATTTTCAGTAGTAGACACCGCCACGGACAGAAAGAGAGTGAGTCATCAAACCCGGTCGGAATAATATATTTTTTTTTGGCGCAATTTTATAATCTATTTTAATTCATTTGGAAATATATAAATAGACATATCTTAGAGCATTTTAATCTAAATATTATAATAGTATTATTATTTTTAAATTTTAATCTTAATAAACTAATTTTAATTTAAAATATTAATATTAAATTGTAGTAAACAATTCATAGATCAGATTAAGAAAATAGCAATTCAAAATTAATTATATATATTTATATGCAGATTTTGTAAATGATAATGCCTTATTTTACCAGATTTAATATTGAATCCATTTTTAGCACAGTATGGAAGATTTTCAATGTCAAGTTTTAATGTCAAATTTTAATATTGGCATTTGACAGTTGCACTCCAGCAGAGGTATTATTATTGCACTGCCATTTTTATTAAGAACAAAAGTAATTTTATTCAACACCACCCTGTGGTTTAGCGGAAAAGAAATCGGTTATTTCATCGCACTGAAAAAATACTCTATTCACTAATTAAATTTTAAACTGATAAAATTCATCAAAAATTTTTCTTTTAAAAATAGGATAATGCGTATATGAAATCCATCCGGCTAGTAAAGCATGTGAAATTATTTATAATAAGCATATTTTTTTTCAATCCACCTATTGCAATTTGTGCTTTAAGTTTGTTTAAAAATAATCCAAATAAATAGAGTTGACTTGAGATTCTTTCCAAAATCATTTCGGTTGTATAATCAAATTGTGTGAGCTTTTTTTTTTTTTTGGTGAATCAAATTGTGTGAGGTTTTTTTTTTTTGGGTAAATCAAACTGTGTGAGCTGTCTCGTTGTCGTAGCTGCTTTTAAATTAATAATAAAGAGTTAGAAGACAAAAGTTTATAACACAAAAGTATACACATTTGGTGAAGGTTTTCTTTTTGGCTCGAAACTTTATTTAAAATATATAAATACAGAATAAAATGTACAAGTTTTACAAATATTGTGTACATTTCATTACCAAAAAATATTTATATATTGTGTACATTTCAATATATATATATATATATATATATATAAAGTGTTTCTATTCTCAAAATATTTTATAAAGGAAAAGTACTAAAGAATTAATACTTTAATACAAGAAAAAGTGAATTAATACTTTTACTTGCATGTCATGTTAGTCGCAATAAATAAACTTTTTTTTTCTCTTTTTGTAAGTTTTATTTGGTTCCTCTAATTAATTTTTCCAAATATCCATTTTTGGCCCATGTTAATTGAAAATATAGAGAACATGATATAGATGATAAATTTCTGGTTATATATATAAAAAAATATATTTCATAATTTAAATTTTTTAAAAAAATAGTAGGTTTTTCTTCATGTAATTAAAAAATATTAACTGATACAATTAATAAGAAAAATTAATTTTGGGGACTGATCAGATCAACAACCAAAATAACAAGCACATTGACGATTACCAAAGCCATGACAAGCACCGTGAGTTGCATTCTCCCAATTTATGCATTGATTATTACAACCAGACGATGATGAAAACCATGAACAAATCCCATACCATGTTTTGCTTCTTCTTTGCACACATCGTCCACATGCTATATCTGCATCATATCATATATGTACATATATATATATATATATATATATATATATGTGGCAGAAACTTTGTTAAAATTATTTTTAATTCAGATCAAGAACCATTTATTAATTAAATTTGAAATGTACAAATTAATATGATAATTCCCAATAAATTTATCTTTATAATAAAAGAGCATATATACCCAATTAAGCACCCCACTGAAAATGTAATACATATGTAAAAATATATTATATAACTGTATAGCCAAAATTCCTCCGAGCTGAGCTGAGCAGGCCCAAAGTGGAAGATTAGGCTGGACCATCAGGTCCAAGGTAGAAGATTAATTAAATCCATTAGACTGATCTGTCAAAGCCGAACCAATTTAATGGTGGTTTGACTCAGTCGAATAGGGAGTTTTCTGGAAGGAGCTTCCACATTCAACTTAGATGTTTGACTCGGGCATAAAAAGAGCTGAGCAACAAACAGCCATAATGGTACAGAACGGTCTCCCTTGGCTTGAATGTGGTAAGAGTTAAAGAAAGTTCCAAGTAGTAAAGTTTATTCAGCAATCAATGCTAAAATCCTTTCCTAAATTCTACCTTCCAAATTTGGGAAGAGCCAACTTGGGAAATTGCCCTAAATCAAGGTGGCTAGGTTTTTCTACCCTTGGTGAGGAAGGCAAAGCCAAGTCTATAAATATCTCACTATCACTTATAGCAAAGGTACGCACTCTCAGCTGATTTTACATTCGAAAGCCCAAACCATACTCATATACATACTGACTTAAGCATCAGAGTGTCTTTGGCCGGTACCACATCGGTGCTCCAAACTTTCATATTCGTCCTGTTTTGTAGGTCGGTGGCGGAGTGCACGATGATTTATGGCGGAGCAAAATCTGACATAAACAATAACTTCAATTTAGTTAAAACTACGTACTCACCCACAATTCCAAGGAGATGAACAAAGAACAATATAATGGTAAAGAGATATACAAATTTAGACATGTTAGCAAGCCATGTATATACTTTACTTTTTGCCACAAAATATATGTATATATATATATATATATGAAACATATATGGTACATTGTATAAGTTAAATATGCAATTAATTAATTAATTAATTACAAGTAAATATTAGCCCCTTACGATGTTGTTCACTATATGTCAAATGTAAGTGCTTACATTATAAAAATGTGTATTAATTCCCTGACGCTCCCTTTAGCTTTTGAACAGCCATTCACTCTACTTAATTATTTTCCCAAAAAAAAAACTCTACTTAAATTACAAACTTTTCGTTCAAGTTCACATTATGCATTCAAAGGTTGATTCAATTTTATTTATTTTTTACTCTTACGTACCTCTTTAATTTTATTTGCATATATAAATATATATTATTATATTTATACGTATGTGCTATGGGCAAATACTCCAAGCCCTGTAAATCAAGCTTGATAAAGATAACAAGAGCCCAAGTCGTATCCATATATAATTATTGATTTAATTTGTATCAGATCAAATCATTTAAAACCTTTTAATTAAAAGGGTTATATTTAGTTCATAAAGTCATATCCATATATAATTATTAATTTAATTTGTATACACTACTTAATGTATTTTTTTTTCTCCAGCAAAATCATGTTACCTCAATAGTCAATCCTATTGCATGCCTTTTGCATTTATAATGTCCCTTCGTGTGTATCTAATAACTATCAAAACGTGCACATGGGGGGTGTGGCCTAGTGGAAAGGGAAAAAACTCTAATACTCCGGGAGTACCAACTCCCGCCCCGCTGAGGTGGTGCCATATGGATACAAATATTTATGAAATATTACGTGACACCATCTCAGCGGGGCAGGAGTTGGTACTCCCGGAGTACCAGAGTTTTTTTCAGTGGAAAGGAAGCCGAACGTTCCATCACATTCGTTTGCGATAGTTGTAATTCGAGTCTGGCAAGCCCCATTATTACCTCAGGTGTACTCAATCTTACTTAATGCGCTAGGTGTACAAAATTTGTTAAGGGTGTGAGCCAGCTACTCTAGACTCCAAAAAGATTGCAAAGCTGGAGCAGCAAGAAAGTCTTATCCACTAACAGAATCTGAGCTGATGAGATCCACATCGAGACCCTTTTTATTTATAAATAAAAAATAAAAAAAATAACTATCAAAACGCACTTGGGGTGTGGCCTAGTAGAAAAGAACCGACCGTTCCATCACACTCGTTTGCGAGAGTTGTAGTTCGAGTCTCGGTAACCTCTGTTATTGCCTTAGATGTACTCAAGTTTACTTGAAGCGCCAGATGGAGAGGGATCTGTTAGAAGGTTGAGCCAGCAAAACTGAAGCAGTAAGAAGGCTCTATCCATAAACAGAATCATGGACTGATGAGATCCACATCGAGATATTTTTTTATTTATAAAAAAGTAATAATAATAACTATCAAAACTAATGTTGAGTTGAGTTAAATTAATTTAACTGGTAATTATACATGACCCTTTATATATCCAGAGAATGCAGTGTGAAATTATTCTTAATATTTCAATTGCATCAACTAATTTTTAAATTTTATTTATTTATTTGTAGCGAAAGGATGTACATGCCCAGGATTGGATACAATTAGTCTCAATCTAGTGTTTTAAAATGTCATGCATCTTGCACAGTTTATATACTTCCGCTTAATTCCTTATAAATTTCTATTATAAAAAACTTCCAAGTTAAATAATTTTAGTCACTTAAAGAGAGATTGATGTTGAACTTTTGGTCACCAAAAAGGTATAAAAAAAATGTTTAAATTTATGTTTTTGTATGTGAAGATTCATGAGTTCGATCAATTCGATCACTAAGCTCACTAAGCTGCTAGTTGTGACAAAATTAATTAACGTCAATTCTCGAGACTATAGAAAGATGATCAGCTAATGTAACCAAAACCTTTTTAATACAGGGTTAACATGGTCGACGTTTCAATCATTTTGTGACTAACCCTTTTAGTAATGAAATTTCTTACTTCAAAAGCTGAACATTATTGGTGACTAACAGATACATACATATATATATATATATATATATATATATTAAAAATCAAGTAGAAATTTGTTCAAGGCATGTCACATGCAAATACCATTTTAGTTGACATTAAGTTAACCGGTATATATTTTTAGCCATCCCAACAATTAAAATAGCAAACACACTTGTGCCAAAGAAATCCTTCACAGAATCCATGTGTTGCATCCTCCTTATTTTTGCAAATCATGTTACAATTTGATTCTTCATCGCTTCCCAAAGTCATCCAGCTACATTTCCCATACTTTTTTTTTTGGTAGAAAAAAAAGGGCATCAATATGAAAATCATTAGCCCAGGATTCTGTTAGGAGATAGGGCTTTTGTTGCTGCTCCAGCTTTGTAACCCTGTAGGAGTCTAGAGCAGCTAGCCTACTCCCCTAATAGTTCCCTCCACCCGGCGTTTAACAGGGCTGAGTACACCTGGGGCCTAAACAGGGGTTTACCAAGACTCGAACCACAACTCTCGCAAGCGAGTGTGAGAGTTCAGTCAGCTTTCTTACCGCTAGGCCACACCCCCAGGTGCTACATTTCCCATACTTGCTTTTATGTGATGTGTACATTCACCAATTGTTGCATCTGCATCATTACCATAAATAGTACATATATATTTCATTAAACAAAATCCTTTTTGTAATATAGAAATTAATTATAAATTATCACACACATAATATATTATATGTAGACATGATGAAGAATATCACACTCGCTTGCGAGAGTTGTGGTTCGAGTCTTGACAAATTCTGTTATTGTTTCAGATATATTCAACCTTGTGCGAGGTGGAAGAGAATCTATTAGGGGGTTGAACCAGCTTCTTTGGACTCTTACATGACTATAAAACTGGAGCAACAAAAAAGTTTTCCTTTTTTTTATTATTATATAAAAAAGTGAAACATAATTATATAAATATGTGCAAGTGTGTATGATCGTATGAATAAAGTGCTAAGGCGTACTCACCAACATCTGCGAGGAGGATAAATATGAATATAGTGATAAGGAGGTTAACGACTTTGGAAGTGAAAACCATCTTAATTCCTTTGCTTAATTGTGCTACAATTCATATCACACACACACATATATATATATATATATATATATATATATATACATATTAATGAAGATATCGAACTTGAAAATTACATCATAAAAACACACACACACACATATATATATACACATAAATAACATATTAATGAAGATATCGAACTTGAAAATTACATCATAAAAAAAAACACACACACACATACACAAAACTTTTATTTATTAAGTGACGCTTTATTTACTTGATAAATTATCCTTGTCGAAACTCTCTGCGCTATGAATGGTGATATAGCCTTCAAATTTAGACACTTGGACATGTTTTAATTTTTTAGTTAATTAATTTCAAGTTCCTGCAATTCAATCTCTTAACAGCCCCTTGACCAATGAAAAAATAATAACCCCTTGATAGCCCCATTCTATCTATTTTCCAGTTCATCACTAGGTCTCTACATTATCCGAAGGCTACTTTTTATGCATTCATTTTTTGGGTCACATTAATTAGTTAACCGCAAATTTTCGGTTTTTATTTATTCTGTGCTGCAAATTGTAAGATTTACCATCTCAAAGATTGATAGAGAAGAGTCTTTAAGAAACATAATCAATAACAAATTTTGATCAATGAGAGTTGTTTTATTGTTTTAACTTGTTTTGTTTTAAATATATTCATCGACATTGCACAATGAACATAACAGTAACATGGCACAATGCACTGTGCGAGTTTACGAGTCACAATCCATAATCAGCCTTCTCTCTCTCTATCACTAATAATCACTATATAAATATATATATTAATTTTTTAATGCTAATTATGTCAAAATCAATGAATTTTTTAATGTAAATTATTTCAAAATCAATGAATTGGCATTGCACACTTGGGTTTGCATGTGATACTCTGCTCCTGTACTTGAAAATAAAAGAGATCGATGCGAAAAAATGGGGAAAAAATTTGTTTCAAATCTTTGAAGTTCTTGCTGTCTGTGCAGCAGTCTTTGAGAAACAAAATGGGTGTGAAGGACTTCAAAAACTATATGAATGACTTTAGCAGGATAATGGAATTTAAGTTGCCAAAGAGTCTAGAAATGAAAGATTACACTTCTGCAAGCTCCTTGAGGCATTTAAACATACTGTAATGAGAAATAAATCTCTTGCCTGATCGTATGCAACCACAGAAAGCACATTTAGTAACATAACCTTAAAAGTCAAGCAAATGCTTGATTGCGTTTCAGACATCAGGCTTCGACCGAAATGTAAACTTACACAGCAACCTTTATTAACAATATTACTTATCGTATTTCATATGACAAACTGTACAACTTAATTTACAAACCAAAGGCAAGTTTGACAAAAGGGGAAGACATTAATCGGTATGTATACTTGAGAAATGTTTGTGAAAATTGAACAGTGAATTTACAAAAATCAATTAAGGTGTCTAGACAAGTCACTCGAATGATTTCCCATGTTTTGTTAACTTGCTAGCTTAAAAGCATCAATGAACAAACCGTAAGTGAATCCCATCTTGAAATTGTTAAGAAGGGCGAGGGGGAATGTTACCTTTGGACGGCTGTAATAAAATCTTGTCACGTACTCAGTAAGAAGAACACACACTACAGCAGCTATCACATCATTGACTCCTAAAGCTCCAAAGGACAGAGAGATTGTTTGGGCAACGTAGAAGCCACCCAGCAAAGAAATCCCCCCAAAGAGAGCCCTCCGGGAGGGACTTCGAAAATAGTTCCTTGAGAGCTCAGGCACGATTCTGATTATATCAACTAGTCTTCTAGGCCCTCCATTTTCTTGCACAGCTCGAACACGAAGAAACCTAGGTGAGGATCTAAAAGTAAAATCTACAAATTTTGCATGTGAACCTCTTGTTTGAGGACTTGAACCAAACATAAGAAGGCCTGAAGAGGGAAAACTTATAGAATGTGCCATTTCAAGGTTACACAATCAATATCAACCACAATTCCTATCCTGTAAAATTGAAATGGGAGTACCAATAAGTAACACAAATGGATGGATATAGTGAATGATGTGTTTTACCATATATGCATCACTTCTAATGTCAAAATGAATATATTAAGTCAAACACACACACACTCTATGAGAGATCAAAACTCCAATAAATAATTAAAAACGCCAGCCAACTTGACTATATAAACTCTTGCTGTTCACCATGTTCCACAGATTTAATCCTGTTTTCTCCTAAAATTGCAGGTTAATAACACTTCAAAAGCTTAGGTTCTTAACTAGAATGTGAGGTCAGCCATATCAAAGAACTTATGTTCAAAATTCCTTGCAAACTTGATCACTGTCTTAACCTCCTAACCACAGCAATGTCTAACAACAGAACTCCACTTATGAATCCTTGTAAGAACATATTGTTACTAGTAAAATACTTAAATTAGGAACCATGTTATCAAATATGCACAGTAAAAATATTCTCTCTTTAACTATGTATCTTTTTGTGTCTGAGGAGGCACCACAGAATATAAGCCAGCCATAACTTAAGCTCCATCTGGATGCATGAAAATTTAAAATATAAATGTTAAAGAATGCATTGTGTACAATATAAATAATTTGATCTTAACAGCTTAAGTTTTTGGATTGATGGTAGCTTAACATGGTATCAATGTCTAATTATCCATCCAGTCTATTCTTTGATTCAAATTCCTAATAGTTTAACTTTTTGAGATTAATAGTAACCTAACAAAAAATATAGTTCCAACCATCACTTTGAATTCCTAATGGATGAAAGCCTACAAAACAGAAGCCTTCAACCTGATACAATCACTCGGAATAATTGAGCTTCTCTCATCTGTTTTTTTTTAAGTAAAAGGCTTTTTTCTCATATTTGATCACACCACAATAAGAGACACAAAATCACCATCACATTTCATTACTTAAACAAACTCAGCAAGACAATCAACAAAATGGTAAATTTCCCAAGCATAAAAAAGTTGGAATCATTGCTAAACCTAATAGAACCATCTGAGATTTAACATATCTAACAGTTGAGACAAATAAAGGCAATTCTAATTCGACCAACATATATATATTTTAACAAAAGGAAACAAAGCTATTGAACATTGTTACTTTATGCAGCATAGATAAAGCTGTCCCCAAATAACTCATAATTTCCTTCAACTTCATCAGGTTTCTCAGATAAAATCCGGCTTGCTACCAATCACCTAGGCGGTACAGTAGATAGTAACAGCCCAATCTCATACTTACAAGAGAAACATAAGGAAATAAAGACACCCAATTAAATAATGTATCAGAGAAAGCGACAAAATTTTGGATTGGGCTTACTTATAATGCATATTAGGCCGATCCAGAATTTTAATGAAAACACTGAAAGCCAGAAATGGAGCTAACCCCTTATATATATATATATATATATATATGGAAAAATTCATACAACTGAATCTAAACACTTCCATTTGGTAGCGACCCATACGCACTATTTTTGCTTAAGCAGCAGTAACTCGTAGAAAGGTAGGTAATTTTTTTCTCAGTTTTTTCTTTCTAATAATCAATTTAAAGTTTCAAACACGTTAATATTTTTGAAAAATTAGAACTTTGCTAGAAATTGAAACACTTACGGTAAAATTGCTATGAAAGTTCCAGGGAGCCAAACTGAGAATGATTATGACTTTGTTGAGAAGCCATTGTAGAGCGAAACTGGAAGGGCTTGTGGTCAAGGGCGAGTGCACTGCCACTCAAAGCGTGGTCTTTCTCCTCCTAATCTCATATCCAGACCTGCTCGCACCTAAAGGGACAGCTTCGTCTTTTATACACCAGCCCAAAAGTATGGGTTGGGCTTCATTCAGATCTATAGCCCTTCACCTTTTATTTTTTATTTTAATTTACGCATTTGAAATAAAAGTTACTAACCTTATTTAAATTGGACTAATTTATTTTATTTAATAAAATGCATATTGATTAAAAAATATATAAAATTCCAACTTAAAAAATTCAGTAATTTTTTATATGTACAAAATTAAAAGTTTTTTTAAGAAAATAATAAAAGGGTTAAAAATGTTATTTTCTTAAAAAATATATAGATTGACTAATATTTGACCAATAATGATTGCTAAATTGAAAAGAAAAAAAATGAAATACAAGAGATTATAGTATAATTTTACAAAATAAGGTGGTAATTTTTGCAAAAAAATAAATGTCAAAATACATAGGACTATTATAAAATTTATCTCATATATATATATTTATATAGTTAATTAAGAAAAGTAAGGACTTCATATAAAAATAAAACTTGGTAGTATACTACTTTAATCATCCCATTTATGATCATTTGTCGACAAATGCTCTCTAGTATTTTCAAGAGTCCATACTTGCACAAAACTTTCCTTTTCTATATCCAAGCAAGAGAGAGAGAGAGAGACATTTTTTTCTTCTATAGAGGACAGAATTTAAACAATATATATGTATATATATATAAATTCTTAAATTGTTTTATATATATATATATATGTATAACAAATTACTGCCTTCTAACAAATTACTGCCTTCCGAATTTATGTCGGCGGTGTTCAACTTCGATTTAGACACGTTTATGTTTAAATTAAAGTAATGAAATATAAAAAAACGGTTTTAATTAAAAGTGCCCGCGGCAATTTACGGCCAGCAAGGAAACACAGACGTAGACGCAAATAGACCAAAAGTGTCACAGAAGGAGATCATCGTTCCCAACCCGTTTTAAATCTCTCTCGCCCAAATTCTCCGTCGAATCGCACTCTCTCACCGTGCTTTAGATGGAGGTTCGAGCTCAACCTCGACCTTCCATCGAAACCAATACGAACCTATCTGCCAAACGCAGCGTTGCAGCACTACCCTGTTTTCTGACCCCCAAACCCTAGAGTTTCCCAAATTCCGCTCAATTTTGGTATTTGTCGTTGTTTACCGTCGTCGCCAGCGGCCATGTTTCCGTGGAACATCGCGAAGTCCGCTGAGGCGATGTTCTCACGGTGGGCCGTGAAGAGGGTGTGTAAGTTCTTTCTGAAGAAGAAGTTGGGTCAGTTTTTGTTGGGGGATATTGATTTTGGCCAGCTCGAGGTTCAGCTCACTCAAGGCACAATTCAGCTTAGTGATCTCGCGCTTAATGTTGATTATGTTAATGAGAAGGTGCGCGCTGTTTTTTTTGGTGTGTTTTATGCATTATCTAATATTGTTCATGAGAAAGTAAAAGAAGAAAGGTAACACAGTTGAAATTTTTTGGCTTCATATTATTACTTAGGTCGTTCTTTATGTTATCATTGTTGGGTCTTTAAAGTTCAGCCTTGTGTTAGGTTCAGTTGAATGAAATTTTTTCTTTCTCCTGTTTGTCATTGATATACTCTATCATGATAATCTTCTTATCATTCTAGAAAGAATTTGATGCTTGAGTATGTTGCACCAGAATTTGAAGTACTTTGCGTCCCAAAATTTGTGGAATATCTGGAAATTCATGAATCTTGCTATGCTCGTTTATCTATATCATTATTGCTTTGGTTTTTATTTTTTTTTATATTCCACTTTGTAGCTTTTTACGAATCCTGTTGTTTGTGTTCTCATAATTTGGGTCGTGTGGAGTTTGTTATTGCATCTTGAGTTTGACATCTACTTGCATTGCTTTGTGGCTACTGGTTCTAGTTTGGCGCAGCTACATCGGTGATAATTAAAGAAGGTTCAATTGGCTCCCTATTAGTTAGATTGCCTTGGAAAGGTAAAGGTTGTGAGGTTGAGGTCGATGAACTTGAGCTTGTACTTGCTCCATATGCTAAGGATAATTTACCTGCTGGAGTTGAGACTTGCAACTCTGGTCGGGATGGTAATCAAGATCTTCTCTATGACATGGGAAAGCTTGATTTCAAAGTCTAGCTGTAGAGACAAGAAGCAAAGATTGTTCAAAGCTTTTGAGTTGATAATTGCATTTGATCCAAATTCACCCGAGGATAAAAAGAAATTGGGTAGTCCTAGGGCCTTGGTACTTCGAATTTCGGAGACAGAATGTGGAACTTGTGTCTCTGATGATGCTAATCCAAAGGCTGAAACAAAAGCTGAGAGCTTTTTTGGGATTAGTCAATTAACAAATTTTGTCAAGTTTCAAGGAGCAGTACTTGAACTTCTTCAAATGGATGGTATTCACACTGAAACCTGCTTTCCACGCATGGAAACAACACTTTGTGAATCTTTTTCAGGGTGCCATCCATCGAGTTTTACGACTCCAATCTTGACAGGGGAAAGAGGTGGCTTTTCAGGCAATTTAAAATTAAGCATACCTTGGAAGAATGGGTCTTTAGACATTCGTAAAGTGGATGCAGATGTTTCTATTAACCCTGTAGAACTAAGATTTCAACCCAGCACAATAGAATGGCTTTTACACACATGGGAAACTTTTAAGAAGTTGGAGAAGGATGGAAGTGATTATGTTCTTAACAAGTCTACAGATACTGTTCATCTTAGTTCAGCATCTAATGGCCTTTTATCAAAACCTGGCTCTGCTGCTATTTTCATGAACAAGGTGATTCCAATCCGTGGTGAGTTCTCTGATTTATCTTCATTTACAATGCGAGAATCACCAGCTGAAGCTCTACTACCTGGGCCACATTTTATATCTGATTGGGTACCATTATCTGCTAATAGAAGTCAAAAAGTTAGTACTGAAGAAGAATTTGATTTTGGGGCAAGGTTGGTAATCCTTTTGAATCTGTCAGTTTCATTTTTTCCCCTTACTATTAAGCTTTCTTCTTTCTTGAGTTATTCATTTGGTTTTCCTGCATTTAGTAATACCATGCACGAGAAAAAGGAAGATCTCATACGTCAATCACTCCTTTTTGACATTTTTGTATTAATGGTTGTGTCCTTTGTGCAGTGTGGATCAATTCTTTGAGTGTTTTGATGGGATGAGAAATTCACAATCAGCATTAGGAAGCAGTGGGATGTGGAACTGGACATGTTCTGTTTTCAGTGCTATTACTGCTGCATCCAGCCTTGCTTCTGGATCTTTGCATGTTCCATCTGGTATGTGTATTTTGCACATAAACGCAATTCTACGTGTTGCCTGTTTATTTCTTATAATTTGCATGTAAACTACACTGTTTCATAATTCTGAATTATTTATTCTCATGGCATATTGTACTTATGTCAAATGATTCTTATTTTCAATGTGGTCCAATGTGTTCTTGAGGGTGCTAACTCACAGTTCTGGTCAAGTGATTATGCAATAACTAAGTATTTTGCCTCATGTAACTTTAGACAATGTATAAATTTTTGTTTTTGGAATTTGTTGTTGGAACTTTGACATTTTAAAAATCATTTACAGAACAGCAGCATGTTGAAACCAATCTTAAGGCAACTTTTTCTGGAATTTCTGTTTTCTTGTCCTTCCAAGATGAAAACAAGAAATATCCATGTGATATGGATAAGCAGATTAATGCTGCATCATATGTTCCTTATCTAGGTGCTGAATGCCGAGACATCCTTCTCGTAGTGAAGGTAATTATTGTGACAGGGTATCTACCCTCTCCCAGAATATGTGTTTTAACTTCTCTTCTAAATACTTTTGGTACTTGATATCCCACTATTCTAACTTGAAACATTTGATAAGGTCAACAGGTATGTCCTCAAGAGATGAGGTTTGAAGGAACATTGCAGTATCTTGAGATTATTAATTACTCATGCTTCAAAGGTGGTGCTATGAACTCTGGCTTGCAAGATTGTAATGATGATATTAACAGCCGAATGCAAAAGATTAGACAACTTCAAGAAGATGTTCAAGATGCCCTCCCTCCACTTGCCTCTGTTGAATATTCAGACAACTTAAATGGTTTAGTTGGTAAAAATTTTCCATTTGGAAATAGAGACAATGTGCTCGAAGTTACAATGCTTAAAACTTCAGGCGTCACTCATTGCCAATTTACTGTGAAATCGAGTTCATCAGATGGCTGTCTAAAGGGGCACACATCCTTTTCAGTGAAATTACCACCGTTTATTTTCTGGGTGGATGTCCCCTTGATAAATATGTTGTTTGAACTATTTAAGGAAATTGGAAATTCTCTTGGAAAGCCTGATGTATTTTCATCTCAGACCTTCAATAGGAAGCATGGATCATCCCATGGGGACGTTAGAAGAGGTTCTAATTCTTGTGTTGCAACCTTGCCTTCAGCAGAAAGTATGCGGGGTAATATATTGATCCTTAATGCAAGGGTGATCCTATGTTTCCCTTTAGGGAGTGACAAAGATGTTAGACGCTTCTCTTCCTGGGATCAGTTCATTGCTCTTGATTTTTCTTTGCCATCTGCTGGTAATAGGGAAACATATCAAGGCAGTGGTTTAGGTGGAAATTCAGAGAAAAGGGATTCTTTACTAGCAGCATGTTCTTTGCATTTGAATGTTGGCAATCTTAACATTTTCTTGATCAATCCTGCAAGTAAAGATTATGCTGGAATTAACTCCGGTAGCATTCAGAGGCTGAAATTTTGTGCTGAGAACATTTTATCTGTCAACACCAGAACAGGTTGTCTTTTGTCATCAGTTTGTTTTTTCAGGAGGGTCAAGTGACTGGCCCTTGGATAGCAAAGAAAGCCAAGTTGCTTGCTACTTTTGAGGAGTCAAAGAGCGGTTATAATTTTGTGGGAAAAGGTTATGAGTTTGCTTCTGTATCTACTGTGAAAGATCTGGACGGTTTGAATTCTCAAACTCGAGAAGAGATTGTTTTGAGCTCTGCAATTTTCCTTCATGTTCGTCTATCAGCTGTTACGATAAAATTAGGCAGTTCACAATATCAAGACTTAAACTGTCTTTTAGATAAGATAATAAATGGCTTATCATGTGTGACTTCTGATGAAGCCAATGCTAAAGCAGAATCTTCAACATTGCAAACATCTATTCTTATGGACTTTGATGATGTAGAAATTTTGATTATGCTGGATGTAAAGGAGAATATTAAAGGCTCAATGCAGAGTGAACTTCCTGGTTCTTGGTATTATCTAAAACTGCAAATTCAGAATTCTGTATTGCTGTCTGTCTCAAATATTGGTGGTATTAAGGGTGCCAATTTCTTTTGGCTAGCCCATGGTGAAGGTAAATTATGGGGTTCCATCTCTGGTGTTCCTAGTCAAGAGTTTCTTTTGATCTCATGTAGCAACTCCACAATGAAACGTGGTGATGGAGGAGGGTCAAATGCATTGTCATGTAGGTTGGCTGGTTCTGATATTGTATACCTGTGGGAGCCCGAGTGTTTTCATGGTTTTACATCTTTAACTGTCAGATGTGGCACACTTGTTGCAGTTGGTGGTCGCTTGGATTGGTTGGATGCTATAATAACCTTTTTCAGTGTTTCCTCTACTAAAATTGAACAAACAAGTGAGAAGATTAGGCAAAAGGGGGACTTGGATGCACCTTGTGGATCTTCTTTCATTCTTAATTTGGTTGACATTGGGTTGAGTTATGAGCCATATGTAAAGAATGGAGTGGTGAAGAGTGAAGTTTTGAATTCTGAGTCCACTTTTTGTAATGCGAAAGAAGAAATTGGTGAGGAATATGTTGCCTGTCTATTGGCTGCATCTTGTTTAAATCTCTCAAGTTCAACTGTGGCAGGTTCAAAGGAAAATGAATATAGAATAAGGGTGCAAGATCTCGGGCTACTTCTTTGTATGGTGTCAGAGTGTGATAATTTAGGTGGCGCGTACAATGCAGAACATCTTCGGAAGATTGGCTATGTCAAAGTTGCTCAGGAGGCAATGGTTGAAGCAATTTTGAGAACCAATTGCAAGAATGGCCTTTTATGGGAGGTAGAATGTTCTAAATCTCACATTTACATGGAAACTTGTGGAGACACCACTTCTAGTATGATTCGTTTAGCTGCTCAACTCCAAACACTTTTTGCTCCTGATATGGAAGAGTCAGTGGTGCATTTGCAGACTAGATGGAGCAAAGTTCAGCAGGAACAAGAAACAGAAAATTTAAACGATGAAATTAGGCTCTCCAATTGTGATTCTGCACCGTCAATTTCTGAAATGTATTCTTCAAGTGTAGGAACTGAGAGGGAACCTGGGTCGGGTGGCTTGATGGATGAGATATGTGAAAATGTGTTTCAAGTAAATAAGGATTATATCTGCCCACATGATTTTTCTGAATCACTACATTGTCTTACACTTGATGACAACTTTGGTGGAGAGGTGGGTAAGCTGAGTGTTGACACTCTCTCTTATAGTGCGTCCTTTGATGGGCTAGTGCCTGTTATAGAATTGGAAAGTAGTCAGACCTCATCTTTCCAAGAAGGTAGCTTTCCAGAGTTTATAGAAGGCTATTGTTTATCAGAGTTGCAACCAATGTTAGAACTACCTATTGGTGGGCAATCATCAAATGAGATTCGTAAATGCAACTCTAGTAATGTCAGCAAGGCAAATGTTGGAAGAGAAACTAATGGATGGTATGAGGATGCTTCTTTTAGAATTGTAGAAGACCATGTTTTGAAGGTGAGTGAAGGGAGTAGTGTGAGCAAACTCGAAGAAGACAAGCTTTCTTCTATCGACTGTGTAAAAGTGAATGATTTCAGAAGGGCCATGGGACATGTAGTTTTTAAAAACATCAATGTTAGATGGAGAATGCATGCTGGCTCTGATTGGCACAACTGCGGAGGGGGTGATCCACAGTCTACAAATGGTGGTGGAAGGGATACGTCTGTATGTCTAGAGCTTTCACTGTCCGGAATGGAAGTTCAATATGATATTTACCCAATTGGTGAAATACATGTCTCTAAGCTTTCTCTTTCTGTTCAAGATTTTCATATTTATGACAGAAGCAGAGATGCTCCATGGAAACTGGTAAAAATTATTATTCTTTTACAAAAGTGATCTCAAATTATTATTCTTTTTACAAAAGATCATTTGTGCCTTCTACAATAAGGTTTTAAAATATCTTCTCTTTTTAAACTGGAAGGTGCTAGGATATTATTACTCAAAGGATCATCCTCGGAAATCATCCTCAAAGGCATTCAAGCTGGACTTAGAATCTGTCAGACCAGATCCTTTAACACCTCTTGAAGAGTATCGGTAAGTGTCATGTAAGTTTATGATATTTAAGTTGGTTCTGCAATCTGCATAGCCTTTCCTAATGGGAGAGTTGGGAGACAATATTTTAGTCTCTGCCTTGTGGAGCCCTATTTTGTGATAATTAATTTATTCTGTCTCATTTAATTTCATTTTGGGGCCAGTTAACTGTTAGGACTTAGACCACTGATAGCTTTGTTTTCATTTCAGATAATGTTTCCTATAACCTGTCGTTATTTTTTATTTTTTTAAGTTAAACTGAAACCTGGAAAATTTTATGTTTACAATCTATCAGAAATCGAAATGCATGGATTTTCTTTCAAATTTGTTGAGGGCGTTTCATTGTTGGTTAGTTTAGTGAGTTTGATAATGAACTATTGCCTTCTTGCAACAAGAGAAACAGTTATTCCATTACTTGTTTTGTCCGAGTGCAGATGTCAGATCTTTACAAGTACAATGAAATTGTCCAATTTTGCAACTATGCTGTGGACCTCATTTTATAACACTGATGATTACTCTTTTTTCGTAAACCTCATGGTCAATTTATGTAATTTGGTCTATTCTGCAGTAGGCACAGTGTTGTTTCTTTATCTTATTCATAGTAGGAGTATTTTTTTCTTGTTACTATATGATTATGAGGTATTATATATAATCATGGCTGACTTGATGGTCTTTCTTTTCAAATAATTTTTCATAGAGGTGTAAAATTTTGTGGTAACAGTGTTAAGTGGGTGCTGAATCTTGTATTTTTTCCCCTTTTAGGTTACGCATTGCATTCCTTCCTATGCTTTTGCATCTTCACCAGTGCCAACTTGATTTCCTCATCAACTTTTTTGGGGCAAAAAGCTCATCAGTTGACCAGTCTCCAGATTGTCATAAATGTTCAGATGGTTCAAAATTGTTGTCAGTTACAAGTAATAATACTGCTGGGCCCAACTCTATTGCAGAGGAGGCATTTCTTCCTTACTTTCAGGCAAGTTGTGTCGCAGTTTTATTGTTTTTAATTCCACTTTTTTTATTGTCTTCAGTTTTACACTTCATCTTAAGTTGCGTCCATGAAATTTATGTGTGAGCTTCCGTCTTTTGATAGGTGATAATTTATTGGTAAGAATGTGAGCATGAATAGAATATAGGCAGTAATCAAATTCCATTTAGCTAATGCTCTATATTGGGTTGGTCGTGCGAACTTTGCATCCAAACTAATTGTGGGTTTAACTTGAATTCTTTTCTGGCACTCAATTCTAACCAAATCCCTATTCACGACTACATATTTAATGATTGTATTCTTGCTACATCTATAAGAGTGAAACTTGAGAAAAATAGATGAAGAAAAAAGGAAAGGAAAATCAAATAGAGTAACAAAGCGAGTTTTATCTAACCTAGTAAAGAATATCCGGGGAGCAAATAGATCCTGTGAAGCTGACATTCAGCGACAGAGACTGCCAGAGTAGAACCTGGAGGTGATTAGCCTAAATCTTCAGGCCCTCAATGCACGGTTACTCCTTCCTCACAAAATGCACAATGAGACATGAAGGGTTGCCCTAGTTTTATGTCTACCAAATCACCTCTCACTCGCTGAGACCTCCTTGGAACTCTGTACAAATTTGATTACTGACAGTTCGTATTCATGAATTTGATTACTGACAGTTCCTATTCAACTGACTGTCTTTGTTTTCTTCTGGGACATCCATGATTAAATTCAATTTTGGATTTTGAATTATACTAGAGAATTTGGTTTTTCTATACCACTTGTGTCTCATTTATTTTAATAAATATTTTGAATGTGTGGGTTTTGAATGGAGTCAAGGCAATATAGTGAATTCTTTAATTTTGTTTCAGAATGTTGATATATGGCCTATTCTTCTTCGGGTCGACTACAGTCCCCACCGTGTTGATGTAGCAGCATTGGGAGGTGGCAAGTATGTGGAACTTGTTAACCTTGTTCCCTGGAAGGTAATCTGTTGCACTTTAATACCTTTGTAGTTGTTAATTTTTACTCATCAGGAAAAAAAATAAAGTTCAAGTTTTTAATTGTACTCATAGAAAAAAGAACAAAGGTTCAAGTTATTTGTTATCATCTGCTGGATCTTTTTATCTATTTTGTTTCTATCTTCAAGTCTTTGCAAGTGTATGATCCTTGAAACTAGTAATGGCTAGTGTTGCTAATGTCAAATATGCCTTGTCATATGTTCTCTCCAACAAACTTCCTCTTTTAGAAATTCAATTGCATCTTGTGTCGGCTAATTTTGTACTTCTGATAAATAACTGTGGAATCAGTGACTCTTTTTGTTTTGCTGTTGAAGTTTTATTGTCTACAACAAGATGCTTATTTGGATAGGCAACGAGCCTGTAGTCACACTTTCACAAATTGATTTCAGGGTGTTGAGCTCCAGCTCAAGCATGTACGTGCGGTTGGTATCTATGGCTGGGGCAGTGTTTGTGAAACAATTATAGGGGAGTGGTTGGAAGATATATCTCAAAATCAGGTTTCAGTGGCACTCTTCATACCTCTCAAGAGTTCTGACCCTCTTATATATAATATGCTAAGTTCACATAATTAGTTGTTTTAACCCTAATTCTACAATGCAGATTCATAAAATATTGAGAGGTCTTCCCACCATACGTTCACTGGTTGCTGTTGGAGCTGGTGCTGCAAAGCTGATCTCTATGCCAGTTGAAAACTACAGGAAGGATAAGAGACTACTTAAGGGAATGCAAAGAGGTAAATTGAATTGAGAAAATCTTTTATATTAAAATTAGATTCCCTTTCTGAAACCAAGGCATTAGTTATTAGGATTTATCAGTTTATAGGAATATATTTAACGTAGGCAGTAAAAGCTTCAACGATCATGGTTTTAAATTGCTTCAAATCTTTGCTCAGCTATCCATTGGTCTCAATTGATTGGCATCATATGCATACATCCTCTTGGTTCCAGGTACAACTGCATTTCTTAGAAGTATTTCACTTGAAGCTGTTGGGCTTGGAGTGCATTTGGCAGCTGGAGCTCATGATATTTTGCTCCAAGCAGAATATCTTTTTACAACCATTGCTCCTTCTGTACCATGGCCTGTACCAAGTAAATTAAAAACAAATGTTAGATCTAATCAGCCTAAAGATGCTCAACAAGGAATTCAACAGGTAAATATTTCAACATGTTATGACTGGTGATATGAGTGACACTAGACTTTAGTAATATTGTTCATGATACTGCATCTTAAAGATTACTTATTGAAAGCTTGCTTAGTAATCTAGTGCAATTGAGATTTGAAAATACTTCTGGCATTAAATTTAAGGGTATTTGGGAAGAATATTTAAGACTTTAAAATTTAAATCTAGTATAACAATTTTTGTTTATTGTTCTTTTGGAGACTTTGAAGTGGCTGTGGTGGATTCGTTAGTTTTGTGAGGGAATCAGTGTTCTTAGGATATTGTCTTAGGTCCATAGATAAATAAATAAATAAATAATAAATAAATATATATATATATATATATATAAGAAACAAAGGAAGAAGAAAAATTTAAGAAACTTACTATATCCTCATATAAGGAACCTTTTCCAGTAGTGTCAAAGGAAACTGCCCTGTATATTGTTCTCATCACCACAAGCAAAATGCATTAGTGGTTGTAGTTGCTTTTGGAACAAATTGAATTCCAGTTTTAGTCCCATGTGATACTTTTTGGGAGATAGTGTCTATTTGAGTTACAAGCTGTCCTTTCTGTATTGTTCAATTGACAACCATCCTTTCTTTCACATGGTTAGCCTTTGATCATCTAATGGATATGGAGCTCCTTTGCATTGTTCTTGTTTCTGTTTTTTCTAAGTAGACTATTTCTCAACTAAAATATTGGTTTTATTTTCCTAGTGATACGAAGCTTTGGCCTGTGAATTATTTGATTCATGCTGTATGGATAACACACAAAGTGTCACCTGCTTGAGAAAATGTGTAGTGTGTTTTGAGTTTTTCTAAATATATATATATATATATATATATATAAAATGTTGATAATCTTAAGTTAACAGGCATATGAAAGCCTCAGTGATGGTCTTGGAAAATCTGCTTCAGCCTTAGTACGAACACCCTTGAAGAAGTACCAGCGTGGAGCCAGTGCAAGCTCTGCTTTTGCAACTGCTGTTCGCGCAGTTCCTGCAGCTGCTATAGCTCCGGCTTCTGCTTGCGCAAGCGCGGTACATTGTGCTTTTCTTGGCTTCAGAAATAGGTTTGTTTTTGTTCTTGAATTTTTTTTGATAGGTTTTGAGATTTTAGGATCATTCCTTGGCATATTGGGAATATAAATACCTTGATTAAAACTAATTGAGCTGGTTCATGTGCTCAGCCTTGATCCAGAGCGTAAGAAAGAGTCCATGGAGAAATATATGGGTCCTACTCAGCCATGGGAGCGACATTGATTGTACAGTCAGTAACACCAATCAGTAAATTTGCTACACTACTACCTGAATGCGTTTGTAACAACTAGAAAGCATTTCTTACTGTGGACTTTTCTTTTTGAATTTTATGTGCAGGGGATGAAATCATGACTTGGATTTTATTACAAATTTTGCCTTCTCACAGTGGAACAAGGAGGGATCAATAACGAAACCTCTCTGTTGCCGGTGCAGATCCCTATGTATCATGTGAGTTGAACCTCTGTTTTGTATGCGATGAACCTATTTTAGGAATTCACTCTCATTTGTTAGGGCTGAATGAATAATGTTTCATTCAGCAGGGAAGTGAACTGCAAGTTCAATTATTTTCTATGATAAGGAAATTGGGTAAACTGCTGGGCGGTGTCTCATTGTGAAATATTATAGGTCCATAAAAATTCTTTTAGCATACCTGTAATGTGATTTTGATTGTTGAGCTTGTATGTTGTTGACAAACTATCACATAATAATGAGTAAAACAGAAATGTAATATGATTATCATATTGGTTTCAGCCAAGGCATTTATGTTTTATATTTTAACATTGAGATCTGGAATTTTTTGGGATCTCAAAGGAACTTTCTCTCTCCTTATCAACTGAACTATTCAATGGATTATTGGCATAGTATATACCATTGATTCTTGATTTCTGAAGTTGTCAAAAGCGCAATGTAATTATTTGTTGCAGGTGTGCAGTAACTGGAAAATTCCAAAAAGATTCTTTTCCGGCAGAATCAAAGACACGACGGTATTTCTGTACAAAAATGTAGATATTGGTGGTTGCTTATAAAATATATTTTATTTAATGCTGACATCAAATTGGTCTAATGAGTATATATTATATTTTACGCCCATTTTAATTCTTTCGAAAGCCTTCATTGAAATGTATGTTTTTTTCATTGTAAATAGTTCGTCAAAATTCGTTTAGTTTTTGGTAGGCAGTATTATTATGTAAATTAAACTAGAATGTAATGTAATTGCCAGAAGACACATGAATGTGCCCATTTTCTTTCCTCTTTGGTATTATTTTTCCATTTTGCCTATTTCTTAGGAATTAATTTGAGGAATTATATTGTATATTAATTTACAGAATTATTTTTAATTAAATTATGACCTAAATTCGACACTGGTGGTTATTGGATATTAATTTAGGAAAAAGACATTGTAAATATTCTTATATTCGAAACACACACACACACACTACATAAAAGTGCAAGCTGTTGGTAATTATGAAGAGAAATTGAATATGATATGATGCGGTTGGTCTTTTTAAACGTAAAAGAGAGATTGGCAGCTAATATTAAGTAGCAGTGGCGTCCATCAATCTGGTTTGAGAGTTGTAGAAGAACAATTGGCTATGACATTCTTTTTATCTCAAGAAAAGGAATAATAATAATAATAATAATAATAATAATAAAGAAAGTTCATTGTTATTTAATAATAATAAAAAAGAAAGTTCATTGTTATTTCTTAAAAAGATATATAAGATAAAATGGGTAAAATATATTAAAAAAAAAAGAAAAAAAAGAATTGAGTTCCTGGTTAATATGAAAGAAGACATACCAGATCAAAACTAATATTGGATTACACAAATTAAAGTAATCAATTACATAGACTCATAGAGCTTCTTCAGACTGCAAATATTTGTACAGAGCCATATAACAGCCATATAGATACCTCGTTTCTCGTCTCCAAGGGAGGAAGATTACCCAAAAAAAAAAAAAAAAAAAAAAAAGAAAAGAAAGAAAGATAAGCCGAGCCTCATACATAGGTAAATCAAGTCTAGGTACCAAAAAAATAATCTAGAATAATAGAAGAGTCCCATTCAATAATAACCAATGCTTAATTTCTATTTCTTCTTTGGATAGGGAGGTTGTTTGTTTCATATTCCATTAAATTGCTTTAGATCTATACTCTTTTCCCATCATACTGCATTTTCTGTGCATCGTAACCCTCCTTCAGATAGTAGTTCCTGAAAATAATAAACACATCAATAAAATCTGTCCATGCATCTACAAATATGCATCTATATATGTTTGTATTCATTCTTTATAATTTCAAATTGAGCTAATTTGCTACCTAAAACAAATATATGTCTTTCTTTCCAAGTATTTAAGTGTATATGTCACCTGATTTTCCTTGGCAATAAGCGCAGCCTCATGAACAAACACAGTGGTCGTTTGGTCTTCAACTACTCTTTCCAAAATCCCATCATTATTCTTGTTCACTTTCTTTGACAAAATGTGTGCCTTTTTGAGTCTCAACAGTTCCTTCCACCTTCCTAAACTCCTTGGTGGCCTCGAAAACAATTGATCATAATCATCGTCATCATCATCAACAAGCAGTTCATCTTTCAAAGTCGTCTTCTGAATCAGATTAGTAGAGTTGTCCTTTGAGGGCAACAACATGCCGTCAAATATGATATCGTCGGCGGCGGATATCATCGTGTAGTTTTTCACGGAGAATTCGAAATCCGAAGAGACGGGTGCTTCTCTATAGATGTTGTCATGCTTGATGGAGGATAGCTGAGTGGTGTCAGCGAAATCATTGGAGAAGGAGATTCTTGGATCCATGGAGGAAATGTTGCACAAGGCAGCTTGCTTATGATTGTTGATTATAAACATGTTAAAGCATGCTGGTGGACATAAATACCAATGCCCACTAAACCATTTTCTTTTATTTAATTATATAATTTGGTTTTTTTTACTTTGTACAGTTAAGAATCCACATGGAGATGTTTAAATTTATATTGAAGAGAGCTTTGTTTTTATTTGCATATGGAGTAGCCATCTCATGTTACTTGGATTTGTCACCTTGTGATTAAATATTGTGGTTAAAAACTTAATATTCTGCCTGGACTGGACTGAACTTGCCCCCATATTCTGTTCACTAATCACTAGAAAAATACTGATTATTATTGTCAAAAAATTAAGTTTAGTGAACATATACATTTAGTCAAATTTGGCAGATGCATGCTTTAAAGATTTGAGAATCTAAAATAAATTAAAATTTGTGTAGTAGAGATAAAGGGGAATGTGTGACAATCACATGGATATAGATTTAGTGGTACCACCATACAAAATTTCCAACATATATATAGCCCTTTTTCTGAAAATGGAAGGAAATTTTTTTTTTTATTAATTATTATTTTCCTTCACATTTTGTGCATTTGATTATGAGGTTCACATGTGGCCCAATCACTAGGCTTTATATGGGGAAGTCTTGCTTCCCATTCTTTGCTTCTTAGTGGAATATGATAATATGGGAATTGATTTATGTTCCTAAACTTTTCTTGTAAACCAAGTTATCCAACTAAAAATTTTAAATTTATTCTTTCTTTCTGGCTAGCTAATAGCTGTTGATTGAGATCTCTTTAAGGCACATATGGATCTCAGCCGCCGGATGTTAATCAAGTAGTGGTTTAAAAGTTTGCAGGCTACATTATAATCCAAATCCAAACAAGAAAAGAGACTCCATTATGGTCAAGATTCTGTGTTCCACTTCCTCTGGTAGGACTATTGACTTCCACATTGCTTCACATGGTTTATCCTCATCTAAACTAAATTTGCAAATTTCTTAATAAGGCCAGTGGTTGTAGGCAAGTGGCTGATTCCCCATTTTGACAACTGTGGGAATTTTTCTATAGATACCTAGCTATGTAGTCAGTCTATTAAGCTAATAGGTTAGTGGAAATCAAAACTAGTCCAAAGGGCACTGTCTCCCTTATGGTCTCCCAGATTGTTAGCAAGACTTGTCCTTTGCACTCTTCTTTAAGAACTTCTTTGTTCACTCTTATCTAGTTTATCCTTGATAAATTTTTCTTTTCAAGGCTCATTTTACAATGTCACATCATAGAAAAAAAAAAAGGAAAAAAGAAATATTAAAATAAAATTATACTCTGTGGGTGCTTTGAATATTCCCCTAAATTTATTTCATTTTGTTTCTTCCTAACATGCTTTTATAGAAATATGGTAGAAAGCGGCTTCATCGCTCTCCAAAAATCATATGCCACATTGTGTCCCTGGTATCTAATACTCTGCTTTAAATTCAATACGTAATCTAGTGGTTGTTTTGGTATTCTATTTTCTAATAAATTGATGGGAAATTTTTCATGTATTAAATAATATGCTGAAAGAACATGTCAGTGCTGTGTGGCATGCACTTTAGTAAGAAACATGCAGCTTACCGATAGATAGCAATAAAAATTTTATGGTCCACATGACATGAACAATCAGTTAGCACTTAGGGTGTGGCTCAACGGAAGTAAGCCGGCATTCCTATCATTTTGCGGTCTAGGATTGTAGGTTTGATACTTGACAAGCTTCGTTTATTACTTTAAATATACTCAACCTACAAGCATACAAGCAAAGGGGGAATTATTAGGGGTAGTTATGAAAACTGGATAGCAAAAGCCTCTAATTCCTAATGAATTTCTGAGTTAACGACTCCACTAAAAGGCTCTTTTTCTTACAGCAAAAAAAGAAAATAAATCAGTTATAACTTAGCACTCTCAATATTGTATAATAAAATAGAAGTCTAAAATGGATGACGAAGCTCCTTTAGGTATTGTAATTGGGAAATTGGCTAGCGGTACTGTAGGTCTTATTTTTTACTTTAAGAGAGCAAAAATTGTGACAGTTAGCAAAAAAATGGTGCCTGCTATTTCCAATCCTCCTCTTATAAGCTTAATGGTTTTTTTTTTTTTAATCTTAGCAAGTGTGAGAGATGTGACACTAATGTACAGTAATTTACTTCTAGTTCATTTTTTTAAAGTGGTTGCAATTCTTACAACAGTATCATGAAAAGGAAAAAAAAGAAATTAATGTCGACTAATATTTTGCCTATAAAAATAAAATACTTGCCTAGTGCAAAATATGTGAAAAAACTAAATGCCCCAATTTCATGTAGTACAAATTAGTATATTTATCGTAACAAATATGTAATACTTTAATCTGTATTATTATGTTTAATATGTCAAGTAACAAATGACAAATCAACTCTAATCTTTTTGTACAAAAAAGAAAAAGAAAAAAAAAAATTCATCAGTTTATCTAAGGGAATAACGTTAGCTGGGTATTCATGTTAGATGTATTGTCGAAGGTGTCGCCAATTGAGAAAATGCGGAAGCAAATATAAAGATGCCACAGGGCCAGTATAGATGAACTAGCTTTATGCAAAATCATCGTCCTGTTCCACAGTCTCAGGAGACGATCTTTTCTGAGGTAATTGATTTCCAACAGAGAGTTTAGGCTTTATTGATTCATGAACAGAAGAACCCTTTAAAGAAGTTCTCAAACCTTTCACATTTGACCATTGTAAAAGCTTGCATGAGTTTGTAAGGGTGTTGGACCTGATAAAATTTTGATTCAAAGGAACAGAATCTAGAGGCTTTTTATGTTGTTGAGACACTAACACGGTTTTCTGGACTGGGTTTGGCTTTTGTTTAAGATGGTCATCGTTTCCTTCTGTTGCCTGAACCTTTGGACTTAAGGTTGACTCGATGGGTACAAGCTTTCCATCTACTTGGTTTGAAAAAACAAATGTCACCTGAAACAAGAAAAGGAAAACCACTGTTATGTACTGCAACTTTCCATTGGAAGAGAATGAACATGATAATCACATTTTCACTATGGGAAAAAGTATGGTATTCTCTTTTGATGAAGCAAAAGATAGCTTCTTTTTTTCATTAGAAGTGAATGCCAAACACAGTAAGCAGTCAAAAGAAGCACACAAATGCAAAAGGAAACCGATCTTTAAGAGAAGCTTGATACTTCTGGTAAGTATGATACACATTTTCATTACATAAAACTGTGTAATTTACTTATAATGACATGAATGTCAAATACAATGAACATTCATTAGAAGCAAAAAGGGATTATTCTTAATGCAGTACAGTGTTTCTATAAAATAATTAGTGCACTGCAAAAGAAAATTCATCTTTCAGAGAAATACATTCACCTTTAAATCAAATAAAAAAGTTTATCAAGCCAGAATCTTTTCCCAAACCGTAAAAGAGTCATGTTGATGTAGTGATGATTGCATGTGCAGTTTAGTTCATGGAGTGGAGAAATCAAGTATGCATCTAACTCTCTCATATCAAGTAATAACAAGAGAGGTAAAGACAACTCATAGAAAAATGGAAACTAAGAGCTCATTTGATTATGTGTTTGTTTTTAGTTTTTGTTTTTTTCTCTTAAGTTGTGTGTAATTTGCTCAATTCAAAAGTTAGTTAAGGTTTGTTAGAGTTTGTTAGTCTTCTTATTAAGGAAAGTGTTTGTCATTTTCTGTTTGTGTTCTTCCTTTCCTTTCATATTTATACTCAGCTGAGTAGTCTAACTAACATTAATAAATTTTAACCTTTAGACTAAGCAAACTACACAACTCAAGAGGAAAAAAACAGAAACCAAAAACAAACATTTGAACGGGCTCTAAAATAAACTATTAATACTATTTATTGCAAAAACATGTACAGAATTGTAACAGCACTGATAACTATAATAACAACTTCAATGATTTAGCTTTGATATGATCTTTCTGAAATTTTTTTTTATCAATCTGTCAAATATTAAGAAAAGATGTTAGAATTCAGAAATCCAAGTTAAAGTCCAAAGACAGCTTTAAAAAGCATGCTATAATTAAAAGGTTGTGGTTTCTGCAGAATTAGAGTGAGATGTTCCACTTCTCTTCATATTCTTTGAAGCCAATTCAAAATATTCTAATCAACTCAGAAAAAAGAATAAATAAA
This sequence comes from Rhamnella rubrinervis, assembly GCA_007844105.2. NCBI lineage: Eukaryota > Viridiplantae > Streptophyta > Magnoliopsida > Rosales > Rhamnaceae > Rhamnella > Rhamnella rubrinervis. The sequence goes on along the minus strand of CM017575.2, from coordinate 10,715,652 downwards.
TAAGAAGTTGTTGCACCTCATCACCAGCTGAAGCTTGCAAAATAGCATCAGGGACTGAAGTTGAGATGAAATGATGACCCCAACTACCTAAATCTTCTTCTAGAGGTGCACCCAGCTGGAAAATTTCTCAAAATAAAAATCAATTTGAACATTTTAAGGTAAGTGGAAGCTATTAGATCAAACCAGGAAATGTCACCCACCCACCTGTTTCTCTGAGCTTTTTAACTTGCCTAAGCATCCAGCATTTTCTGCAAACCCACCTATATCAAAGGTGTTTTGATCAGACACACAACTTCTGCTAATTGGCTGATTCTCATCTTCGTTCTCTACACTCTTAGGCCTTTCATCATGATTTTGACAACGGATGCAGTTCATCTTTTCATGAATTTCAGACCTACAAATGTAATTAAAAAACAATAAGAAGTTTAAATAGGAAAATAAAGAGAAATTGTATGTCAATCACAAGAAGAAAATGATATGTTAACGGCCATTAAACAGTTATTAACGCTCCCAAAAAAACTGAACTAGGTAAAATGATTTGAATGCAAAATTGAAAATGATATTTACCTTTTTCTGCTAAAAAAACAGTTATGATTAGTGATTATGTGTAAACAAAGAAAGACATATCCTTTCTGATAATAAATAACAATTTTTTTTCATGTGTAACTCATATAAAACAAGCTTCATGTGCTGCAGTACTTTCTCATGTTTCAATACTAAGGCCAGTCTGTAATTGCTCCTTTTATGCCTTGTAGTTTTGACTGATTGACTCAAAAATAAAGAGAAATGAAAAGTGGCAGATGGGAGGGTATTCTTGTATTTCATCTTTAGCTGATATGGACCAGTAAGATGAACATCCACAAATAGTACAGAGACTAAACGATGGATGAACATGGATAGTATTATGAAAAATGTACAAACCATTTGCAGTTGGATTAAAGAAAAAATAAACCATATTGCATTTAAGGCCATTTATTACGTTTTAACTAAGATACATTCCTGGTCTATTTATGAAGAGAATCATAATAAATGAATTATGAGAAGGGTGTTGAGAGGGGAATGGAGGATAGATTTACCTCACATTCTCATGAAAGGTGAACAGATCACGTAGATCTTCCATTGAAAGTAGATTCCCCTGAAATAAGATTATTTTCATGTATTATGTATTTAAAATTAAACATCAAACCCAGTTTAAAGAAATAACATATAAACCTGTGTTGCAAGGCTATCTCCTTGCTCCTGTTGGATAACCTTTTGAAGCCCTTCTTTTGACATCTGACGCTGGTACACCTAACAGTAGTAGAATAGTTTATCAAACTCAAGCTAAGATAAATGCTAGCATACATTATTCATAAATGCAAAAGAGAAACAAACTAGTGATGAATAACTAAATAATTGCCATGTCAGAACCTTTTCTTCGATTGTTCCAGTACTCAAAAATCTATAGATGTATACTCTTTTCTTTTGTCCGTCCCTCCAGACTCTTGCAGCAGCCTTTTAATGGATTAGAAATAAAAATAAAATAAGGCACTACACCATGGAAGAGCATATATATTAGTAGTGACATGCCAGCTGTCCATGTAGATTTAAAACCTAGGAATTACTTGTTTATCATTGGCAGGATTCCAATCAGGATCAAACAAAACCAGTCGATTTCCACCTATCAGATTAAGACCACAACCACCAGCCTTGCTACTTAAGAGAAACACAAATTCATCCTGAAAGATATTGAGTCAGGCTTCTTTAACAGAAGAAAGAAGGAAAAAAGTAGTTATTCTAATATGCTTATGAACTGAAAACTACATACCTTTAATGGGTCATTAAACTGGTTCACTAGCTTCTGTCTTTTACTGATGGATGTGGTTCCATCAAGCCTCAAATATGGGTATCTTCTCTCACGACACAATTGAGCAAAAAGGTCCAGCGTCTGATACATTACATTTAAATGAGATAAATATGACACTCAATTCCTCCAATATGGAACATTTTGGCAGTCAATGCTTAATTAAATGACTAAAAGGAGTGGATTGCAATTGAGGTTACAAATGGCCAAAAAGACTTGTCTTTTAATTAGTCATAAGCATTCATGCACAAGAAACTTATTTTTATTCCTTAATCTTGCAGGCAGGTATGATGACAACTATATTATCAGCGTTTTAATTTAATAGAAAAGCTGAGGAAACCCAGTCACTATTTAGCAATATAAAACAGAAGATGAAATGATAACAAGTTTGAATAACTTTCCTTGACTCATTCAGTTGAACTACTTTAATAAGAAAGAATAACCATATAAAATTACCTGAGTATAGTTTGAGACAAGTACAATACGGTCATCAGTCCTTTGACGTAATTGAGCCAGTAACCGAGCTAAGACATGCATTTTCCCAGACAGTTCAACCCAAGCCCCATCTCCTCCATTCCATGATCCAGATCTAACAAAATAAGGGGCAAAGAATTAGGGGATTCTCATTATTAATAAAATATTATTCAGATAGAAAAGAAGAAAAGAAAGCTTACCTTCCTGAGAACATCTCTGGAGGGAAAAACCGAATACAGTTCTCAAAACCTGAAGTTCCTGGACTCCCAGCTTTTATTGTATCATAGATGAGCTACAAGATACCACAACTTTCATGAGTAAAAGCAAATCTGAGCTTGCATGAATAATTGCATAAGGATGTAAAAAGAGTAGGAAAAAGGATGTCTGTTGTAAATCCATAGAAAGCCATATAACCTGAGATTCCAAAGCAGAGTTAGGCTATCCTTCTCAATTCCAAAAAATAAAACTTCTACTTGTCAATGCTTTAACAACAAAGAGTTCAAAAATATTGATAATCAAACTAAAAGAAGGCTTTTCACAAAGAAATTAAAATCTTATTTGCAATTTTGCATGATGTTATAAACAACTTTTCTACTCGGAATATGTCCACTTGGTGATTTGGACAAAAGAAGATCTCAAAGTATCTTGTTGTCTTTTTACAAGTATATCGCACCTTTGGATGATTGCAAAGCTTCTTAAGTGCTGTTATATAAGCCAAAATCTTTGATTGCTTGATTTCCTCAGAAATTACCCTTTTAACCTGTGTTTAACCACAGCAAAAGAGCAACCAAGACAAGTCAGACTATTGTTGATAAAAATTAAAATAAAACTTAATATCTCAATGAGAATGAGAACCTACATTTTTGGAATGTATAAAATGGTTATATAGGTCAGATTGGAGAGGAGTCAACTTGCAACAAACAACTTCAACTATCTGCAAGGGATAAAAGAAGAAGTTATGGATTTTAATCACCACAAAATTAATTCTTAAGTTCTAACTACAACAAGAGCAGCAAAAAGGATTCAAAGGATAAAGGATGAAGATAAGGCTGTTGTTTCTGACCACTTTGAAATAAACAATTTCTATTTGCATTTGAAATTTTTAAACCTGTCTCAGCCAAACTGACTTGCTAGAGCCAGGTGTACCCCACACAAGTCCATCTATTTGTATATCCATAATAAAAAAATATCAGTTTCAAATTTTTGTAGTTCTGAGGTAGACAATATTCTAAACGTCTAACTACTTTCTAGACATCCAAAATTCAGTTTTGGTTATGCACAACCCTATAAATTTTAACCAACCATAGTCATCCAAATCATACAACGCTGGTAACAGAAAGAGTCCTGAATTTCTTTAAGCAGGTAGACTCTCATAATTTGATTTTTATTTTTAAGTTTCCCAAAATGTGAAATTACTAACTGTCCAACTATACAACTCCCTTGCACATACAGCATCACAAGAAAGCAATTCCAGTTTAGCATCTCTTTCAAATTATTCCCCTAACTTTAGCATATATTACATGGTTTTCATATATTTACTTGTAGAGTTTAATATTATGCATATTGGACAACTCCATCTTATAATTCACTCAGTTTAATATTATGCATATTGGACAACTCCATGTTATAATTCACTTCATCCTTTGTTTTTAAATAAATATTCTACCTTTGGTGGCAGATGATTTGATAGTAGAGCATTTGTTCTTCGCAATATAAACTGCAAAAACATAAAAATGAGTTAGTAGTAGAAATGAATAATATTCTATTATGTTATATTTTCAATCATGTTATTAATATAGAGGATATGCAATTCTCTGTGTGAACTAGAACTTCATGTTTCTGACTGGTGAAGGAATCTGATTCAATTCTTATGAAGCAAAAATGGACAAAATTGACAGTTCTTTTCTTTTTTTTAAGGACAAAAAAACATAACCTGATTAACCTTTCCACTTAGTTCTGCAGATCGCTCAGCACCTAGCTTCCTCTCTTCTTCACTAGCAGTAGGTTCTCTTCCGCATATAATAGGTGCCTTGATTAAAATAAAATATAAGAAATATAGGACACAGTTTATAAATGGAATAACTGAATAAGTACAGTTCAGTCACGAGGAGATAATTCTCCATTTCATGTATCTCGAAGACCACCTCAGTATTGTAACACTAATTATAGAATGGCATAAATGTAATCTGGAATGGTAAGCATCAGGTGGTTGGTTGGCAGTGAGTTTGTTTTATTCTTGGCTACACAACATCGAAGGACACCATTTCACGTTATTCATTCAATTTCTTAGTAACCATTATTATCTCCCTCATCTCCAAACACCAATTGGAAGGGGAAGAGAAAAGAGAGGTAAACAACAAAAACAAGTAATCTTTTCAAAAAACTAATGAGTTTAGTGATGTGAACTCATATCTGACAGGAAAATGTATTTAAAAATGTGAATCAGTTAGCTCACCTCGTAGTAGCGACGAAAGTGTGAAACATCACCCAGAATTCCTGGATTAGTAAAATTTACCATTGCAAAGAACTCTTCTAAGTCATTCTGCAGAGTTATGAAGAGAGAAATAAGAAACAAATAAAGAGTTTCAAATCATGCAACATCATTTATGAGAGCCTTTCACCTGCATTGGAGTTCCAGACAACAAGATTCGCCGCTTGCATGAAAGAGCAGCCAATGCCTGACCCAAAGATATAAAATACCAACAATTAGTATATAAATTAAAGCAATAAAGAAAGAAAAAGTGGACTTCGATGAATCATACCCGATTTGTTATTGTCTGATCATTTTTCAGCCTGTGAGCCTCATCACATATTAGAAGGTCACAAGATTCATCGTGGCTAAACTTTGATGAATGCATTCGGAATGTCTCATATGAAACAATAAGTACCTGGGTAAGTGTCGACTGTAAGTGCATCATTCAGGAAAAGAAAAAAAGTCTCAAATTAGTTGTGAAGACTTACTTGTAACGAGCAGCTAGGACTAGTGAATGAGTCAATTCCAGAAATAACATCGTCTTTGCTACTTTCACAAAGTGCAATAAGCTGAACTCTTTCGTCAACCCACTTCTTGATTTCAGCCTCCCAGTTGCTTACAAGACTGGTAGGAGTGACTATAATGGCCTTTTTAACCATTGGTTTCCCATCAAAGCCTTGACGGAGAAGAGTATAAAGTAATGTAATTGACTGCAATGTCTTTCCCAAACTGCAAAAGCATAAAAATAGAGAAACAACCCCACTGAGGACACAATCCCCACAGATAATAATATAACGAAGGGAACTTCAAGCACAATTCCATATGATAAACTTAGCGGACAGAGAGAGAAATTACCCCATATCATCAGCCAGAATGCAACCAAATATATTTGCAGCACTACATAACCCCGAAACACATTCAAACATAAACTGTACACCTTCTCTGCATCAAAAATACAACTCATCAATTTTGAGAAACCATAAGAACTGTGAATTCAAGTTTTATGTTACAATTTTCCCTTAAGGATGCAACTACCAAATTGTTGTGAAATTTTCACACTTGAAATTTCAATAATAGCTGTGTAAGGGATATAGATGTAAAACTTGATGTCTAGAGACACACCTTTGATGTGGCCGCAGGAAACGAACAAGCAATGGATCCACCACTATCTGCACCATGCTAGCAGCCCCATTCTCAAATTCTTCAGATTGCCACAATATTAAAGGATCAATCCCAGGAGGTAGAGTCACACTCTCCTCCGCAACAATTTTATCAACAGTATTTTGTACATTGAAACGATTAGTTATTTCCACCAATGCAGGCTTTGAAGAGCCCCAAGGAATGAATCGTTTACGAGCCCAGAGACGCCGAGCAAGATGTACATTCTGATCACAATATCCATTTGAGCATGGTGGTTTAAACGGCTTCCTACAAACTGCAGATCCCTCGGTGACTGATAGAACTCGTGGAAGCAGCGACTGTCTTCTCACCATGAGGTTGCCTCTGATAAATTATGATCAAAGTTTTCATTCTGATATAAGCAGATTTCACCTCAATTAAGATTTTGAGCTAACAAAGATACACCAATAGTTTGAAATTGTACTAAGGCCATACTAGAAACATTAACAAAATACAAAATTAAAAGCCCAATATTAGAGTGAAAAAGCTTGAACCATTTAGTTCTTGAGAGCTTATACGCCAAAATATATCACTCCATTTAGTTCTTGAGAGCTTATACGCCAAAATATATCACTCCACGGTAGAGAAATGAACAGCTTATCCGTATTCTCAGTGACTAAAAACAGAACCTTTAGTTCAGGGAGTTTTAACTTTATTCTAGTTAATCATTTTGTATTCATAACAAAGCTGGATGGAATTAAGCAAATTGACTACAGTATATACAGATTAAACTCATGAAACCCATTTTGCTTCAATAAAATGCAGAAACAACGCAGCACAAATCGGCAATTTTCAGATTACGCTGGATGTGAAATATAGGTTTGGGATCGTAAAAGGCGAATTTGGCAAAGACCGAGTGTCTAACATACCTGACTAGAGCATCCACATTCTTCGATTTACGGTCTTCACTGGACGCCAGCTGAGGACGCGCCGTGGATGGCTGATTCTCAAATGCGTTGTCGTTTTCGAGGTCTTCCTCATCTTCTTGGGCATCAACGGTAAACTCGTCGCTGGAATCAGAAGGTTCGGAATCGGATAGAATTTCGTCTTCTTCCTCCATATGAAAATCAAAATCCTCTTCTTTGCTCTGCAAGAGCCTCCTTGTCCACGGAGAGAGAGAGACGAAGAGAGTGTTTTTCTATTCAAATCCCTGCATTTCGCGCTAGAGCGCGGGCTGTGAAACGTATGGCGTACGCTGCAAAATTTTTAAAATATTCTTATTTTTCATTTGTATTCAATTTCAATTGTATCAATTTTTGCTTTTTGTTTTATCAGTCAAAAATTAGAAAGAAGGATCCAATTTTGAAACTTTTCAACTAGATAACACATCTCTATTTTTATTAACTAAACATACTACAAAACTACATAGAATATATTTATACTATTAATCGTAAATAGTATAAAAAGTTAATAATAATAACAAATCATATTTTTAGGAGGGCTATAATTACAACTTTTTGTTATATGATATTCAACCCAATTACATTTGGCCGTTGAGAAGATGCATACAACTCATATCATTTTATAAAAGTACAAACGAAGAAATTCTTATTTACATGAGGGAAAAAAAAAGCATTTAAATTATATTATGCGGCGGGTCATGTACCTCGTAAACAGTTTAATAATTATACCTCTATTTTTATCATCCAAATATTACAAAATACTATTTACCAATATATATATATATATTTTTTACAAAATGCTTTGCACATTGAAAACTTTTTTATGCACAACATTTTAGGTAAAGCTATGTTACCTTTTATCTGTTTACATGGCAATTAATAATTGATTATTAATAATTATTTTTCTAAACTTTAATATAGGCTTAGCTAATTAAATTCATCCACATAATTAAAGTGACAATTAGCATATATATATATATATATATATATATAATATAATATAATATAAATAGAGAGTTATTCTTCAGCTAATAATTTCTCATAGATTAAGTGTACTTAAAGTAACATGGTTTGTCGTATCGAACCACCCTACCTATATAATTACAAGTTAAGAGTACCTGAAATAGCAGGATTTGTCAAGCATCGAATCTACAAAATAATAAAAACATCAGCTTCCTCCCTCTAAGTCGCACCCTCACCCTCAAATGTAATAAATTATCACTTATAAGAATATTTATGCCAAAAGTAGACGTCAATGCTACTCCACCAATAACGTTATCTTAAGATTAAAAAATGACATTGTCATTTTTAATGATAAATTTGACGTAAAAAATGTCAATGTCATTTGGGTAAAATGGGGTGTCCCCTCTCTTTGGATCCACTATTTAGGGTAAAAATATATAATTATTTTTATATTGACATATTTTTAACATAACTAAAGTGGTATACTAAATTTTAACATTAACATTTTAATATTATATCAAATAATAATGCCTTCATAATGAGCTGAGAAATTATATGTCCAGCTTTGTTGATTGAAATAAGCATCTAATATTTCCTAGGAAAATGCATAGAATTTACATCAAATTCTATTTTATTGCATTTATGGCATGAACGGTCAAACCGCTGAGCAACGCATAAGTAAAGTCAGTTTATAAGGCAAATTGGGGGTTGGCATCAATCAAAGTTGAGATGGCCGAGTTGGTCTAAGGCGCTAGTCTACGGAACCACATATTCTGGGTTCGATCCCCAGTGGAGTCGTTTGTTGTATTTCATTTTTCTTCCGCATGCTATTTATCCCCAGTGGACTTGTTTGTTCTTTGAATTTTGTTTCTCTTCCACATATTATTTTGAAATAACAACTAGTTACTTGTTGCTTACGTTGAAATAGATGGACTAGTCAATGATAATTTAAAGCAGTGAATTTTGTTCGTAGCCCTACCCACAGCTATACTTATTTAGCTTCCGGAAACTGACATGTATATACAGACGTACGAAGCTCCTTCCTACACATATTCGAGCCGTTGGCTTTGTTTTCCTGTGTTGATTGGACTTGAGATTTTCCCATGCAATACGCTACAATTACATATACTCACTGTTTAATTCTCTTTTTTTACATATTTGAAATTATTTTGCTTAAAAAAAAGAAAAAAACTTTACAGTTCTTAAGTCATACATTGACCATGTAAAGCTTCCACTAAATTTATGAGCCTCCTGATCATCATCACCACCTATTATATTTATATAACCTACTAACTATAATCATAAACCTAGCATATATACTCTCCATAAGTACTTCATCACCATCATCCCCAACTTTGAATATTTGATCATTTAATAGATTATAGTTGTAACTTATAGTTATAATTATCTTCTGTTGTATATTTGTTACTTTGGTTTTATCTTTATTCCTCAACTTTAGATGGTAAATATGCTTGTGTATATCTTATAACTTCTAATGTAGTCTGTATAAATTCCCTCACATAGTAATAAACGTGGAGGCCATTCTTTTAGATATTATATTTCTTTTATGGTATCAGAGCAGCGTTGCTACATTCAACCCATATAATTCTCTATTTTTCTTCCCATCCTTCTTAAGTGATCTATTCTCATGGCTTCGGAAACCTCTGAAATCTTACTATCATTCAACCCAGTACCACCATCTCCTTCTCTTCCTCTACCATCATAGCAATCAATGCCAATATGATGTCTTTCCGTCTTACAAAAGACAATTACGCAGCCTGGAGATCACAGTTCCAAAATCTACTGTTTGGTTATGATTTAGTAGGCTTCCTCGATGGAACAAATCCATGTCCTTCACCAACCTTGACTGTTACAGGAACAACCACCTATTCTTCACCAAACCCAGCTTATAAACTCTGGAAACATCAAGATAGTTTCATTCTGCATGGTATAGTTGGATCCATGTCTCCCTCTCTGTCTTCATTGGTTACAGCAGCAACATCCTCTCAAGACGCTTGGAGTAAGCTTGAAAAAACTTATGCTAACTGATCTCGCACACGCATGCTAGGTCTGCGAGATTCCTTGATCAAAATCAAGAAAGATTCCAAATCAGTTGATGAGTACATGCAAGCTATTAAGAAGATTTCAGATGATTTGGCTCTCATTGGTCACCCATTAAATGAAGATGAACTCATTATTCACATTCTCAATGGTCTGGGATCAGAATTTAAGGAATTGTGTGCTGCTATACGGGCTAGAGATGCCCCTATTACGTTTGAAGAACTCCATGATAAATTACTAGATCATGAGAGCTCAATGAAACGTGATGAGTTATCTTCACCTTCTCCCACCATCATTGCACAACTTAATCAACGTTCATCTCATGGTCGTGGCCGCCAAGGCAATCAACAATACGGGAACCACCAATTGAGAAAAGGGCAGTAAAATAATCTTGGGAATAAGAGATTTCAAGGACATCAGTCAAACTAGAACACACCTGGTCATCAACCAATGCCACCACAATTCTTCCCTTCTCAGTATACTCAGACTTCCTCGTGGCGCCCATACAATACCTCTTCCTTTAGTTAGGTTGTTTGTCAACTATGTGATCGTCCTGGCCACAGTGTAAAGGTTTGTCAGTCACGCCCATCACCATCCTTTTCTCCACAGGCTCACGTTGCAGCCAACGATCAAAGTAGTGTGTACGACTCTTGGGTTGTAGACTCCGGTGCTACAAACCACATAACCTCTGATTTACAAAATCTTTCCCTTCACTCTGACTATGCCGGTCATGATGAAATTGTCATTGGAGATCGTAAAATGCTTCCTATCACACACACTGGCTCTATTGTTCTCTCTTCTCCCACCACCAATTTTACACTCAATAATGTTCTTTGTGCACCACGTATTACAGAGAATCTTATTTCTGTTTCTTAATTCTGTCAACAACATAATGCCTCTATTGAATTTTTCTCTGATTATTTTTATATGAAGGATCGGAGTACGGGGCATTCTTGGTGCGAGGCCGGAACAACGGGAATCTGTATGAGTGGCCAACTCCTTCTTCTTAGTTACCCAGGTCCTTATCTGTTTCTGCTCATCCCACTACCACAATAAATATGACTACTTGGCACCGATGTTTGGGCCATCCGTCATGCTCTGTTCTTAGGAAAATTGTTTCACAATTCTCTCTTCTTGTGTCAAATTCCACCTTGAATACTTGCGAGTCTTGCCTTTGTAATAAAAGTCATAGATTACCATTTGGTATTTCTAGTGTTCACTGTTCCAGTCCTCTTGGAATTATTTACACAGATGTTTGAGGCCCTGCTCCTATACTGTCATTTGATAAAACTCGCTACTATGTAATATTTGTTGATTATTTCACTAAATATACGTGGTTTTATGCCTTAAAGTTAAAATCTGATGTTGCATCTGTCTTCAAATAATTTCGGACACTGGTTGAGAATTTCTTTGATAAAAAAATCAAAACAGTATACTCTGATGGTGGTGGTAAATTTCAAGGCCTTAATACTTTCCTCTCTGACAGTGGAATCCAACACCTAAAATCTCATCCTTATACACCCTAACTGATTGGCACTGCTGAAAGAAAACACAGACATGTTGTAGAAACTGGCTTAGCTTTTCTTCATCAGGCGTCCATGCCTCTTTCTTTCTGGCCTCTTACATTCCACACAGCTACCTATCTCATCAACAAACTACCAACATCGGTCCTAGGTTTCCAATCACCTTTTGAAAAACTTTTTCACAAATCTCCTAACTATAACAAACTTAAGACATTTGGATGTCTCTTCTTTCCCTATCTGCGTCCATATTCTAAACATAAATTAGCCTCCTGTTCACACCCATGCACATTTGTTGGTTACTCTCTAGAGCATAACTTATACAAATGCTTAGACCCCCAGACCAATAAGGTTTTTATATCTCGCCACGTCATCTTTCTAGAAAATAAATTTCCATATCACACCAAAAATCCTACTTCCTTTAATTTTTCCAATGCGTTCTCATCTTTTTGTAATCCACCATCTGTATGATAATCCTATTCCATATCTACCTCCTCATGGCTCACTTCCACTAACCCATGTTACCCAGTTCCTATTCTACCTCCTCCTCCAAATTCACAGCACCAACACCTATCCTCATCTTCAACACCTACTGATCAGATAGGTCTTGCCACACAAATAGATTCCCCACTGCATTCGACTTCAACTGCCAATGTTGCTTTCAGTGCTACGTCCTCACCACCAAATGTAATTGTTCCTGTGGCCTCCTCACCTGATCCACAACCACCTTCTCCTCCACGCGGTCATCCCATGATAACAAGGTCCAAGAATAATATATTCAAACAAGAAACTCTATCTCACCCATGCATTCGATAGTGTTGACCAGGTGGAGCCAAGAACGTACATGCAAGCTCAATGTAGTCCTCATTGGCGCAAGGCTATGAGTGAGGAGTTTGATGCCCTTCTGCGCAACTCCACATGAGACTTGGTTCCTCCTCAAGACTCACAGAATGTTGTTGGTTGCTGGTGGATTTTTAAGATAAAACGAAATCCTAATGGATCCATATCACGCTACAAAGCAAGGCTTGTGGCCAAAGGGTTTCATCAACGCCCAAGAGTGGATTTTACAGACACGTTCAGTCCCGTCGTCAAAACCACTACCATATGGGTTATTTTAACATTGGTTGTTCATCATAAGTGGTATCTCCAACAACTTGACGTTAATAATGTATTTTTACAGGGCACCTTGACTGATGATGTCTTCATGGACCAACCTCCAGACTTTGTTGACTCCCAGTATCCCTCATATGTGTGCAAATTACGCAAGGCAATTTATGGCCTACGTCAAGCACCCAGAGCCTGGTACATCGAGCTTCGCAACTTTCTTCATCATCAAGGATTCATAAACTCATTTGTCAGACAACTCCTTATTCTTATATCGTCATGATAAGGTTGTTTTCTACCTTCTTGTCTATGTAGATGATATCATCATCACTGGGAATTGTGACTCACAGGTTCAAACATGCATCAACACACTAGCCTCTCGTTTTTCTCTCAAAGACTTGGGACACTTGAGTTATTTCCTAGGTGTTCATGCAACCACATCACCTGCTGGTCTTTTTCTGTCCTAACATAAATATATCCAAGACTTATTGAAGCGGACGCATATGCACAACTCCAAAATGGTATCCAGTCCATTCTCTCCATCAAAGTCACTTATGCTAAATGATGGTAGCCCACCAACTGATGCTACACAATATAGACAGGTGCTTGGTTCCCTTCAGTATTTATCTTTCACTCGCCCAGACATATCCTTTGCTGTTAATCGTCTCTTTCAATATATGCACTCCCCTACTGTTACTCATTGGAATGCTGTTCAAAGGATACTTCGGTATCTTCGAGGGACTCTTCATCATGGGCTTCTCATTCGGAAACACCAAACTCTTTCATTCCATGCATTCACAAACGCCGATTAGGCTGGGAACAATGATGATAGAACATTTACATCGGCCTATGTTGTTTTCCTGTTAATAGTTAATTTGAAATCTTGTTTTCTGTGTTAGTATTATGAATGTTTTAGAAATATGTTAGATTCTTTTGGTATTTTCTATTTTAATGGTATGTGTGCTAGTCTGGAAGTCTCTGTTATTGATATAAATGTATCTATGGTTATGTTATTCAATAGAAGAAAAAAGAAGAAAAATCAGGAAAATATACTCCGTATCAAATCTGCAGGAGCAGCAGCTCTCCAATTTTCAAGTATTAAATAAATTTCTCATTTTCAATCCAATTTGTACCTGTGTTGTTCATTTCTGCACCCAACAAATTTGGTATCAGAGCCGTTTATTCCCACACCTTCAATCTCTATGGCATCAAATCCAGTTCCCACACTTTTCACCTACTCTCCAAGTCAAGTTCCAATTTTTGAAGGAGAATATTATGATTATTGGAGTAGTCAAATGGAGACTTTTTTCATCTCTCAAGATCTATGGGATATTGTTGAAGAAGGCTACCCAGAACCACTTGAATCTGGAAGCTCCACAAACTGGACACCAGAACAGAAAACTCAGTTCAAAGACAACAAAAGGAGAGATGATACTGCACTTAGGTTTATACAACAAGGGGTAAATAAATCAATTTATCCCAGAATTTTTGGAGTTAAGAAGGATAAAATAGCATGAGAAATTTTGAAAAAGGAATTTCAAGGATCTGAGAAGATTATTACTCTTAAGTTGCAATCTTTATGTAAAGATTTTGATAGCTTAGAAATGAAGGAGAATGAAAGTGTTCGTGATTTCTCTTCAAGAGTTGCTGAAATTGTTAATCAAATCAAAGGATGTGGAGACACCATAGAAGACAAGAAGGTTGTAGAAAAAGTTCTTAGAAGTCTTCCTTAAAAATTTGATCATGCGGTTGCTGCCATAGAAGAATCCAAAGACTTGTCAAAAATGTCTATGTCTGAACTGACAGGTTCTCTCCAAGTGCATGAAAAGCGGATTAATCGATCCTCTAGTCAGCTCATAGAGCAAGCTTTTCACTCTAAACTCAAATTTTCTGACACAAATTCCAGCAAATCAGATCAAGGCAAAAGTGGAAATTCATCTTAGAAGAAGCCAAACTTTCATCATGGCAAAGGAAGAAAAGATCAGAAAGGCGGATACAATAATTGGAAGGAAAGGAAGGGAAACATGTAGCAAAATTCTGGTAATTCTATTTTTCAATGCATTATTTGCAAGAGAACAAATCATCAGTCAAAAGATTGTCGATACAAATGCACAAAATGTCGAGTACCAAACCATTCCAAAAGAGATTGATGGTATCAAAATAAAAGTGAGAAAAATGAGGCAAATTTCACTAAGGAAAGTGAAGAAGATTATTTGTTCTTCTCTTGCATGAATCCTGAATCTGAACCACCCAATTTGTGGTACTTGGACAGCGGTTGCAGCAGCCATATATCAGGAAATAGAGATATTTTTGTGGAACTTGATCAAAGCTACTCTTCTCAAGTGAAACTTGGTGATGACAAGCTTCAAAGTGCACAAGGAAAAGGTGTCATTACTATCCAGACCAAAGAAGGCAATAAAAGGTACATTTTTTATGTTCTATATGTGCCTAATTTAACTCAATTCTATTAAGTGTTGGTCAATTACTAAAGAAGGGATATTCAGTCCATTTTGATGGTAATCAATGTGAAATTGTTGATAAGAAGAAAAATACTACAGTGGCAAAAGTAAATATGTCCATCAACAAAGTTTTTCCTTTTGAATTGCCCTTGGAAGAAAATTTTGCTTTCAAAAATGAGCAACAAAATTTGTCTTATTTGTGGCATTTAAGATATGGACACTTGAACAGCAGGGGAGTTCATCTTCTAAAACAAAAGAATATGGTGGTTGGACTTCCAAACATTGACAGGGAAGGAAAAATATATAAAGGCTGTATTTTTGGCAAGATGCATAGGCTTCCTTTTCCGAAAGTATCATGGAGAGCCAAAGCTCCATTGGAGTTGGTACATGCAGATATATATGGTCCTATTAGGACACCTTCTTTAAACAATAAAAAATATTTCATTCTATTTGTGGATGACTATACAAGGATGATGTGGTTGTATTTCTTGGTTGCAAAATCAGAGGCTTTCTCAACCTTTCTTCAGTTCAAAGCTTTGGTTGAAAGACAAAGTGGTTATAGCTTGAAGATGCTAAGGACAAATCATGGTGGTGAATTTATCTTCACACAATTTCTCAATTATTGTAAAGAAAATGGCATCCGAAGGCAACTTACTGTTAGCCATAGTCCACAACAAAATTGAGTGGCGGAGCGCAAAAATCACACCATCACCGAAATGGCCAGAAGTATGCTAAAGGGCAAAGGAATGCCAAATCAACTGTGGGCTGAAGCTGTACATATAACAATTTATATTCTCAACTACTTACCAACAAAGGCAGTTAGAAACAAAACTCCATTTGAGGCTTGGCACAAGCGGAAACCACATGTCAGTCATTTCAAAATTTTTGGCTGCATCGCTTATGCTTTTGTGCAACCTCAAAACAGGGAAAAATATAATGAGAAAGGTGAAAAATATTTGTTTATTGGATATAGTGATGAATCTAAAGGTTACTGTCTGCTTAATCCTAGAACAAATCAGCTTGTTGTTTATAGGGATGTTGTATTTGATGAAATAGCAGCATGGGATTGGGAAAATAAGAACTCTCAAGCATCACAGTTTTATGACTTTTATCAACCAGCATCAGTTCAAGATGATGCAGTTGAACAAAGAAATCAGCAGCAAAGTTTAATCTCAAGTCCATTAAGAAACTCAACACAATCCTTGTCGGATTCAGAAACTCCACCAAGAAAGGTATGATCTCTCAGAGATACTTATGAATCCTGTGATGTTGCACTATTTTCTTGTGAGCCTCAATCCTTTGAAGAAGCCAAAAAATATAAGATTTGGATAAAAGCCATGGATGAGGAAATTTCTATGATTGAAAAGAACAAAACTTGGGAACTCACAAACTTACCCAAAGGAAAAGAGGTAGTTGGTTTGAAATGGATTTATAAGATTAAATATAAAGAGGATGGTTCAGTTCAAAAGCACAAAGCAAGACTTGTTACCAAGGGATATTCACAGTAGCCTGGCATAGATTTCACTGAAACTTTTGCTCCGGTTGTTAGAATGGAGACAATTCGAACTGTTCTTGCTTTGGCAGCTCCATTGGAATTAAATGTGTTCCAATTAGATGTAAAATCTTCCTTTTCAAATGGTGAGATTGAAGAAGAAGTTTATGTCCAGCAACCTCTAGGTTTTGAAGTCAAAGGAATGGAAGACAAGGTGTATAGGCTCCAAAAGGCGTTTTATGGTTTCAAACAAGCACCTAGAGCATGGAACAACAAGATTGATGGCTATTTCATTCACAACGGGTTCAAGAGAAGTCCAAGTGAGCCTTCTTTATACATAAAGAAAGAAGGTACTGAAATTCTTGTTGTTTGTTTATATGTTGATGACTTGATATATTTTGGCTCAAATCTGAAAATGGTGGAGGAATTTAAAAAGAAAATAATGCTTGAATTTGAGATGACAGATTTGGAACTTATAAGATATTTTCTTGGAATTCAAGTGAAACAAGGAAAATGTCATATTTTTTTATCCCAAGAGAAGTATACAGTGGGTTTGCTGAAAAAGTTTGACATGGACAAATGTAAACCAGTTTCTACTCTAATGGGATTGAATGAGAAGCTACAAGGAAATAAAGATGAAGAAAAAGTGGATGAAAAGAGCTACAGAAGCTTAGTTGGTTCCTTAATTTATCTCAGCAATACAAGACCTGATATTATGCTTTCAGTGTGCATAGTTTCAAGGTACATGAATCAACCAGCTAAGTGTCATCTTGCAACAGCAAAAAGAATTTTGAGATATTTAAATGGAACTAAAACAGTTGGAATTAAGTATGTGAAGGAAGAATAATGCAAGTTAGTTGGTTTTTGTGATAGTGATTGGGCAGGTTCATTGGATGATAGGAAAAGTTCCTCTGGCTACGTGTTTAGTCTTGGATCTAATATAATTTCATAGAGTTCAAGAAAACAAAAAACTGTTGCCTTATCCTCTGCAGAAGTTGAGTATATTTCTGCTACAGATTGTGCTTGTGAAGCGGTTGGCTAAGAAGGATTCTCAAAGATCTGCAATTGGAGCAAAAGGAGCCTACAAAAATCTTTTGTGACAACATGTCAGCAATTGCTATGACAAAGAACCCAGTTTTTCATGCCCGTTCTAAGCACATTGAGCTTATACATCATTTTGTTCGAGACCTAGTTGGCAAAGAAGAAATTCAACTTGAATTTATCAACACCAGCAACCAGCCAGCATATATTCTAACTAAAGCTATGCCAATGGAGGTTTTTGAGAAGTTCAAGACCCACTTCAAGATTACAAATTAAGTGGAGGTGTTAAAAGTTAATTTGAAATCTTGTTTTCTGTGTTAGTATTATGAATGTTTTGGAAATATGTTAGAGTCTTTTGGTATTCTCTATTTTAGTGGTATGTGTGCTAGTCTGGAAATCTCTGTTATTGATATAAATGTATCTATGGTTATATTATTCAATAGAAGAAAAAAGAAGAAAAATCAGGAAAATATACTCTGTATCAAATCTGCAAGAGTAGCAGCTCTGCAATTTTCAAGTATTAAATAAATTTCTCATTTTCAATCCAATTTGTACCTGTGTTGTTCATTTCTGCACCCAACATTTCCTTGGTGCCACACCCATCAGCTGGTGCTCAAATAAACAAAAATCTATTGCGCGATCTTCCACTGAAGTAGAATATAGAGCAATCGCAGCAACAACGGCCGAAATCAATTGGCTACAAAATCTTTTCCATGAACTCAACTTGGTCTTCCCCCCACCAACAATCTACTGTGATAATGTTGGGGTCACATATCTTTGCAACAATCCAGTGTTCCATTCACGAATGACGCATATATCCATCGATTTCCATTTTGTCCGTGACCAAGTAACACGTAACCAACTGCGAGTCACCCACAGGTTCATACCTCTGACCAGTTGGCAGACTCTTTGACTAAACCATTACCTCGTCGGCAGCTCATTGCACATCGTTCCAAGATTGGAGTTCTTGATGGAAGCTCCATCTTGCGGGGGCATAATAGATTATAGTTGTAACTTATAGTTATAGTTATCTTCTATTGTACATTTGTTACTTAGGTTTTATCTTTATTCCTCAGCTTTAGGTGGTAAATATGTTTATGTATATCTTATAGCTTGTAATGTAGTCTGTATAAATTCCCTCACACAGTAATAAACGTGGAGGCCATTCTTCCAGATATTATATTTCTTTTAATTTTCACGTACACAAAATATAATATGTATCCAACAATGGACAATTCAGAAAATACGAGGACAAGAAATGAGTATTTATCCGGGTCGACTATCCCACCAGCAACGGGAGTTCCAAATAATCCGAATCTAAGACCACACAATTATGGTGGTGTTCCTCATACATTCTCCGTTCCTCTGGTCTCTGCCACTGCTGCGACGATCCTGCTAATTGTGAGTAATATAATTATTAATTTAACACACAAAAACTTATGCCCTTTACATGTATGTACTTGCATAGCCTTTTTCTGTAATGCTTTTCATCATATTTCATAAAATATATGTCTATGTTTTGTTTTTCCGGTTGATTAGGTATGATCACTTGCGTTTGCCCCCGCATCACTTTCGGACAGATAGCTGAGATTGTTAGTAAAGGTTCTTCATGTAAGCCCCCTCATGAAAAGTTTTATTAATTGTGATTGTGGCGCCTTTTGCTAATTAAGTTATTTATTTATTTATTTATTTTTCTGAATAAAGATGTATTAAGCACGAAAAGAAAGCCCCAAATGGTTACATAAAAGAACCTCGCTTCAGAATATATTTCTAAATGTAATGCTCTAAGCAGAGGGGTATAGCACCCCTCTCAACAGCAAAATTAACAAAGCTAACTGAGCTCTTTAGAGAAAACTTAGCTAACATATCATCACTATTGTTAAAAATCCTACTGATCCACTTAAGTCTTTAATTAGTTAAGGTTAATTACTACTAATTTGGTGGATTTAGGATTAAGTATATACTTTTTATAAGGTGGGTGTACGTACATATGTGTTTTTTTTGCAGCTTGTGCATGTGAGGGGGCATTATATGGGTTATTGCTAATGACAACCGGGCATGCATGTTTGTACTCCTGCTTCTGTCGCTCCAGATTGAGGGGTTGACTTGGAAGAATCGCCTTGTGTGGATTGCTTAGTGCACTATTGCAGTGAGACCTGTGCACTTTGTCAAAGAGTACAGAGAGCTCAAGAATCGTGGGTTTGATATGGGAATTGGTACGTAATTAACTATTTTAATTCCATACTTGATTAATTTAAAATATTGAAATTCAAAGTTTTACAAGTTTTTAATATATATCAAAATTCATATAATTAACTATATGGACCAGCTCAATTTAGTTTGAAACAGTCTAATTAATTGTCCAAGTCTGTAAAGTGGACTTGGGTGGTAGGTTGACTGACTTTGTACGTATAGTTGGGACTAACTTTTATTTTATTTGTGCTGGGTGGTTTTGAATTAAGGTTGGGAAGCCAACTTGGACTGACAACGACGTGGAGTTACCGTGGCTCCAGCGGTGGCACGGGGAATGATCAGATGAAATCGCCACCTTGCTCCACCAGAACATATATATGTGTGCTTTTTTTCTTCGTCGAGGAAAAGTTCTTGTGGAATTTGGTCATGTATTTGCATATATATATATAAAGAGAAAAGAAGAAGAAGAAGAAGAAGTGTATGCATGCACATTCACATTTTTGGGTATCAAATGCTTAGTATTAAAATAAGGTGGATTTCAATATTGATTCAATTTGGGCCAGAATTTGCGGGGTTGGAAAGGGCTATGACTCCCTGTCAAGTATCAACTTTTCGACCATGCTATATTTGACATATTGCACTCTCAACTTTTTGTTGCGACATTAAGCATCTTCAACCGTATGTTTTGTTACATCTTTAGGATCTTTATCCATTTTTCTCTTAAATTTATAGGAGATCCACTAGTGATGAGACCCAGCTTGAACTGCTCATTGCAGTGTGGTCTTAACTATGAGCTATGAGAGAGTTCGAGAGACAATTCCACTAGTCTTATAAGCTTCAATATAGCAGTGAAAGGGCTCATATTGCCCTCATAAAATCGTCCATGTGCCTGTTTGATTTTTTATAAATCTAACCCAAAAAAAAAAAGAAGAAGAAAATATCCCAACGTTGCAACAAAACATATAATAGAGGATGCTTAATGTACCCCAAAAAAAAATTAAGCGTGCAACTTGCCAAACAAAGTACAATTAAGAATGCTTAATGGCAAAAGAAAAAACTGAGGGTGCAATTGCAAAATGTCAAACGTAACTTAGTTTGGATGGTGTTAAAACCAAAACCAGTATCGCATTTTTCTACCTACGACTATCCTCTAATCGGATCCACATTTCCACATAGGTATTGGGTCAAGGCCCAACATATAAGCCCGGCCCCTAAGGCTTCTTCTGCTTCCCTCCCTGCCAACACACCCTTCTTCTATTAGGGTTCTTCATCCAGTGGTTTTAGCACAGAGATGGCGTCTCTCATGGCGATCAGGCGCGCGCGAAGCCACAAACTTTCTTCTTTCTTCAATGAACGACCTACGCTTCCTTCTCATTGCACCATCATCCACGGCAATAACAGCAACCGCTACCTTCAAACTTTTGTCAAAACCCTAAGCACCTCTGCTCTCCCCAATGAGTACCAGAGGTCTCCGCCACAGCAACCTCATCCCTCCGACCCTAGAAACCCTAATCAGTGGAGCTCACAAGGCGAGGGATTTCCACAGACTCGAAGGGATCACAACTCTCAGAATCGCGGATACCCTAGTCATGGTCAGAGCTATCCTCAGCATGGAAATACTAATCAATGGATTCCTCAGGGTCAGAGCTATCCTCAGTATCAAAACGCTAACCAGGCGAACACTCGGAACCCGAATTTTCAGCGACCTGGAAACCCGAATCAATGGAACAATCAAAACCAGGGGTACCCTCAACGCGGAAATAACGAGCAACGGACTCCGCAATTTCAGAACCCTAATCGGTGGACTCCACCAGTTCATAACCCTAACCAGTGGAACAACAACCAGGCTCCGACACCGACTCAGGGACAGGTTCCTGAGAATCAGACCTCTAATATTTCTCCGGCTTCTCTTGTAGATTTGAAGCGGTTGTGCCAAGAGAAGAAGGTTGATGAAGCTATTAAATTGATGGAGAAAGAAGGGGTTAAGGCGGATGGTGATTGCTTTTACACTTTGTTTGAGGTGTGTGGGAAATCGAAGTTGCTAGATAATGCCAAAAAGGTGCATGATTTCTTTTTGCAGTCTCCCTGTAGAAGTGAAGTTCAGTTGATTAATAAAGTGATTGAAATGTATGGGAAATGCGGCAGCATGACTGATGCACGGAGGGTGTTCGATCATATACCTGATAAGAGTATGGATTCTTGGCACTTGATGATAAATTGGTATGCGGAGAATGGGTTGGGAGATGATGGTTTGCAATTGTTCGAGCAGATGAGAGAGCTGGGTTTGAAACCCAATTCACAAACTTTCCTTGCAGTTTTCTCAGCTTGTGCTAGTGCTGATGCTGAGGAGGAAGCGTTTATACATTTCGAGTCAATGAAAAACGAGTACGGTATTCATCCAGAGACAGAGCATTATATGGGAATTCTGGGTGTGTTTGGAAAACGTGGTCATCTTAATGAAGCAGAGGAGTACATTCAGAAACTTCCCTTTGAACCCACGGTGGATGTTTGGGAGGCCTTAAGGGATTATGCTAGGATCCATGGAGATATTGATCTCGAAGACCGTGCTGAGGAGTTAATTGTTTCTTTAGACCCATCAAAGGCTGTTGCTGATAAGATCCCTACTCCACCACCCAAAAAGCGTACTGCTATTAGCATGCTAGATGGGAAGAACAGAATCAGTGAGTTCAAAAATCCAACTCTTTACAAAGATGATGAGAAGCTGAAAGCTGGGATGAAGGAAGCCGGTTATGTGCCTGACACAAAATATGTTCTTCATGACATTGATCAAGAAGCCAAGGAACAAGCTTTGCTCTATCACAGTGAGCGTCTGGCAATTGCTTATGGCCTGATTAGCACTCCGGCAAGGACTCCGCTCAGGATTATTAAGAACCTTCGGATCTGCGGCGATTGCCACAATGCCATAAAGCTCATGGCCAAGATTGTTGGCAGGGAGTTAATTATTAGGGATAACAAACGGTTTCATCATTTCAAGGATGGAAAATGCTCTTGTGGGGATTACTGGTAATTTTAATGGCAACTCTGTTATTACTCACCTGACAATATTTTATTTCCTATCACTATTTAGTGTGTAAAGGGCAAAATTTACGAAGCTGTTTGAGATAATACTAGTGCTTTTAGTGAGAGGAAATGGATTATTTGCTGCGATGTATAATCAGTGGTATGCTTGTTATGCATTCAATCAATTATTTGTTTAGATGTCCAAATACTATCTTAGCTTCCTTTCTTTTTTGCCTTCCCAATTAATTCCTTTCTTTTTTATATACGTTCTTCATATTTTTATGATTATTTGAACATAACTAACCTAAAGTGAAATAACTAAAATAGACAATTCTACACAAATAAATAAATAATACAATTTTAAAGTAAGCTTTATGCAGATAAGCCAAACATGGCTTTATACACGGTTGAACAAGAACAGTATATTAGAAGTGAGTTAAAAATCTATTAATTATAAAGGAAGCCTCTTCGTAAAATTTATATTATCTATAAATTAGGGACGTGCCAATAACTCAGATAGTACCCACTACCCTAAAACGGACTATGTAATGCACTTTATCTGCTGGTTAGGGAGGCGTTTTACCAGAGTTTTCTATTGTATCAATCCACCCCTGTGTGATTCCTGTTAAACAATATTTATCAATCCACCCTTGTATGATTCAACGACATCAATTGCATTAATTATTTTTTCACTTTCCTTTCTTTTTCAATAATAATCATCCAAATAATAATTATTATAAATGCTATTATTTCCTTTCCTTTCATTTCCTCATTAATCCTTTCATTTTCTTTCCCATCTATTCCATTAATCAAAACATAGCATTAATTAATCCAGTGTCTTCACCAAACCAATTAATAGGAATATTTATTCCTTTCCACTTTTTTGTATTCCCAGTAATAGTTATTCTTTTTCCATCAGGATTAACCATTCCACATGCCAAACGTGGGTGCTTTTGTTTCTCATGGCATGTAACTTGTAAAGAAAGCAACTTTCAGGGTAAAATGTATAACCATGATTAGCATATTACACATTCTCACAAGGGAAACTAAACAAAGAAGCTTTCATAAACAAAGAAGCCCTCCATATCCCCAAGTTGCTGTTCTCTAGTTCAAAGTTGGCTTCAAGCTACGATTCATCATGGTCATGAACTCATTCATGTCAACCATACCATCCCCATCAGTGTCTACTGCTCTCACCATTCTACGGCAATCCGTCAGGCTGCATCTCTCCCCCATCCTTTTCAGAACTTCCAACACTTCCTCTGAACTTATTTTCCCGTCACCATTCAGATCAAACATGTGGAAAGCGTTCTGTATGTCCGTCGTCTTAACTCCACCTCCTTTCCTGTGCACTTCCATGAACTCCTTGAAATTAATAAACCCATCCCCATCGAGATCAGCTACCTGGAAAATCTTTGGCACTTCCCCCATAGTGTTTGTCCTTCCTAGGGATCTCAGCATGGCCTTGTACTCCTCCTGAGATATCTTTCCATCTTTGTTGGTGTCAAATTTGTCAAAAACTAGCTTCATCTCTTCCTGGTCCGGTTGGACAGCAGCTGATAACCCAGAGTTTTGCCTGTCCCAAGGTGAAAAGAACCAGGTTGGTTTCCGTAGGAACTTATTTCTGGAGATGTTGTATTGGAAATCAAGGAAGCTCATTTTCGACATATCTGTATTGGGTGTTCTTGACTGGTAGCTAGTCCTGCTGAAATCAAAATAAGGTATAGAAGCCTAAATAAGATGCAATATTTGATAACAGAAACAGGGTGCCTTCAGACTTTGTATGCTGCATGAAAGATTATTATTATTTCAAGTCAATGGGGAAAAGTAAAATTTGAGGTCAATAAAATTCCTCAACAACTTGTGACAACTAAAGAAGGCAAGATTCTTAATTGATGAACAAGATAAGCAAAGGACAAGATAAGGCCGCAGAAAGCAGAGACATCACAAGAAAAGAATACATTCTTTGTAAAAGCTATCAATCCTTCTCTTTTCTCCAAAAATTTTCTTTTGATGAGATTGGCTATCACGGACTCTATATGTAAAGGCCAAATTTACATTAAAATTGTGAGTGTGAGTAGATAGAAAAAGACAACTCATCAAAGAAACACAAATCGAACTAGAGAATAAAAAATTAAAAAAAAAAAAAAAAGGATTTATGTCAGGGTGGTTTTCCATTATCCAAATCCTCCATCACTTCAATATCCTTTCGAGCAGTTATCTTCTGAACATATCCTGCCATAAAAAGAATCCTTTGTGAGATTTTAACTCAAAAACCAAGGGTTTATTACTCTATTTTATTTTACTTTTCGATGGGGGAAAGAACACCTATCTTCTGGAGTAATACTTCATAAAATAACAGAAAATAAACATTGAGAAAAAGGCAAAAAATCAAAGTTGATACTGAAAGGTAATATTAATGTGTGGTCTATTTCAAAACAATGTGTTAGTGCACATCTAAATCAGGAATGGAATATGAAGCCACTGACACTGCCAAACTTCACAAGAAGTTATTCATTTTATATAACACCAAAGGAGAAAAGAATGTTAGGAAAATCCAGTCAGAGTCTATATCAAGCACAAAATAATAACGTAATCGAATCTATAAAGTCCAAAAACCACGATCAATCTCTTTTTGTACTTTTATAAGCATATAGCTGTCATGTCAGAATATCATTCAAGTAATTCCATATCAGAGTATCATTTAATATCATTCAAGTAGTTTCCATATCCGAATATCATTTAAGTGGGTTCCATGCCAGAATATCATTCAAGGTTTAACAAAAGTTTTATATTGTCAAACATACGATTTCTTTCTATCCAACAAAAATGAAATGGCGTCATGCCAATCTTTCTAAATACTTCCCTTAAGCTTAACTTGACATTAATCAATCACCAAAGGGCCAACCAAATTGGCAGACCTAGTTGAAGCCAGTAGATTACAAAGTGAAAAAAACAAGTCAAACAATTTATTGGTATTGAGAAAAGATGGGAGAGACATGGCTATAACTACAATCCTACAGATCAAAATTGATCTCAATTAAAAGAAACATAAAAGATTAATCTGATTCATTACTACACCTAATAATAGCACTTTAAACAATTCATATAAACTCAAGAAAGCCTAAATCCAGCCACCATGAGCCATAAAAAAAGAAAAAACCCTAGGAATTTCAAGGCCAAAATCCTACTTGCTGGCTTCCATGCATGTCAACAAAATTCCGTAAAGTCTTTCAAGTTAAAAACATGAAAAAAATTCCCTTAACCACCCATTCTCATTATTATTTTCTTCTATGACAAGGTTTTCAGCCTACCATCATATAAAACTTAAGCACCAATGCCAAGGAAATAAAACCCCAAATCAGAGACAAAACTGAAGTACTATACTAATCAAGAATAATTTCATAGAATCTAAAATTGGGTGATTCAGAAGCTTCATAATTTTGACATGAATCACCTACATGAGAAAGGAGAACATCCTAGACCACTCAGCATGACAATACTGATATAATGTAATAAAACATTGTTACACTGTTTTTGTATATGTTGAGTTGGCTGTCATTGTCAATTCATGGCTCCTCTATTAGGAATACTAGTTAACATCTGTTAAAATGATAGAACTTCTATCAGTTTGCAATCTCAAAGAATTGCTCAAAGAGATCTGAGTCCACATGATGACGCACAGGATAACCAGAGAGTGGTTTTGTACTGATCATAATTAATAATCATTACCATCAGCAGTAAAGAAAGCTTACATAATAAACAAGAGAATTAGGAAAATTAAAAAGCACTAAAAGGATTGCTAAGGTTCACATTTTCTTCTGCAAGTTGAGTAATGATATGTCAAATTTTTCCTCAATATAACTAACACATGAACAGGGAATAAGAATTTTGAATTGAGATGCACAACAAATCAAATTTAAGGTTCAATATAAGTTTTTTTCTGAAAGATGATGCATGCGCTTAGCTTCATTCTAATATATTTAACCTTCTGATAAGGGTTGCACCAGTGAAGATGAGGAAGAGTAAGAACAATACCAATTCCGAGGCAAGGAATACATTTGCAGACAGTCTCCTTTCCCCTTTTGTTATAATAACTGACAAATCCTGACCCTTGGCAACTTCTACACTTTCCAGTCCATTCATAAACCACTTCCTTGCAATCCTACAGTTTGAAAGACAAAATAAATCCAACACTCAGTTATCTTCTTTCTTCTCTTCGGGGGACAGGTAAACAGAACTCTTTGAGCTTTTGCTGTTTAAATTGGTTCTACCAATTTGCAACTTTATCATTTAAGTTAAAAAATAAATGAAACTTTGAGTCAATCCTTTTACTTCTTATACTATGTTGGTATTATTTTTAGTTCTCTGAAAGACACAGAAAAATAAAATTTCAGTGACACATTTTGAACAGAGCCAATATTACGCAAACATAAATAAGGCAACATATTTGTGCAAATCCCTATGCATATTAGTAGAATGTCAGCAATATGAAATCCATTATGAGACTTAGAACGTTAAGCGCACATAGATAACATTTTGCCACCAGATATATTCCAAATGTTATCATGCAACAGAAGCTTATAAAAGCATCAATCCACAATTCTCAGAAAGTCAATTGTAGCTAAAAAAAAAAGTTAGCTTTAATTGGATTACTAAAAAAGGGGGTTGGCTTTATTTGAATGTATATACTACCATTTGTTAATGAATAATGATATTTGTTAATTGAACAAAGAAATATTACCTCAATTATGGGATCACATCGGAGTCGGCGGTCAATCTCGTCCGGCGAGACCGGAGAAGTATCGGGATAGGTCATAGGAAGAGGAAGGGCATCGCCATCATCAACCAAGTAGCTCTCCCCATTACGCGACCACTTCTTCTCCTTGGCATTCACCTTCAGGCCCCCAGTGTTCCCGCCGCGTCTCGCCGCGCCGTCCAAAACTCCAGCTCCGTCGGAATCGGTACCAATCCGGACGTTTCCTCCGCCGACGCCGGCCACATCAGCGGTGGCAGAGGGATACTGAAACCACCGCGGGAATGCCAAGCCTTTAGGGATGTTGCCGGAGACGGCGAGGCAGCGTAGGGCCGGTCGCCGGAGTGACGGAGCGGACGAGAATCCGGGTTTGTAGGAGAAGAGAGAGGTAGGGTTGGAAGCGAACATTGGGCGAAATGGAGTAGCACGAATGTTATATTGTGGATTAGAGTGGCCAGAGAGTGAGGAAGAAAGCAAAAATGGGCGAGAATTTAGATGTATTGTATTATGTATTTATAGATTGCGGCTGCTCACACATGGCAGATATCAACTGTTTTGGCTTTCGATGTAATGCTATATGGTATGATTGGGCTTTGGGCATGACACGAGCAGCAGACCTTTGGTTGGTTTAACAACTTACAATTACTGATTATAATAATAACAATTATTATTATTATTTTTTAGAAATTATATATATGTTTCAACTGTGACTGTTTATTTACATTTAAAAAAAAAAGAAAAAAACTATGAATGTGTAGAATAATAAATAAATAAATAAATAAATATATATATATATATATATATATATATGAAAAGAAGAAGAAGGAAGCTAGATCTTCCCAAAGACACAGTTGATTATATCACTTTTACTGCAAAAATTGTACAGTTCGAAAAAATTGGTAAAAAACACATGGAATTTTTTTTTTTGGTTATATATATTTTAGTTCTAGGCCCTGAAACTTTTCAATTACATCCTAATTGGAGTCGAACTTTATGTTGATCCTCTTTCATCCCACGTTTGACTTGATGATTTCATCCTAAAATAGACACACACACACACAAAAGAAAAAAAAAAAAAACAGGTTGTTAGTTAAATTACTGCAGAGTGTCAAAAAATTTGTTAGAAGTATATAAGAGATTTATTTGATCGAAATCATTTTTTTCTTTTTAATGTTTGCAGAGTAAGGTAGATGGTAAGATAGACGTCCTTACTGAACTTTTACGCCATTGTTCTTTTGAAGCGAGGTGGGCATTTTACCGCTAAGCTTGTTGTTTTGGAGGAATCTGTTTGTTGGTTTAATTTATGCAAGGACATAGCCGAAAATCAGTAAGCATATGCATCTCTTGGAAAAAGGTTTATAAAAAATAATGTTAATTAAAGTAGTAATTAATTAAACTCACATCTCCTTAAGTTCTGGAAGTTGGCCTAATGATTGAGGAACTTGTCCTTCAAGCTGATTGTTCTCCAAATGCCTTGATTATCATAATCACCAGAAGTAATATTTGTAAGTATCGTTGATGAATCTATGAAAAAGCCAAGCAAGCATACAGATATAGTGAAAATGTAATTTAAAAAAAAAAAGACTTATTGTGATTAACTTACAAAGTCTTCAACTCCTTCAGTGATCCCATTTCAGGTATGTTGCCTGAGAGTTTGTTCCCTCCAAGCCAACTATATAAGAATTACCAAAAAACAATAAAAAATAAAAAATCATAGTGATCATGACTAAATACATAAAGTAACTATGTAATCTGATAGCTATCAAAATCAACATTAATAATGGCACAAAATTACTTACAGATGGTTGAGTGCAGTTAAATTAGCTATGTCAGCATGCAGTGACCCAGACACGCCCTTGCCGGTTAAATTTCTTCATATTAAAATAATAAAATTAAATATGAGAACCCGGATGATTAAAGTTTTAAGTAGTTTACAATTAAGCTTCACATTAACATTAGTGACAGAGAATTTGGTGATGTTACAAATTATATATATATATATATATATATATATAAATATATAAAGAAAAAGAAATGAAACTTACAGAGTAACAACTCGAATATGTTCCCCTTGAGAACATGTAACTCCGGTCCATGAATTATCTTCAGGCAAACAAGGATCACCACTCCAATCAGGTGGTGGGTTGTTGAACATTCTTGCTAGTACTTCCATTACCTCCACTGCATATGTGTGAAACACCAAAAGCAAATTAAGCAAGCAGAGAAGTAAGAGCTATAAGAATTAAGGGTTGAAAATGGCAGAATAACCATCAATAATTAGTACCATCTCTAGTGAGTGTCTTTCCAGAAAGAGGCAAAATCAGAAAGATCTCAGCGGCGTTGATCAAAGGGCCAACAGGTATTCCAGTTTCAGGAGTTAGAACAATTTGAGTCTGCCCAGATAAAGGCCACTGGGTTGAATAAACAGTGACTCCACTGGTTGTAACGTTAAGACGGATGTAGAAGTTCTTGTCGTTCAAAGAAACATTGAAGACTCTCCAGCTATACGGGCTAGGAGTCCGACTGTCCTGAAAGTACATTGAAATGTAGTACTTGGCACTTGGGAGAGACTCGGGTGGCCATTGAATTTGAAGTGTCTTTCCTCGGCTCGTTGTGATTGCGGTGTTGAATGCTTTTGCTGGTGGCACGTTCCAAAAATCCCAAGGCGTTATGTTGGAATGGCTTTCAACAATTGGATTTATGTCTTTAAATGGATGCCACACCCGGTTGAATTTGTCATCTGGAAAGCTACGTTCATTTTTTATTTCCACAAATAGCCAAACTTTATCAGAATTCTTTCTCAGCTCTAACCCATCTCAGCCCGTTTAATAAAGTTTTTACTTTTTATTTTTTCTTACGAGGCTGTATGTACATAGTTTGCACAGGTTCAAACGTTAGTTAGATTGATTAGACCTCTCAATTTGAAGGAAAATAAACAATTGAGAGAGGTCTAATGAATTCCAGCTAACATCAATCAACCACTGAACCAAACAAATTACAAACAACACAGGAGGAAAAAAAAAAAAACTAGAAACCAAAAACGTCGCTTAAACGGTCACTATGAATTTCACATAAATTTGTTTATCATAATTGCAAAATTAAAATAAAATAAAATTATATATATATATATATATATGAACAATAGGTTTTCCATACCTAATAGTGTCATCATCACTACCAAAGTTACTCCTAGCCACCGTAATAAGCGAATGTTTAGTAAAATCGGTAGTGTTATACAAAGAATCATCCATGTACTCCAACTCAAGAGCCGAAATAAAAGGGTCGGACTTGGTGTCCTCATTCCTTGCAAGACAAACACTGAGTGTTTTACCTTTGGCCATGACCACAATCTCATAATACGAGCTAAGTCCATCGACATAGTCGTCGGTGGTATAAACCACACCCCATTTAGTCCCTTCCACAATTTGGTCGAAAACCGGAGGCTCATTACCTCCATCAAAACCTCCATAGTAGTACGTTGTCCTCACCAAGTACTTGCCACCTTTGATCACAGGAATTACGTAGCAGTATTTACGTGCCGAAGTG
Organism: Rhamnella rubrinervis; assembly: GCA_007844105.2. Taxonomy (NCBI): domain Eukaryota; kingdom Viridiplantae; phylum Streptophyta; class Magnoliopsida; order Rosales; family Rhamnaceae; genus Rhamnella; species Rhamnella rubrinervis. The sequence continues at coordinate 10,684,625 of CM017575.2, read as the reverse complement.
TCCGGAAAGTATCGCAACGTAGATAATATAGGCACTAAGTCTGGTGTTTTTAAGGTTGCGATGTTTCCTACAGATATGAAGCCCTCGTCGGTAATGTATTTAAGGCCGCCTACGGTAGTTTCACCGCTTTGTTTACCGGCACCGCAATTTAGGAGATAACCTGCATTGATATATCACTAATAAATGCATAGATCACAAGAAGAAATGTAAATGAGAATCATATAAACATTACCAATGTTATATATGTATATATTGAGCTGTGCCCGTTTACGTACCTCTAGGATCAGGTTGAGAGTAGGCAATAAGGAGAGGAATGTTGACGACAAATAGGAGGAAGATGGACCTGGACATGGTGTTGGAAACCAAAAATGAAAATGGGGATGCCCAGAAAAAGGATTTGGAATTAGCAAGGTGTTTCGTATTTTTTGGAGGGAGAGAGAGAGAGAAAAAAAGGGATGGGAAGGACATGGTTGTGGTTTTCAGTGGGTTTGGACACGCGTCTAGCTAGGAATAGAAATTTTTTTAAACTAGTGGACCTGCTGTGACCTGAATATGTTCCAAAGATTTGACATTATTTTGTGCACATGAGAATTTTTTGGAGTTGTTTGTTTCCTAAGAAATCTTCTAAATTTTAATTTCTACTTCCTTACTTTTTCTTTTAGAAAAAATAATTTGTTACAGTTAAATGTATAGAGATAACTTGAAGAATCTGTTTCTCTATTTTTTTCTTTTTCTTTTTAATTATTTTTTACAACTTGAAGATTAATATGAAATACTTATGATTTTTTAGCCATTTTATTTTATTTCTTGAAAAAATTACACTGTTGCAAATTGAACTTTTAAGTAAAAAGTTACTATCAGCACCATTACAATGAAAGTGAAACCACTTGATAGAAATATTAAACATTTTGTTAGATGATTTTAAATAAAACGGACATTGTATCAACTGAATTAAACCAGATTCCAAACATGGAAATATGGTGTTATTTATTAGTTTATTTATTTATAAATAGAAATACCAATAAAATGAAAAACCCGGAAGGGATCGGACGGTCACGGAGCAGAGCCTGGCTGTGAGCTTATTTGTTAACAACAGAATTTGGCCACACTGGATAATTTCTCTTAACCCTAATTCTCTTGGAATTCATCGTCCAGAAATGGAGTGAGTGATTGATACCTCTTTTGAACTCGTGAGTTGGGAGGTGAGGATATCTTTGCTTAGCAATGAAGGTTTTCGAGGTCAATGGAAGCACGCTCTCTCTCTCCCTCTTCACTGACGTTACCAACTCCAAGTAATCTCTTATCCCTAATTTTCTATTTCGTTCTCGTAATGAATTCAAGAGAAATCAATAATAGAGAAATGGATATTCTATTGAAGAACAAGCGGAAAGTTTCAATCTTTTTCACCTTTTCAAGACGATACGGATTGCCATTTTTCTCTCGCACTTTCTGTGTGTGTGTGTGTTTTTTCCTCTACTTTTTCATTGCCTTTTGTTAATCAATCAGTGGACACTGAAATATCTAATAGTAAAAATGAGAAAATTTTCTCCTCTCCATGTAGTTTTAGCAGAACTCTGTTGCACTTTCAATTGAATTCTTGTACTTATTGTAATGTATTCTGAAACAGCCTAGATGAGAGACGTCGGGGTTTAGATTCATACTTGTCTCTTACCCTCTTGGATTAGATAATTTTTTTGTAAATTTTATGGAATTTAGTTGGTTGAGTTCTCAAGGAAAATTAGACACGTTTTAGATGAGAAAGCTGGAGAAATATTTGAACTTTGGTTGTTTTGTGGTGTGGATCTTATGTGGGAATAAGAGGGGCTGTTTTATTGAGTACTTTGTAGGAACAAAAGTAAAAGTAATCAAGTTAAAGACTTAAAAATGCAGATGGGTATGCTACAAATTTAAGAAGAGATGAAGAAATTGTGAGAAACTGAAAGAGAAACGAAATAAAGTTATGTCTTGGGTCCATGTTTTAGTTCACTATAGAATGGCACGGTCAAAGTAAAGGTAATTTAGTTAAAAGATTTAAATGCAGATGGGTATGATACAAAATTATGGGAACTGAAAAACAAAAGAAAATCAAGTTAGGTCTTCGGTCCATTGCAATGTTTTGTTTCTCATTTTCTGCGACTACAAAAACCTCCTTTTTTTCTCTGTTCTTTTCCGGTCAACAACCAATTTGGAAAAATAAAATAAAATTTGAATTGCTCAATAATATTATAGACAAACAAAACTTATGTTTAAATGACAAACTCATGATCTTGCAGGGAACTCCTTGATTCTATGCAAACTGGAACTCTGGAACCAGAAGTTGCATTTCTCAACGCTTCACTTGTAATTTCTCTTATACTTATTCTGCCCTAAGTATTGACTGTCTATTTCAATCCTCTTTGTGGGGCTGTATTTTTATTGGATTTCTCCAATTTGACTTTTATACACTTGAAACAGATACCAGAAGTTTTTCCTGTGCTAGCAGCTGCCCATAAATCCCTCATAGCCAAGTTGCGGGAGTCACTGACAACACGCACTCTTCATTCTGAGCTTGTTTACAATTACTCTGGATCTAAGCATGTAAACTTTAGCCAGCTAACTATTATGGTATACTTTTTAGTTTTATCTGGTTGAATAATATAACCTTTTGCTTTTTAATGATGACTAGATCACAGAATCCTTCAAGAGATGTGGCATCTCTGGAAGTTCAACTTATGTGCTTGCTGCTCGATTCAATGCTTCTCCTGATGAGGTGAGATTGCTGTACTGTGAACAATGTAGCCAATGAAGCCTTGTATTGTGCTTCATGAGATCTTAAAATGTCAGCCTATGTGATTTTAGTGATATTTGGTATGGTAATAGATGAAGTCTGTAGAGAAACTTATCAATGGGAAAGAGATTGACTTGGAGGAGTTAGGAGGGAGAGCAGATAATGCCCAAATACAAAAGGTTCGTGTCTATTTTCTATGTGTGAGTTTCCATTCCTATAAGATGGTGTTTTTGGTAGTAATTACCAATGAATTGTTATTTGCCAGCACTATAAGATATCCGGCCTGGAGCTAGGGATATCCTCACTTGCAGATGCTATTACATGCCGTATTGCTGCCCGCGATGCCTTGTGAGATGGATGCTACACTTCCTATCTGTTTGTTCCTTCATTCCCTTTTAGATTAAACATCTGTTATCTTAAATTGAGGCTGGTGTCTTGAGTGAATGTAGAAACAAAAATGTGAATTTTTTAGAGTTTACAAGGTGAATGAAAAAGGGTTTCCTTTGGTTAGCTTATAGGTTCATACTATTAGGCTCCTGTAATGTGTGTTTCTTATTCTCAGGAAATGGGGTTGTATTTATATATGCATGCCAATTTTAGATTAAAAATGCAGGATTAGATAAGTTGCTGATGATAAATGGTTTTTTTTTTAAAGTAAATTTCTTATCTTTTATTTATTATTTATTTTTTTTCTATGTTTTCAAGAGTTCTCATTATTCTAATTAAACACCACAAAAGAATTAATCATTAGGAGGAAATATTTATAAATTCTACCTTATATATGTCTCAAAGTAATCAGCTGCAGTCGGACGCACAAACACGTTTTGTACCCGGCAAACTGACTTAACACGTAAGGGCGAAGAAGGAATGTCGTTTCCTTCTACACGAAGAAATTGTGGCGCGTAAGTTCGACGCTAACTGGTTATAGCCGGTGACATTCTTACTTAAGAAATCGTCGACGCATGAATGACATTATTGAAAGCAAAAACAAATCATTATTAATAATTTTTAAAATTAATATATTAAGGGAAGAAAAAAACCCATGAAATGGAAGTCTCAATAGATAATCTCTGTCTCTGACTAGTTCACTCCACTTGAAAATAGAAGGAAAATAAAAAATCTGAATAATTCAATTAAAGTTCGAGCAAAAGTAATTAATTAATGATAGAAGAAATTGGATTAAAATTATACAAATTTAGATAATAAACTTGGAAGGAATATTTATATTTAAATTAATTCTCGGTCACTTTACAATCATATTTGTTGAAGTTCTATTTAAGAATTACGAGTAAATTAATTAATTAATTTTTTTCTTCCGAAAGCTAGTATTTATTTATTTATTTTGTTTCTTTTAATTCAAAATTCTCTTAATTAATGCATTTTTTTTAGTTAGAAAAAGATGTGATAAAGAAATGGAGAACTGGTGGTAGCCGGTTGGACCGTTGGGTTATAAAAGCGGCAACAAACATCCCCTGGCTCATCGGATCAAGCTCCAAAATTTTGAAATAACAATTGGCTCTCAAAATCAAAATCAGAATCTCCATCAATCTTTGAAAGTTCCAAATCTCCATCAATCACACTCTGTTGGCTCTGAAATCCAAAATCGTAAAGCATGGGGACCTCTCAGAGCCGCGAGGACCATATCTCAGACTCCGATGACTACAACGAAGAAGAGGAGGAGGAAGAAGAAGAAGCAGAAGAGGAGCAATACGCCGACGCTGAGGCACACCAAGTGACTCCCCATTTTGCTTCGGCATCCAAATCGAAAACCCTAAGCTCCCTCGATGATGTCGATGCCAGGCTCAAAGCCCTCAAGCTCAAGTATGGTTCATCTTCTCCTTCTCCTTCTTCTTCGCTGAACCCTAATTCGAAGAACGCAGTGAAGCTTTACCTCCACATCGGCGGAAACACTCCCAAGGCTAAGTGGATCGTCTCCGAGAAGCTCACTTACTACGCTTTTGTGAAGACCTCTAAGGTTGACGGCGGTGATGACGATGATGATGAGAATGAGGATGAATTGCACGGTAAGGGGCAGTCCTGCTGGATTCTGAAGGTGGGTTCCAAGGTCCGAGCTAGGGTTTCTTCCGAGTTGCAATTGAAAATGTTCGGTGGTCAGCGGCGCGTCGATTTCGTCTGCCAGGGCGTTTGGGCGTTGAAATTCTTGGCTGACGACCAGTACCGGAGATTCGTGACGGAATTTCAGGACTGTTTGTTCGAAAATGTTTACGGGCTTAAGGCAACAGAGGAGAATAAGGTCAAAATTTTCGGGAAGGAGTTTCTAGGGTGGGTTAAGCCAGAGGCGGCGGACGATTCGATGTGGGAGGATGCTGAGGATGAGTTCGGAAGGAGTCCTGATACATCGACGCCTGTGCGGTCCAGCCAGGACTTGCTGGAGCAGTTCGAGGAGGCTGCTAATGGGGGAGTACAGAGCTTGACTCTGGGCGCGTTGGATAATAGCTTCTTGGTCAACGATAATGGGGTTCAGGTTTATAGGAATCTAAGAGATGGGATTCATGGGAAGGGTGTTTGCGTGAAATTCGATGGTGGGAATCTGAGGGGGAGTTCAAGTTTAGGGGAATCGACACCGAAAAAGGCCCTTCTTATGAGGGCCGAGACTAATATGCTCCTTATGAGTCCATTGAAGGATGGGAAGCCTCAAGCCAAAGGAATTCAACAGCTTGACATTGAAACGGGCAAGGTTGTCACGGAGTGGAAGTTTGGAAAGGATGGCACGGATATTACGATGAGAGACGTTACGAATGATACGAAAGGGTCACAGTTGGATCCTTCAGAGTCGACGTTTTTGGGGCTGGACGATAACAGGCTCTGTCAGTGGGATATGCGTGATCGGAGTGGAATGGTTCAGAATATTGTGACTGCGGGTTCACCAGTCTTGCATTGGTCCCAGGGTCATCAGTTTTCGCGAGGGACAAATTTCCAGTGCTTTGCGACCACTGGTGATGGTTCTATAGTCGTTGGGTCTCTGGACGGGAAGATAAGATTGTATTCAAAGACCTCAATGAGGCAGGCAAAGACTGCTTTTCCAGGGTTGGGTTCGCCCATTACTCATGTTGATGTAACGTATGATGGAAAGTGGGTATTAGGTACCACGGACACGTATTTGGTCCTTATCTGCACCCTGTTCACTGATAAGGATGGAAAGACAAAGACTGGATTTTCTGGTCGAATGGGTAACAGGATACCAGCTCCAAGATTGTTGAAGCTGACTCCTCTGGATTCACATTTGGCTGGCACAGACAATAAGTTTCATGGTGGCCATTTTTCATGGGTAAGTTGACTTAACCTTTTTTTTTTTTTTTAACTTTTCAATGATAACATTATTGGTTACAATTGATTCTGATTTGGAGCTTCGTTGGCAAGCAAATAAATCATTTGTTGCTTATCCTGTTGGGAAAAGATGTTGCATTGCATTTTTAAGAAGCTTGGCAATGCATCAACCTTCTTGTTTTGTTATTTTTACTTATTATTTGTTTCAGATGGTTTTTATATGGTATAAACTAAGCATGAAGATCTTTGTCTTTTCAAGGGCCTTTGTCTGTTTAGATTATGTTGGCAGTTCTAAGTGTATGAATGAACTTGGTGAATGTTTTAGAGTGCTTGAACTTGTTATATGTTGTGTGGTAACTATTTGTTAATGAGAATGTGTTATTGGTTCAAATGAAATTCACTGGTTATGGTTGATTATGTAGAGACTACTACACTATGTCTGTCTATGTGTAACTCATGAGCAAAGGCAATGCATCATCAACTTTCTTTCTTGTTTTGTTATTTCTATTTATTATTTGTTTCAGATAGTTTTTATATGGTATGAACTAAGAATGAAAATCTTTGTCTTTTCAAGAGCCTTTGTCTGTTTAGATTCTGTTGGCAGTTCTAAGTGTACGCATGAATGAACTTGGTGAATGTTTTAAAGTGCTTGAACTTGATATATGTTGTGTGGTAATTATTTGTTATTGAGAATGTGTTATTGTTTCAAATGAAATTCTCTGGTTATGGTTGATTATACTATACTATATCTGTCTATGTGTAACTCATGAGCAAAGCTGCCCCTCATGCAGCATCATATGAGTGGATCTTCACTACAAGTGGGTTCTATAGGTGGATAATTGATTGCAAAAGATGCTTGCTTTAAAAATTTTAATTACAGATGTTGTTAGTAAGCTGTTTAGTTGATCACTGATATTGTTAAATACAGATAATTAATTGCTCGTATGGCCAATAAAAGCCATTTATTCTTTTAATTTGGTTTTGAACACACCGTTATTTGAAAGAGAAGGGCATCTTTGTGGATCCTTATAGTTGCTAAATAAGCAACTTTAATTTTGTTTGAACATTTTTTTAGAGATGCAATCCATCACCTACACTTGTCATTTTTTGTGGATCTTCTTGTCCAACTATACTTGTGGCAAATTTTTATTTTGCCCCCTCTAATGCTCTCATATCTGGATACAAATATTTTAATCTGTGACTTGGCTACTTCTTGTGTTAATTGCTTACTTTTATTTTAATTCCTTTTGTTAAAGGACTGGCACATTGAGTAAAAAATTCTCTTCTTTTTTTTTCCTCTTTCCATATCATTAGAAAGCTAGAATCATCAAACATAAAGAATTGATGTAGCAGCTGATGTTCTTGCTAACTCTAGTCACTATTACAGTTTAGGCTATCATTTTTCTACGAAGCTCTGAAGGGAGTTGAACTATTGTAGAAAGAGGGTTGTATGTGGAATTAGCATCCCAGTTTCCAGGGCCATTACCCTCCATTTTACTGAGGGGGGAAAAGTTGTTTATGAAAGTGTTCAGTGATGCTTCATTTGGTTGATGGAAATAGTAGTAATAAGATAATAGCTTTCCTATGTTTTATTTGTTTACTTGGTGAAAAAGTTGTGGGTCATACAATAAACTTATTTCCTGCTGCTAGCTTCCCCGCATATCATATCTAGTAAAATTCTTAAAATTCTCATGATTCTGTGGGATGGGAAAATTCCTCCACTTTTTAAGGATGGTATAACCAGCATAAAATATATTAATAACCATGAATTCCTGCCACTTTCTTGCCAACCATACAACCCTAATATATATTTCAAGGGTCTTGAAACTGAGCACATGAAAAAGGAAAAAAAAAAAAAGAAGTTTCATATCATTCACCTTTCTTAAGAGTTACTTTCCTGTTATTTTCCGGCGGCCTTGTGGAGCTGAAGATTTTCATTGTCCACGCTCTTAAGACTATTATACAGCAAGAAGTATGCATATTATTAGGCATTCTAGTGGAGAGCAAGGCAGTTGCTTCAAATTCTGTGTCAAATCAATTAGTTAATTATCTGCATTTGCACTCTATCTTTACTTCGTTAGTTCGATGCTTGATTGGAATTTGTTTATTGGATATTCTTTGGCTTGCATTTGATAATTATAATAAGGTGACAGTGTTGTCTGGTATACAATTCTGGCCTACATAATCATCATTTGTTACTCTGCATTTTCTGGAACTCAACTCGTTTTGTCCCCATTTGTAATTATGGATGAACTCACGTACAATGTTTGGTTTGCAGGTCACTGAAAATGGTAAACAAGAGCGGCACTTGGTTGCAACGGTGGGCAAATTCAGTGTGATATGGGACTTCCAGCAGGTGAAGAATAGTGCACATGGATGTTACCACAATCAGCAAGGCCTCAAAAGCTGTTACTGTTACAAGATTGTATTGAAGGATGAGTCTATAGTAGAGAGTCGGTTCATGCATGACAAATTTGCTGTCAGCGACTCCCCTGAAGCTCCATTGGTGGTGGCAACACCAATGAAAGTCAGCTCCATCAGCCTTTCTGGCAAAAAATGAATCTGCTCTACCATGTCGCTGTGTGTGCATTGTTATCTATGCTCTGCTTGTAGGATTGCTTTGAATGTTAGGTCTGAAACTTTTTTCATGTGTAAGTAGATGTGTTTTTTTTTTTTTCACTTGGGTCAAGTCCATTTTTTAGTTTAACTTGGCTTATGCTTTGTATCTAGTTGAGTTTTAGTTGGTTTCACACTTGGAAATCATAATAGCGCACCATTTAGTCATGGTTTGTGAAATTTTATTCTCTCTTTTCTTAATTCCCTTTCTTTCTTTTTCTTGGCTTTTTTCTTTTCATTCCCATGTTATTATATGATTTATTTCAAATTAAGTAAAATTCAATGGTTACAATCTTATCAATACTAGGAATATGTGAATATTAACTACTATTATTGTTCTGAAAACTTTTCTCTGCCATTGACACTTTTCCTTCGACTATGATATTAATTGACTTTTAAAGTCAAGGGTGCACTTGGAAACTAAAAGACTTTGGCCTTATTTGGTATATTGTATTGTAGTAGATTGTATACTATATAGTTCTAGTATGGTGCTTCGTACTGGGTCAGAATTATTTAAAAAATTTTAATATAATATTCATCGTATTATTCTGACCCACTCAAATATACAAGTTAAAATAATACAATGTTATTTCAATATTTAATTTGAATGTTATATGTTGAATTTTATTATATCAATTTAAATTATTAATATAAATGACTATTAAAATTTAAATATCTTTTATTTATAAATATTATGTAATTTTTTAAAATAAATATTAATATTTTATTTTAAAGAAAAATATTAAAATTAGTTTTTATCTAATATAATACAAATTTTAAATGATATTATAATACTATATATGTTAAATAATAAAAAAATAATATAGTATGATGTGTATTAAATATAATATAACTATTTAAATTTTTAGTCTGAATCTCACTAAATACGGTACAATATTAATTTATTCAATTTAATTCAAATCAGACTATTTCAATTTGAATATTAATCAATAATACAGTAAGTGCATCAAACATAATCTTTATGTTTGAGGACTAAAACACCAAACACGTAAAAAAGACAACCGGCCAATTACGAAGAATATATGTCAGTGTTTTTTTTCCTTGTAGAAAAATATACGTCAACATAACATTAAGTAATTCGGATCGTTCATTCATTAATTAATCTTTGTTTTTTTTTGTCTTTTCCACTCTGTTATTATTATTTTTTAGGTTTGAAGTCCTATTAGTAAATTAACGTTCACACTTTGCTTTTCCAACAATTATTTTATTCAATTGTCACTCAACAAGTACGGCTTTGCTTTATTAAAAAACGAGTCTATCCCACAAGTTAATATTATATTGTAAAAGGCAAGTCAAAAAACAAACACATGCAATGTGTGGAAGACTGACATCACTCTTAAGGAGGAAAACTCACTGTAAATCTGGATTAAACATTCTCGTACCACCAGTCAAACATAAGGGACCGTACACGTTTTGGTGTCTTAGACGAGTAATGACAAATTCAATGAAGCTTAAAAAATTAAAAACAAATTAATTTTAATTCAAATCCATGGCCAATACATTCTGATTCCCATTACTTTAATCTTGTTACAGTAAAAGTCCACGAGTCTAATGTGCCAAACCCAATAACAGATTAAAACAACTACTTTAAGTTCTCTCACACTTAAAAAAGAAAAAAGAAGGGTTTTTTTTTGATATGATCATTCTCTCAATCTTTTTAATCATTTTTTTTTTCAGAACCTAAATTGGCACATGAAAATGAATTGAGCACATGGGAAACGCATGATTGGTTATTGCAGAGAGAAAGAATACACACGTGCCTAAATACTGGAAAGTTGCAACTAGATGGAGTGCTTTAGCTACGTGGCATCATATATTCCGGCTCTGTAGCATATCATGAGTGGACGCGGTCCTACTGGATCCTGACCCTACCCACCTGATGGGTGTGCATATAATGAGAGACCGCAAAACGATATGGGTGGTAATTGCATGAAAGCGTGGGATGGCGACGTGTGGGGCCCATACACCACCTGACCAACAGCACACTTTCTGTCCCAGACATCGTATTCTTCCACATCCACGGCAACTCTCAGCATCGTTTCTGTTTTGGTACGCGAAAACACCAGAGGATATGGAAAATCAGAAGAAAGTACCCCCCCAGTGGAATTCACGCTGTCCTACTTATTCAAATCATGCGTACCTGTATATTAGTTGCTGTTATAAAATTAGTAATGAATAATAAAGAGTTTAATCAACTCTAATCATATTTTTATTTTTATTTAAAAATAATAATAATATATATATATATTATTTAATCGATGGATGGAATAGAAAAGAAATGATAAATTAAAAGAACACTCTTATTTATATATTTTTTGGAAAGTTTGATTCTAATTCGTAAAATTCAAACTTTGCTTTCTTTATAAACAGAAATCAGAGCTGGAATTTGTGAAATTTTTTTATTTTTTATTTTTATTTTCTGGAAGACTTGGAGAAAGAAAAACACTGAGAAAAATATTACTACCAAATTAAGCATAAAAATTTATAGGGAGCAATGAGCACTTCCAGAACCAGTAGCAGAATCCGATGAATCACCCGCGAAATCCATGTTCAAAATCCACTGCTGAATTTCGTCTGCCCCAATTGTTTCCCAGAATTCATTTTCCTGCCTCTCGGTTCCCTCCAACGTCGTCGTAGTAGTCTCCACTATCTCCGCTGGCGATTCAGCACTGCTTCTCGGATTTTCATTTCCTTGCGGCTGCGTAACAATCTCCCCCTCCTCCGGCGGTTGCCTATCAGGGAATGGAAAATTGAGCTTCGCTCTGGGACCCCGAAATTCAATGGCGGCATTATCGTAAGCCCTCGCAGCTTCTTCAGCAGTGTTGAACGTGCCGAGCCAGACTCGGGTCGCCCTTCTGGGGTCTCGGATCTCGGCGGCCCATTTACCCCAAGGTCTTTGTCTCACTCCTCTGTAATTCTTCTTCGTCCGCTTCTTCGGAGCCTTAGCACTGCTCTTCTCCTCCTGGGAGGAAGAAGAAGGCGGGAAAAAGTTGCAGCCCAGACAGCCACTGATCCTGCAGACCTGACACGTGTCGAAATCAGAAGGCGGAAACGGTGCGCCCCATTGGTGGTCGGTGTTCCTGCTACTGCTAGGATTGGCAGACGAAGCGGAGGCGGAAGTGGCATTGGTGGCGGTTAGAGGGAGTAGAAAATCTTGGGAGCAATCCAAGGAGTCGGTTCCGGAAACGACGTTGCGCAGGGCGGAAACGATTATGGATAGCTCCTGCTCGTGGGAGAGACGACGAGGCGTGGGGGAGGAAGTAGAGGGGTGGGTAGTCGGAGCTCCATCGATCTTGGGTCGCTTATTGGACTTGTGCATGGTTTGCTATGGGTGCTCGTATTATCACGGCTAGTCGTGGTAGGAGTGAGCGGAGAGAGGAAGCGGAGAGCATGAAAATCAAATTCAACTGGTCAAACAGGCGGGAGGGTGGGAGAGTTTATATAGGTGTTGGGAGCGTGAGTTGGCAGACAGCTGTTACGCCGTTCGGACACGGGGTATGGAGGGCGGGGTTTTGGACGGCACGTGAGAGACATCGGACTGTGGTGGGGGCCCACAAATGAGCAGCTGGCAGTTTTGTAAGTTAGAGCGGACAGTTTCTGTCAGTCGTAATCCGGATGTGTTGGGATGTGGGGTCCACAAAGACCGTGCACAGAACTCATCCTGTAAAAGGTTAGCTTTAAATGAAGTTAACACCTCTGTGGTACGGCGTCGTGTGGAAGGATCGTCGTCGTATCTTACGTCACCATTGATCTCCCAGCAGCGAGACAGCTGTGAACAAATGTAGATTGGGAATTGGGATATTACACGTGGCGCGACTGCCAGTGAGGATTCAGAATCAGAATCAAACAAAATCAGAATAAAGGGACCAATCACCGTCCGTTACAACCGTCAAAGGGTTGTTGTTGACCAATGACATGATGTCAACCCAAATGTCAAGCCTTCGCACGAGTCCTCTGGCTATGGACGGTGTGTATTAAATGGGCCGGATCCAATGGGCCCCTCTTATCGGGTATGGATCCAATGGGCCCCCCTTATCCGATACCCATTCATATTTTTCAGATTCTGTTCTGAAGCACTCATTCTGGA